>CM053028.1:504026843-504574723 GCA_028564925.1 Lithobates sylvaticus | reverse complement strand
CACAGGCGCCATTCAGAGAATACTTTGCATTTTCTGAATGAATGCAAAGCATTCTTTGAATGGACAAAGTTGAGAGCATTACCACTCTCCACCTTGTTCAATCAAAGAATGTTTTGCATTCATTCAGACTACGGATGCACCAATACCAGTTTTATAAGACCAAGTACCAATACTTTTTCTCAAGTACTTGCTGATACCAATTTCCAATACCTACTTTGCCCTTGGATGCTTTTATTTTTTACAGTTCACACCAGTGCTATTTGTCATGCAATTTGAAAGTTTAGGATGGCACAAAAAGTCGCACCCCATTTGCAATTTCATTGTGAATTGCATTGACTTCTGTTAAATGAATTTGAAAGGGGCAATGAAATCAGAGGTCCAAATCGCCCTAATCTGTGGCTGCTGCATTCGGAAAGCAGGAAGTCGGCCGCCCGGCATGGCCCCATTCGGAGGATGCAAAGTATTGTCTGATTGAACAAGGTGGAGAGGCGGGATGGCGACATCAAACTCTCCACTTTGTCTAGTTAGATAATGCTTTGCCTTCATTCAGAAAATGCTAAGTAATCTCTGAATGGTGCCCGTGCAGAGTGACCAGCCTCCTGTGTTCTGAATGCAGCAGGGCAGCTGCTTAGTACGGGACCAGGGAGCAAGTGAAGAACACTGGTGTAGAGGTGTCTACTTCAATGATTTCCAGTTTCCAAGGGCATCGGCCAGGTATGGTATATGCTTAGTTACAATTTAACTATGTATAAAATATCCAAAACTGAAATTCTTTTTTAACCTGAGATTGTTGAGAATATATGTACAGAATGAAGTAAAACACATTATAACCAACTTGTAAATGTCTTGCAGGACAATTTCCTGGTTCAGATGGTAGACGCACCAACTAGAAATAAAGTGTTACTGGATCTACTGATTACCAACAATACAGACCCGATCACGGATGTGCAAATACGGGGCAATTTAGGAAACAGCAATCACAGGTCAATTGGCTTCAGTATAAATTACACAATTAGGAAACATAGGGGGAATACAAAGACACTGAATTTCAAAAGAGCCAACTTCCCTATACCATGACCCTTTTTAGAAGTCATGAATTGGGATAAAGTCTTAGGAACAAAGAACACGGAGGAGAGATTTGCTTTAAGAGCATTTTAAATAAGGGCATTAGCCAATGCATCCCATTGGGTAATAAATTTAAAAGAGCGAACAAAAGTCCTGGATGGCTTAACTCCAATGTAAAAGTGCATATAAAAGCAAAGGAGAAGGCCTTCAAAAAATACAAGGTTGAGGGATCATTATCAGCATTCAGACTTTATAAAGACTGCAACAAGAAATGCAAGGGTGCAATTAGGGTGGCTAAGATAGAACACGAAAGGCACATAGTGGAGGAGAGCAAAAAAAAAAATACCAAGAAATTCTTTAAGTATGTAAACAGTAAAAAAGGGAGGACAGACCATATTGGCCCCATGAAGAATGAGGAAGGACATCTGGTTACAAAGGATGGGGTGATGACGAAGGATTTTGAATTTATTCTTCTCCTCAGTCTTCACGAGGGAATCGGTGGGCTTCAGTAACCAAAACTGCAGTGTTTATACTTATGACACATCACAGGAAGCACCTCCATGGTTAACAGAGGACAGAATTAAAATTAGACTTGGGAAACTTAACATTAATAAATCACTGGGACCAGATCCGAGGCTTGCATCCGAGGGTACTTAGGGAACTCAGTCAAGTAATTGCCAGACCATTGTTCCTAATTTTTGCTGACAGTCTACTGACTGCAATGGTACCAGGTGATTGGAGAAAAGCCAATGTAGCACCTATATTTAAAAAGGGCCCAAAATACATCCCTGGGAATTACAGACCAGTTAGCCTAACATCAATAGTGTGCAAGCTCTTGGAGGGGATGATAAGGGACTAGATACAAGATTTTAGTAACGAGAACGGTATCATTATCTGTAATCAGCATGGATTCATGAAGAATCGTTCTTGCCACAGAATTTATTAACCTTCTATGAGGAGGTGAGTTGCCATCTAGATAAAGGAAGGCCCGTAGACGTGGTGTATCTGGATTTTGCAAAAGCATTTGACACAGTTCCCTATAAACGTTTAATGGACCATAGGGTGAGTACATGGATTGAAAACTGGCTACAGAGGCTGGTGATAAATAGGGAATACTCAGAATGGTCAGAAGTGGGAAGTGGGGTCCCCCAGGCTTCTGTGCTAGGACAAATCTTATTTATTTTGTTCATAAACGACCTGGAGGATGGGATAAACAGTTCAATCTCTGTATTTGCGGACGATACTAAGCTTAGCAGGGCAATAACTTCTCCGCAGGATGTGGAAACCTTGAAAAAAGGTCTGAACAAATTAATGTAACCCCACAATAGGGATAAAACTTTTTTGCGGAAGGGAGTTTAACAAGACACGTGGCCACTCATTAAAATTAGAAGAAAAGAGGTTTAACCTTAAACTACGTAGAGGGTTCTTTACTGTAAGAGCTGCAAGGATGTGGAATTCCCTTCCACAGGCGGTGGTCTTAGCGGGAGCATTGATAGTTTCAAAAAACGATTAGATAAGCACCTGAACGACCACAACATACAGGGATATACAATGTAATACTGACATATAATCACACACATAGGTTGGACTTGATGGTCTTTTTTCAACCTTACCTACTATGTAACTATGTAAAGGATGGCTTTTGGGAGGTTTATAAGAACATTCAAAATAACATGAAGACAATTGTATCCTTGATGCCACTCTGATTTATAAGGTATTATCTAAGGCCCCTTTCACACCTGTACGACCTGAAATTCGTGCAACTTTGACGCGACTTAAAGCAATGCCTGTGTAATCTTGAGGTCTATGGACCTCAAGTCACATCAAAGTCGGACCAAAGTAGTGCAGGGACTATTTTCAAGTCACACAGATATGAACGGTACTCTTTGGAAATCATGGGGTACGACTTGTCATGCAACTTTGCAGTCCCAAGTCACAGGACAAGTCGCACAAGTGTGAAAGGGGCCTAACGGTCTTCCATTTTTTTAGGCTTGAGCATCTTATCCTCAAACTATTCAATTTCTATCAATAGTGTCTTTTTAACCAAAGGATGGCTTACATTAAACCTATACACAGCAGCAAACATCACATAGGGCTTAGTAGAGCAAAACTCCAGCCAAAAATAATAAGATAAAATTATTGTTTCATTCAAAGATAACATTAGAAAAAAGTTTTTGCTGCCATATTCACTTTCAATCTCCCCCCCCCCCCCCCCCCCACATTGTGCTCTGCCCCACATAATCCTCAATTTAATGGCCGGCATCATTCAACCCACTTACACTAAACCCATCTCAAGCAGCCCTAGCCTGTAACTGGTCAGTTAAAGGAAAAGTAGCACAGGGATGAGCTAATTTCTTGGTCCCTCTGTGATCTCCTATCAGCAAGCTTCTTGTCAGCACAAAAACTGATTGACTCTTCTGCTGCCACACTCCACTCCTGCTCAACGGGGCCTACAAGAGGCTGATACAGGATCAAATTCAGGTAGCTACAGTACTTGCATTAAAGAGGAAGTAAACCCTGATGGGTTTTACTTCCTCTTTTGCTCCCTGTATAGCCTGCAAATGAAAAGCATAATGGGCTAGTATGCATCGCATACTAGCCCATTATGTACCACTTACCTGCAAAAGAATCCAGCGACGTCCCCTGTGTGGGCAGCGTCCATCTTCTTGCCCTCTTCCTTCGGGGCCGCAGACTCCGGCTCTGTGATTTGCCGGAGCCGGGTGACGTCACTCCCGCACATGAGCACGGGAGCCGCGACCTGCGGCATATGCTAGGGAAGAAACGGCCTTTAGTTCCGTTTCTTCCCTGTGCATGCGCCGTAGCAGTTTCCGGCAAACTACAAGTGAAATATCTCCTAAACGGTGCACATTTAGGAGATATTTCCACTACCTATAGGTAAGCCTTATTCTAGGCTTACCTATAGGTAAAAGTACAAAAAGTGGTTTTACAACCACTTTAAGAAATATATTTAATGGTGTGAGCTGCATTCATTTTTACCTTTTATAACTACCTAGAGCCCAGCTTTAATATCATTATTTTGATATCATACTTGTGCCGATTTTGAGGTCTGGGTTACATAACGCAAGTTCAAGTCATAAAAACCCACATCCGATTTGCGCTAGTGTGAACCCAGCCTGAATCAGAAGTCACCAGATCAGGTGTCCCATTGGAAGATTTACCCTCACCTCTTGGTTAGTGAATACTGTAAAATGTTGAATTTCCCATCACTTTCTCTGACAAGGGTCCCCAGACAAATAGAAAGAGCGAATCTACCCAGTGGGGACACAGCAATAAAAACTTTTCCTTCTGCACTCTATCCAAAACTAAAAATGAAAAAAAAATTGACTATACACACACTTTAAGAAAACGGGGACATTTGCAACCACAAACGCCGGATGATTGGCAAAACGCCTTCCTTAGTGATAAGGTGGACACAAACACTGATTGCTGTGTGATTCAATCACAATGATCAAATCAGAAACCAATGTAATAGGATTAACTTTCCTCCTAATCGATTCTGATTGAACTGAGTCGATCAGCCAGGATGGGACATTTAGGATTATTTTGCATTGATTGGCAGCAGTGAGATTCTTGGTTTATGAATACCATTGCATTTCATATTATGAGATTACATGTTGGAAATAGAGACGTGATCGGTAAATTATGATTGTTAGTTAAGATCGTATCCTAATAGTTCAAATTGACTTCCCTGTGTATGGCATATCTATTGAATAGGTTGTCGATGTCGACTATTGATTGATAATTCCTATTAGAAGAGCCTGATTGGACAATAAATCAATCATTTATTGAAGCATGTACAGCCACCATTACACAACAGATATGAAATTGTACTTTACTAGAATCCATAGCGAGCAGAGCCAATGTGTCTTTGTGATCTGGCATATCACGCTCTGTACCTGCTTCTACTAATCCATTACAATGTCAAATCCTTCATTGTACAGACATTCATCTCTAAAGCCTACAAGATTAACAAACGGACTCCCGAAGCCCTGCTTGTGGTTTCACTCCCGCTTATCCACACCCTCGGCATTATTGTGCACAAGTCAGCCTGCACGCTTTATTGGACCAGGCTGGGAGTGATTATGGAGAGAGGAGAATGAATGTAACTCAGTAACACCTACTGTTCACTAGGCCACCTCCAGAAAATTGCTGCGGAATAATATTTATGTACTCCTACTCATCCCAGAGAAGCCATAAATCAATAGAGCGCTATAGGAAAGCGAACAGGACACTATTTCATGTTACCTGTCCCTCTGTGGAGTCATATTTCCATCCCACACACTTTTGTTAAAGAATAATTAATTAGAAGCAGGATTTCGTACAAGTAAAGAAGGGGGAAGCTACTGAATCACTAAACGTTAACACTTTTAGCACTTTTCTGCAAAGAGCGTAGCTTTTTGATGCTACACAGGGCAATCTTACAAAGTAATGTGTCTACACAGGTCACTATATCATGCTGGCGCCGCAGAAAAAGAGATACATGGCCCTCTCTAGAATCTATAGATTCAAATATTGCCTAATACTCTATAGAAGTAAGACCAATTTCCTCAGAAAAGTGGGACTTTGAATGGATCGCAGACAGAGAGAGTATAGAAACTGGGCTTTGGTTCATAGTTGGTCTTTTAATCCTGTGTTTTTCATGTATATGTCTTGGTTTTAGCCAATGCTTTGTATTGTGTTTTTCACCATGAGTTGTCTATTTATGTAATACTAAAAATCCAATTATTTTTCTATACTCTGTCTGTGATCTATTCAAAGTCCCACTTTTCTGAGGAAATTGGTCTTACTACATGTATATGGGGATGGGATCAACAGACAGTATTTTATCGGGTAACAAAGGCAAATAACTTCCTTTAAATACTCTATAGAGCGTGCCTAGCAGAAAAGCAGGATATTGTTTTGAGACATTTCTTCCTGCCCAGGAGTATTCCAACCCTTGGTACTTCCATGAAAGTAAAGTGGTTGTATATCTTTACATATACCCAGTGAAGGGGCTATCCTCAGGTGATATACAGAGGTTAAACAAATCCTCCTACATAAGTTGTACCTATCTGCAGTCTTCTATTCTCTATAGCCATTCAAAGTCCAGAATTTATAAGCCTGTCGGAATGTTCAGAGAAAAGGGGGCAGGGAGCCTAAATTACACACAGCAGAGCTCAGTGAGGAGAGCTCTGAGAGCTGATTGGAGGGAAGAGACATACCCCCCTTTCATACAGCACACAGGAATAGAGCTGAGGCTGTCAATCTTCTGGAGGACCCTCCCCGACAACATTTTTCTCTTGGCGTCAGGAAAACATGTCTAAAGTGATTCATGCTGCTAGCAGAGGAATGAAGCAGCAGACAGTTAGTGCTTTTAATTGAGACAAGCTATACACTATAGAGGGATATGCTTTGTTCATATTTTATGTCTGAGGTTTACAACCACTTTAAAGGAGACACTTGAGGAGCTTCATCCATTATGCTTAACCATAAATCTTCTCCTACGTCAGTGAAAAAATAAAGGATCACCTGGACACTGTTCACAGTTCACAAAAGGTGGAAGGTGTAGGCCAAAGTTCCAACTTCCTATCAGAAGTATGTACAGTATGTACTGTATATAGAAACAGAGTAAGACTGTAGTTTTAAATTAAAGGAGAAGTAGGGCCAAAGCTCTTTTGGCCCCACTTCTCCTGTGGGTCACAGGAGTGTACTTTATTCTGCTCTCCTGTGACCCGTATTAAGCCAACAATGGGTTACAGTCCACTGTGAGCCGACATCACTCCAGACAGATTCTCGACCAGCAGCTGGCTCAGCTTGGTCTTAGAAGGGGCAGGGGGACAGAAGCAGCATCAGACCCATGCTGTATCCACCTAGGTGAGTATAATTGTTTGTTTTCTTCAACTTCCATCTTGTAAGCAGACATCATAAATGCAACTTACTTCATGCTTTAAAAAAAAAAAAAATGGCAGCTTCCTTCCCGATAATTTCCTTTTTTCCCTACTTTATGTAAACCCATACACTAAAATCTTTAATAAGCTTTGACGTGTTCATTTAATTTCAAAAGCTGTTATTTTCGATTTTTAAACATGCAGCTTTCATTAAATGGTGATCCTGCCATACAAGTCTTTGTTTAAGCCATTCCTGTAACAGGATGAGAAAATACTGGCCCTGCCTCCCAATTGTGCTCATCCTTTGCCACCCTGTCACAGAGGCTTCTGATGGAGACTACTAGAAATTAGTAAGGATAGGCTTGGGTGTGTTCGCAACCCCACGTATACAATTCCGCCAGAAAGCTGACACTGCGCAGTGCTAATCACAGCCAGTGAGACATTTCCCGAACTGTGCAGCTGCAGATCGGGAAATGTCTCACTGCCTGCGATTAGGGCTGCGCAGTGTCAGCTACCTGGCAGGCTCGGGCACGTGGGGTTTGCGAACACACCTGAGCCCATGCTTAGAAATGAGCTTGTCCAAATCCACCCTGTTGAGCCAGCCAGGAAGCTATCAATTGACTGAGCCAATCATCTACGGCTGGGGCATTCTCCACCTAAAAACTGCACATATACAAGTAGCATGTATATGTGGCGGCTGCAGGGGGGGGGATGCCTTGGCTGCTTATGACTGGCTCAGTACAGTGACAGCTTCCTGGCAGGCTTACTCATGAGGTTTCAGACTAGGATTCAAACACGCCTGAGCATTCTACAAGTGCCCCTTTCAGCACACATTAATCAGGCATGGTCCACTGTTGTCACCAACAGACAACATGCCCTGAGAAATGGTATATATGTATATGTATGTAGCCAGGGAGTGGACGAAAGAGGCTGCAGGAGATCAGCAGCACAGAGATGCAACAATGAATGAAAAAAGGTGAAAACAAGTATTTCATTTTTAAAAGGCCAATTGTTTTTTACGAAACACAGTGCTTTGACAAACTGTCATTCAGTTAGGGCTAGCGTCTACTTCAAATTGCTAAAAGCCCATTTACCCCACTCAGATCTACTGTGGTGCATTAAAACATAGATGTATAAACATGTTTATTCAATTGAATGGGCTTTCTAACGCATCACAAAGGACTAAAATAAAAAACATGCATGCATTTTCTCCAGCAAAGGGTTCTGCAGTACAGGAAACTGCAGTGCACTGCAACACAGGGGCTCAAGGGAGTGGCATTGGGGTGCCCTTTAGAATGAATAGTACCACAATACACCAACACAAGTTACTGCAACTCATTGGTATGAATGGGCCCTTGAAACGGTACAGCAGGATCAACTGCACAGATAAACACGTCAACCATCGCCATTTTTTATCTAGGGTCTGTGACCATTATTTTTACATCTTCCATAATGCTTGTATTTCAGGTTCACTGCTGCTTTAAGTAATAGAGAAAAAGTTTGTAGATCATTTCCTGCATAAAAAGTGAGTTTTTGTACGTTCCTGAAATGAATAACCATAAAATGTGCGGCTATTTATCATTTAACCTTTTCCCTTGGCTGCTCTCTATTTTCGCAGCGTTGAAGCACTGGCTGTGTCAACAGAACGGCTCCGTTTCTAGCTCAGCCCACTTTTACATACAGCAAAGTCAATGTTTGTCCTTGCAGGGTACAGGAAACGGGCTCTGATGTCACAATATTTTATTAGAAAGTCCCTAATCAGCACAAAAAATAAAATAGCCAGCGGTGGTGTTTTCTAAAGCCTTACGATGTGCTTTATCAAAACCTAAAAAATACTCGAGCAGCTCCCCCGGATTCGTATTAAAGAGAAAACTAGGACAAGTTAAATCAGTTAACTGTGATTGCTGTCCAGGAAACACTGCAACTGTGAAGAAAATATGAATGGTCCACTCAATTAACTTTTTAAGTACTAGTGTGCCCAAAAGTGATATTTGCGCTATAGGTGGAGCCTGGTGAGCTTAGTCAGCTCCTGGAGCAAAGTCCCAACCCTGCTCTTGTTCCCCTGGGATATTTGTGTGTTCCAGCTCATCCTGTTGCATTCACCATACTAAAATCTAAATTAAAATTCAGTAAGGAGAGTGACAACTCCTCATTATAGCTGTAACATTTGTTCTGCCCCAGAGAACTTAGCCCTCCTTCCCACGGCTGTCTGGTAGCTTAGTGTTAGGCTACATAAGAATATCGGTGGCCACTGTTCCTATCATTCGTTTATATAGGCTGAGCGACCGCTGCTATTTGCATGCACCGGTCATTCCAGCCGCAAAATCCAGAGTATGCGGCTTAACCGCCATGTGAAGGTTTCTCATATGTGCTTAAGTAAAGGACTGCAGCTCTTTGTTACATAATTATATTGTGTGGAACTATGGGCAAGACTGAAAATATGTGGCCTGAATATTCACATGGGCTCAAAAATCAGTGCTATCATAGCAGTAAATAGCCAATAACAAGACAATGAAAGAAATATGAAAAATAACTGGGAGGCCCTTCTGAAAATAGAGGTCAGAGGAAAAAATGGAAAGAACTTGCTGAAAAAGAGTTTTAGTACATGACAGGGTCTCTTTAAAAAAATAAATTTGTTCACATGTTTACAAGTTTGGTCTTCCTTTTTTTTTTTTTTTTTTAAATACACATCTGCCATTCCAATACACTCCCATTATCTTATAAAAAAATGTCTGGACACTATGCCTGAGCTTAAACAAAATTTGGGCCCATAGATTATTTATTTCTTTGTCAAGTGACTTTGACCAGCGCTTAACTGACTTAAAGACCTTATTGAAGCCTCCCACCACCAGAATCCCAAGCCTTTCTTGTGAAGCCAGAATGCCATCTTCCCCTCATACATCTAATGCTATACTCCCCAACCTTATTCCTCTCCTCCAACCTACTCCCTTGTCTTTTGCTCTTTTACCTCTAAACTATAATACCTTGCAAATCCAGCTTGTTGAGATGTCTGTACTTGAAGACGAAGTGAAAATCTTTGGGATGAATTGGACCGCTGACTGTGAGCCAGCTTCCCCTCTGACATCAGTAACTGACCTCACAAATGCTCTATTGGCTCAATGGACACAAATTCTCACAGATACACACCATAATCTGGTGGAAAGTCTTCCCAGAACATCAACAACAAAGGAGATATTCCCTAATAATGCCCAACAAGCTCAGGTGTCAACAAACTTTTGGTGAAATAGCGTACCAGGCACACAGGGAGTGCATTGTTCTAAATTAGTTGGCCAACCTCTAGACTTGTGTTGTCTCATATATAATGAGCAAATTTATGACTGCCATTGTGTACAAAAGAACTACAAAATATATGCAAATTGTATTTTTAAAAGCAGAATTAAAGGGGTTGTAAACCATTGTGTTTTTTCACCTTAATGCATCCTATGCATTAAGGTGAAAAAACACCTGGCAGTGACCGGCCCCCCAGCTCCCCCGTTTTACATACCTGAGTCCTGGAACTTCATCCGGCGGGAAAGCGCTCTTCCTCTGCACGGGGTTCTCGGCTCTTGATTGGATAGATTGATAGCAGTGCAGACATTGGCTCCCACTGGTGTCAATCAAGGGGCATGGGCGAGTCATACATTCAGCTATGGACGCTGAATGATGGACTCGGAAGCGTGATCGCAAGGTAACCCCCTGGAATAGCACTTCTCCTAGGGGGGAGCCGCTGAGGAACCCCAGAAGACGGTGTTCGGGGCCACACTGTGCAAAATGAGCTGCACACTGGAGGTAAGTAGGACATGTTTGTTATTTTATTTTTTTAAATAAACAAAGCTTTACAATCCCTTTAAGCTGTATCTTAACATCATAAGCTGAAAATGTTATTTGATTATTTTTAATATTAAAAGCAAGCTCACCCATCCATTCATGCCTCCAGGATTTTTTTTTTCCGTAGAGAAATTACTTTGAAAAACACCTTCCTAGCATTTCTAGCCATGGCTATCTTGGGTAAGGGCAGATGACTCGTATAGCATTTACTTTCTGGAATCTATCTGCCCTTAGCTCTGCCATGCAGGCAGGAGGGTGTGCTCTGCTGGGAAAACCCCTGCTCTAGATGAAAAAAATAATTCCCATGAAGATTCATGGGATGTATGGCATAATTTTGGCCTGAGCCAGAAACCAGCAACCTGTTTAAAGTTTAAAACAAGTAATAATAATAACTTCCGATATATTTACTAAGGCTAGCAGTATAAGGATTAAAATTAATGTGGAATTCCAGGATAACACCTCCTAACACCTATGCTTACCCAACCTATGTAAGAAAGTTGTATATAATTACCTATTTTTAGGCTGCTCTGTCCAGTCACGTGATCTCCCTTGTGTTAGCTAGCAGGCGCTGCAGGGAAGAAGAGAGCTCCTGGAATGGCGAAATCACTCATGGGCATCAATGGCTCATCCATTGGCGATGCTCCTTACTCTCCCCTGAAGCCGTGCTGCCTGACACAGAGGAGCCGGACCAGAGCGGCCTGAAAATAGGTAAGTATACACATCTTTCTTACACAGGTTAGTAAGCATAGGTGTTAGGAGGTGGAAGGTTACAGTTTTCAGTGTAGTTAGGGTTATCCCAGAATTCCGCTTTAATGTTAATGTAAGGTATTTAATGTAAAACCTACAGTGCCCTATTATTAAAATGACAGCTCCCTGCAAAGACACCGGGAGGATGAAATCCACTCTATAGGTGTAAGTAGGATTGGGTTCTTTATTTTTCTCTCCTAGTGAGTTCCTGAGTTTTGCACAGCTGCAGTGTTTGCTGAGTTGCTTTAGAAATCTACCTATTCATTTTTTTAACCTGCTGCACAGAGTTGCCCTTTAACCTAATCTTTCATTTGGCTACCGAGTCAGAGCAGAGAACTTGTTCATATATTTCTACTTTATAGAAATGTCCTGTCAATCAGGTTACAGGATATAGAGTACCCAGAACACTGAATGCTCTCCCCTCCACTGGGGCTGCTGGAACTCCCAAAGCTGGTGAACATATTTCCTGTTGCTGTAAAAAAAAAAAAAAACGTATAGAAGTTAGCCAAGTGTATGTCAGAAGTGACTTCCAATGACCACATGCTCTGCTGTGTTTGCTCACAGTAATTTAATATGTTTTCTTACTTGGGCCATTTTTTTTTTTTTTTAATATGCTACATGCTTTTTATTTTTTTTAGAGTGGCAGTCTTCCTGTCCCAATCGAATCTCTATAAAATTGGCGGGAGGGGGGTGTGGGGTAAAATACTCAAACATTTCACAGGGCTAAAAGTATAAAAGCTCGTAACCTAAGCTATATATTCTAAATAGCTGGTCCAGTTTTATGCAGGTACTAAAATATTACTGCTTTTCAGCTGCCAGCTACATTTTAAGAAGGAAACAAAAATAACCTGGATTTCATTGCAAGTGATCATTGCCAAGAGTCCCTAATTTCCAGGAACAGTTCCAGGCTTTGACCCTGGATGGATTTGTGGATGGATTTGTCCTGGGATGTGAGGGTCACCAACATTCCTGTTGGATAATAGGTACGCTGTAAAATATTGGCCAATCAGGGTGACAAAGTCATGACAAGTTCGATTAAGTAAACACGATCAGCAAGTATTCTTCCTCGTAAAGCTCCAAAATGGTCCCCTGCTCCACTGTCACCTAAATGCACTAATAAGAGCTAGATGCAGATGCAGTTACATTTAGCATGCAGTGAAAGGTGTCCTCCAAGGAAATGCTAGCTTTCAAAAAACCTTTATTGTGTTATAAAAAAACGTAAATGACAATACAGCACATGCTAACTTTAGTTAAAGTGCAACTCCAGGCAACTAATTAAATTGGTCAATGATCTACTAATGCATTCCAGCACAATGCAGCCCTGTGACAATCAGAATATTCACTCAATTTAACTTGTGGCCACTTTACAGCGGGACTCTCACAGGAACGTTCTGTGCATTCCTGTGTGATTCACATGCAGTTCTGTGTGATTTCAGCTCATTCATTTTGAAAGGACTGAAATCGCACCAAAGGTAGTGCATGCACTACTTTTGGAAACTCACTGCAACCACATTGCATGGTCATAAGCAGCCACATTCCAGTGGATATTATGATGATAATCTTTCTTCACAGATATCTCTTCCACAGAAATACTACTACCTCTTCTCTGCCCTGAAGGGAGCTTCCTGAAGACGCAGTTAGCGAAACATGTAGAGGCAATGACGTGTGTGTCATAGGCGGCAGGGCCATCTTAAGAGCATTATAGGCCCCCTGGGCAATACAGTGCACTGGGGCCCTGTCTACACGATCACGCACAAAAATAAAAATGCAAATTATCAATAAGGCTATATTTATTGGTACTTCCAACAAAATCAGTGTTTAAACATTAACACAACGTTTGGACAATATAACACGAGTTTGATGGGCACAGTGGCAGCGTTTGATGGGCATAGTGGCTGCGTTTGATGGGCACAGTGGCTGCGTTTGATGGCAGTGGCTGCGTTTGATGGGCACAGTGGCTGCGTTTGATGGGCACAGTGGCTGCGTTTGATGGGCACAGTGGCAGCTTTTGATGGGCAAAGTGGCTGTGTTTGATGGGCACAGTGGCTGTGTTTGATGGGCACAGTGGCTGTGTTTGATGGGCACAGTGGCGGTGTTTGATGGGCACAGTGGCGGTGTTTGATGGGCACAGTGGCAGCTTTTGAGGGGCACAGACAGTGGCTGTGTTTGATGCACAACTTGAACTTACTTAAGTAGACATTGTTAGATTTACTTGAGGCCGCCGGACTGGTGCAGTACAGTGTGTCACTCACAGCAGCAAGGCAGCGCCAGCTATCAAGGGCCGTCTTTCCGCTCCGCTCCCTCTCCATTCTGTCTGAAGAACATGGCAGAGGTGGGCAGAGCCTGTTCACTAGCCACTGGTGCAGTCAGTCAATTTAAGCAGCAGATTGCAGTGCTGAGGATCAGCCCTGGATGGGGCCCTCCAGACAAGTGGGGCCCCCGGGCAACTGCCCAGCATGCCCAGTGGAAAAACGGCCCTGATAGTCGGCAAGTATGGTACGAACCTGTGCAGTGACGTAAATTCAGTTTCCGGTAATTGGAACACATGCCGGTTCCAGTAAGCAGGAAGGCCGGAGCGGTTACAGGCTGATTGTATTGGTGCTGAAAGACTGGGCACCAACAAATGTAAGCGTACAGATTTTAGCCTTATTAATCTGAAAAACTTTTAAATAAATACTGCAGTATGGTATTACTTTTTGTCCTTTTGCTGTTTATGGTCATTCTATGAAAGGGAGTAGTATAATATCTATGAATAAAGATTATCATCATACTATCCACCAACTGGAACATGGCTGCAAACCCTGGGATTAAGCGCTTATGACCTTCTTTTTAGGGTCTTTGAATTTTGGTGAGTGTGTTGGTTTGTCACTTGTGGCGAAACACTGCACAATAAGAAGGAACGGAAGACTATTGTTTATAAGAGCATGTATTTTACCTTTTTTTTTTTGCATATCGTCGAGTGGGGCTTTAAATAGAGTTTAATTTGGACTGTAAGCCCTCGGAACTGGCGCCTGCCATCCCTTTAAGGGGGTTTAGAATGCGGGAGGGCTTATGGTCATGTGACCGCCATGATTGGGGCCTTAACATGATCGGAAAGCTCCCGACTGCAAGCAGGGCACGCGCTCTCAGCACAGCTCTATTTGCACTAATGCACACAAATATGTGGCCACTCAGCGCCATGGCCCACCCACCAAGGAGCCGCATATTTGCGTGCGCTTGGCGCCAAGAGCTTAATGTCACACCTTTTATTATTTATATTCACATATTTTTTGTATTTATCAGAATTATTGGCTTAAGAAATTTGTACATGTTTGTTTGAACACTTTATGATAGAGCCAGATATTATTTTGGAATACCTGTATAATAATAATAATAAGTGGTATTGCACTTAAAGGGGGCAGCTGTCATTAATTTAGATTGATTTAACCAATGATTTTGTTATAAGAGTATTTTTAATACTAGTAGTATTACTAATGTATTGTTAATTTGCATGGTACTTCTGTATCATACGATCGCTGCGCGCAAATGCACTGAGTTTGCAAACTACATTTGAAGTGTCATTAATTTAATATTGACACCTGCGGCAGATCAAACTTGCAGTGCATTTTGAACACTGTACAGAAAATATGCACGGAACACAGGTTTCCAGAACAAAGTTCTGGTGTGAACCGGCAATCAAAGCGGAACTAAACTGAATCTGAGAGCCACAAACTGAAAAGGTTATTTAATTCATTTTTAATATTCAAAGCAAACTCACTCATCCATCCATCTCATTTATTTTGCAGAGAAATACCCCCCTAAGGTGATTTCTAGCCGCCACCATCTTGAGTAAGGGCAGATGATTCAAGCCACATATAATTTCTTAAATTCATCTGCCCTTAGCTCTGCCATGCAGGCATGAAGGTGTGCTTTGCTGAGAAAGCCCTGCCTCCTGATGAAAGAAAAAAAAATACCCATGAAGACTCCTGGGATGTATGAGATCAGTTTGGCTAGATAGATTAGGTTTAGAATGTGGCAGAGAGTAGGGTTAGAGCTAGTTGAGTTTTGCCTGAACTTCCACTTTAAGTATGAATGGGCCCTTATGGTTAAGTGTGTTCCCTGGGTGTGTTCTAACTATAGGATGGATGAGTTCACTAGGACATGACAGAGATCACTGTTCCTAATCCCTGGGAACAGTAGATCTCTGTCATATCATTAGGCAGAATGGAGAATCAACTTGTTTACAGTTCCCTGTTCTGCCTCTGTACACTGCGATCACGAGTCGCAGGCGGACATATAGTCCCCGGGACCGCCGGGTATGCTCACGTGCATCCGCTTTCCTCCTTGCACGGACCGACGTACAGGTATGTCGGTTTGTGCAGGAGAGCCGACCTGCCACAGTACATCTGTGTGAGCTGGTCAGCAAGTGGTTAAACTACTACAGTTACAACTCTAACTCTCAATCACTCCCCAACATACAGGTATGAGGCACTTTACAGTCCAACGGTGGAGAACTGGGAAAGGTTAAAGTGGTTGTAAAGGTAGAAGGTTTTCTTATCTTCAGGCATTCCATGTCTGAAGATTAAAAAAAAAAAAAAACTGCTGTCAAGCAAAGTCAGTGAGCCAATGAGGAGAGAAGGGGCGGGGCTGAGCCAAGGCTCCATGTCTGAATGGACACACAGAGCTGCGGCTCGGCTGGGGTGCCTCCATAGCAAGCTGCTTGCTGTGGAGGCACTTGACAGGAGGGAGGGGCCAGGAGCGCCGGCAGGAGACCCGAGAAGAGGAGGATCTGGGCTGCTCTGTGCAAAACCACTGCACAGAGCTGGTAAGTAGAACATGTTTGCTATTTTTAAACAGAAAAAAAAAAGAAGACTTTAAAATCACTTTAATACTGCTTGGGATTTCAGTACAGCCAAGGCACTGTGTTGTCAACACCTAACAGGAAGATACAAACTCGCAGGATTTCTCACATGATCAACAGGTATTTTCCTGTATTTGTAATGTTCTAAAAGGGACAAATCATAGGAGAAATGTGCATGTATTGAAGAAATTTACAAAAAATTAATTTTTTTTGTCAATTCACCCTGACATGCACTTTAAGAAACCAACTATTGAAGGAGTTGTATATGAGGCAATCAATTAATGAGGAGCTCCTGGCTCCCCCAAAATATTTAAAGTCAGCATCTACAAATACTGTAGCTGCTGACTTATATAAGGACACTTATCTGTCCAGGGATTCAGCGATGTCCTCACCTAAGCATATTGGCTTCAGGCGCCAGCATCTCAAGTAAGGAAAACACATAGTGAAGCACTGCGGCTTCACAGCCGATTTCCTAATACACAGGCATGAGCCTGCTGCGTGAGCCAAGCTGCACTGCACCTTGTGAATGGTCCTGCAGTCTTCTGGAACCTGTGATGTGTCCAAGAAGACTGTGGGAAAAAGGAGGGGGGCTGAACTTCCTGCTCAGATCGCTGAGGCGATCTAAAACCAGAAGTGGGAGTGGATACCTGTCAAAACCAGGCACCTATTCCTCCCCCAAAAAGTGCCAAATGTGTCTATGGAGGCGATAAGAAAGCAAACAAGCAGAACTTCCCCTTTTGGGTGAAGTTCCACTTTAAACACAACACAGGAAAAACAGTTGATGAGGACCAGTCTACAGTTCATTTAAAGAACGAAATTCGGAACTACATAAAATGGAGAATTTTTAAGGCAAAAGCGGACAAGTGGGACATTATATCACAGAGATACAAAAACTGAACAAGAACAAAAACAATTAAACTTATGGCATTTGAGCAGTATTTATCATTGTAAAATGATCCACCATTGCTTAAAAATACGTATCACAATATAACACAGAAAGATTTGAAAACAGTGTTTGCATCTAGCGAGATGCCAAAGAACAGGACTTTTCACACAATCTCCACGTGCTACACCTCCTAAATATGCATTCGTCCAAAAACAACTGTAATTAACTAACTTCTATCAACATCTCGTCCTTGAAGATAAAAAAAAATGTTTAGGAACACAAGCCTTTGGAGTAGCGTCTTGTAATTCAGCAGTAAACTTTGAGATAAATTTGGAAAGAGTTTAAAATAAGTAGACAGGAGATAGAGTATCAAGCTGTACTTTCAACAAAACACTCAGCTGCTGAAAACAAGATAAGTGTGATATTTATTTCCCGACAACAGACTCTATGGGCCCCTTATAGTTCTGTTTGGGCTTACTTCAATATAAGTTAAAAATAAAATAAAAAAATATTTTATGTATATATATATACATACATACACACACATACACTCTGGCACAATTTATAATTTCTTGGCCATTTTTCAGAGAACATGAATAAGCCATTTATTATCAATCAACTGTGTTTACTCTTTTTAAATCATACTGACAACAGAAACTACCCAAATGACCCTGATCAAAAGTTTACATACCCCAGTTCTTAATACAGTGTATTATCCTTTAACATCAATGACAGCTTGAAGTCTTTTGTGGTATTTGTGGATGAGGCTCATTATCTTCTCAGATGGTAAAGCTGCCCATTTCTCTTGGCAAAAAGCCTCCAGTTCCTGTAAATTCTTGGGCTGTCTTGTTTGAGATCTCCCCAGAGTGGCTCAAAGATATTGAGGTCAGGAGACTGAGATGGCCACTCCAGAACCTTCACTTTATTCTGCTGTAGCCAATGACAGGTCAACTTGGCCTTGTGTTTTGGATCATTGTTATGTTGGAATGTCCAAGTACGTCCCATGCACAGCTTCCTGGCTGATGAATGCAAATGTTCCTGCAGTATTTTTTGATAACATACTGCAATTTATTTTGCAGTTTTTTTTTTTTATCAATTTTGACCAAATTTCCTGTGCCTTTGTAGCTCACACATCCCCAAAACATCAGCGATCCACCTCCGTACCTTTCATCATAGGCCTTGTTGACTCCTCTTCAAATGCAGCGTTAATGGTTGTGGCCAAGTTTGTTTTTTATTATTATTTTATGATGCTTTTTTGTAAACAATCTTTTGTAAAGATTGTTTTATACTTTTTATCGTATTTTAAAATCGGTAGAAATGGGGTAACAGACTGCAATAAAAACACGAGGGAACTTCTACACCTACCAGTCTACTCAAAAAAATTGTCAGGGCTGGGCTCAGCCCTTCCTACTCTGAGCTGGCCGCTCATCTGTCGGCTAATTGCCAGCTCCTATCTCTCCACAGTTACTCAGCTGATGATATCCTGCTTGTCAATCCTGCCTACTTAAGCCGTCCAGTCCAGAGGATCTCTGCCTTCGCCTTGGTCAACATCACAGACTATCTCCTGCGTTCATGTTAAAAGACTTGCTTGGATGACATCCCTTCTGGCTCCAGATCCTGCTTGCTGTTTTACTACGCTCATCTCCGGCTCCCTGAAGTTTGGCTTGTCTGACTATCTGTTCCGGTCCCTGAACTCTGGCTATGTTTTGACTACGTTTGCTCTATTTACTTTTATTATTAAACAAGTGTGATTTAACTGTACTTCTATCTCGGTCCGATTTCATGGCTTCTGACAAAAATAAAGAAGGTTTTAGCTAAAAATACATCAATTCATATGTTCAATAATGGTCCTTCTCCCTAACCCATCATTATCTGCAAGCGATCTATCCATCTATGAGTGGCCTAACTACAACCCCGACTTCTCTTTTAGCCAGTAAGCTGCTACAAGGGAATTCACACTGGGCACTTGTATGAACTGCTCTCTGTATAAGCGCCTTCATTGATATTTTTTTCAACTGGATCCCATTTATAAATGGACATTTGTTGAACTCACAGTTTAATTTCTGATCAGTGCTGAAGCAAAGGCTTTGGGGTTATGTTTTAAAACAAGTTTGGAGCTGAGAATTTACTAGACCTTAATCCCATGAATGAAAGTTTCCTTCAAACCCCATTAAGATCTCATGAAAAAAAAAAAGGGCAGCGAAAAAAAATTATGAATGAGCAGCAATGTGAACATCATCATAATAATTCTTGTTTAAGAAACTTACTTGCAAAAGCAAATAACCGATGTGGTTATAGGTTTCACGATAGGTGGTCCGGGAGGCTTGCTCCCAGTTCAAATATCTGTGTATAAAAAGCCGGAAGAGGGATTTGAGTGTAGACCCCGGCTCATGTGAAAATAAAAATAAAATACTTTGCAGTTCGGCTGGCATACATCTGGCTAGGTTTGCCTGTGTAAGAAGAGATTTTAGAAGTTACTCCGCCGTGGTTATTGTTCTCAAGTAAAAAAAGAGAGCGAGGCAATAACATTAGAGAGGTATTCATTTTAATATACAGTCTGGTGATAAAAGCGACCTACTGTACCTTGGACAGCTGTGCAAAGCTGTGATAAGCATCAAAAGAGCTGATCTTCTGAACACAACTCCAAGAACTCTACTGAAACATTGAAACTCAGTTTTGGCAGAAGAAAGTTAGGTTTACCATTGCGCATTCAGATATAACTGCCTTGGGCAGAAGAATAAAAATACGTAAAGAGGCAAAACTAATAATGACTGGAGCGGTAGAAATTTACAGATGTAGAAATTTGAATGGGAAGACAACTGCCACATCAGACACATTCAAATTGCTGCAAAGTGAACATGAATGGTTGGGACTTCTTCAGGCAGTTCATGGTACATTCTCCTAAGAAAGAGAAGCTAAGATCATGTTTTGCTAATTCTTGCAGTAAAGCCAAGGAATCGACTCAGTAGTACCGTATTTATCAGAGTATAACACGCACCCCAAGTTTAGGAGGGAATTTTAAGGAAAAAACTTTTAGGAGGGAAGTTTAAGGAAAAAAACTTACATTTAAATGCCCATCAATGCAGCTTTATCAGTGTCCATCTGCAGCCTTGTCCATCATTGCAGCCTAGCCCAGTGTCCATCTGCAGCCTTGTCCATCATTGTAGCCTTGCCCAGTGTCCATCTGCAGCCTTGCCCAGTACCTTTGCAGCCTTGCCCAGTGCCTTTGCAGCCTTGCCCAGTGCCTTTTGCAGCCTTGCCCAGTGCCTTTGTAGCCTTGCCCAGTGCCTTTTGCAGCCTTGCCCAGTGCCTTTGCAGCCTTGCCAGTCTCTTCAGCTGTTCACTGATTTAAATTTGGCGCCGATTTATGCTGAATGTGAGCGGATAAGTCCCGGCTCCTCTCGCGGGACTGCGAGATGAGCCGAGAATAGCCGAAGTACTCTCGGCTTTCTGTATGTCATCGGTGCTCGCTCCTCTCGCAATCAGTTAAGGTGGGCGGGACTGCAAGAGGAGCCGAGAATAGCCGAAGTACTCTCGGCTTTCTGTATGCGAGCGCCGCTGACAATCAGTGGAGGTGGGCGGGACTGCGAGAGGAGCCGAGAATAGCCGAAGTACTCTCGGCTTTCTGTATCTCGGCTCCGCTCGCTTGTTGCAGAAAAATCAGTGGGAGATCGGTGGGGATCGGCATATAACACGCACCCGTGATTTCCCCCTGATTTTAAGGGGAAAAAAGGTGCGTGTTATATGCTGATAAATATGGTATATTAATGTACCTTTACTTAACAAGAACACTGTGTATAGAAACTATTTACAGGTACAGGAATACAATACGAGACAGAGTGATAAAAATACACATGCTAACTATTTTTCTTAGCAAATGCAATAGTTTGTAAACCTGGGACTAGGGGAAAATGTGCATCAACATGACCCACTTTTATGATGCCTGAAAGTGCTTCTTTCCAGACTAACTTTTCTGTCCTCATTAGGGCTAAAAATGAATAAATACAAAGGTCATAGTTCTAAAAGTAAAAGGTCATAAATATACAGGTTAAAAAATACTAAATTTAAAAGTAAAAAAGGGTTGTCAAAAATGTGTAGACAGAAATGTATCCCTCATAGAAACTGATGTAGGAGCCCAGTTTGAAAGGACTACATCCATGTGAGAGTGGCTACCAAACTATCCAAGATAAAAGACCAGCAGCACAAGCTGAAAAGGGGTTTCTGCAGATGGACAACACTGGATAATACACGACAAGAGAGAGAAAACTGCCAAAACCAAAAGCCTGTTTTCCAGCAATAAATTTAAATGCCTGGAGTCCTGTTTGCTATGGAAATTGACGACCAGCTATAATAAAAGCTAAGTGACTTTTAGTGCATTTGCTAGAAAAGAATAGTTAGCATCTGCATGTGTGTACACATGCATATGTGAAGCATTATGTATGTCTTATATTGTATTCCTGCGACTGTTAAATAGTTTGTATACACATCACATTAAATTATTAATCCGCCTTTTCCTTGGCTAATGCAAGAATTAGACAAACAGAAAGATTTAGCAAAATGCATAGTAGCATGCATGCCAGTCAGTGGTGCTGACAGGATTAGTAGAAGCCCTTGTGCATGGCTTGAAAGTTTTTACAAACATTCCAACTTTTCAGCAGCTTGTAAAAGATCTGTTGCTAGTGAATGCACTGCACCCACTCTTTTGCCAAAATGACTCTTCCTTAAGAAGGTATATATTCTACTTTTTAGTATTATTTAGCACACATTTCACCCCTATCTGCTGCATAATGGCTTGGATTGAAGCACTATAGAAAAAGTGATGGAAGTACACCTGCATATTTTTAGAACTGTTTTGTGTCACATTATTAAAATGTAGTATTGCTTTACGTTGGGAGTGCATAAACAGATACAATTTACAGTTTGTGCTTACCTTTCTGTCTGACTGACTTAAAATACTTGCAAAGAGATCCACTGCTACATACAATTACAAGAATTTCTGTACATTTAGTTACATCTATCCATCCCCTTTTTCTCTGCAGGCATTAGACCCCGGAAGACATCCTAGTCCAATAGCTGAGCTGTAAAGGGATTGGATGGCATGCTGCTTCTCACAGCCAAAACAGTCTGGTCTTAATTTTTGCAGGAATGATGCTATAATGTTTGGTAAAAGTAGGGATGAATCCTGATTGAAAGGGAAATATTCACATGTGGCTAGTACAGAATAATCCATATACACTTTCCTGGTGGCACACCCAGTGTCTTTATTAAATCCAAGCAATAGCTCAGCCTTACGCCCATGTCAGATATTCTGAGGTGGAAGGGTGTAGTGCAGTGTACACCCGAGTATTTGTAACATGCCAAAGAGTGGAGTCTAGTGCTGTGATAATGTAACATTTTTGCGCATGCATTGGGTGTTGTATCATCACTTACTGCTCTATGGCTGAAGGAGAAGGATGCCTGCAGCGGGAGAAGCTGTCAGGGAGATGGCAGCAACTGCTGTGGCGATGGAGAGCATGAAGCTGGCATTGGTAGCACAATGATAAGCAATTACAAAAGTATGCGCTGCACACCCTCCCCGCTCCCGGATGTTGTCATGAGCTGACCAGTCTGTAGCCCTCATGTAAAAATACTTTTGCTGCGAGTCATATCACAGCTCTGACAAAAGACTATCAGCAAACAATGTAAGCAATCGGACTGACACATGAAAGTGCTTAGAGAACCTGCATTCCCTAACATGCATTGTAATCAGCAGGAAACTAAAAATAACTAAAAATAAATAAATAAAACAACACTACTAAATCAGGTATTGGCTTGCTGCTAATGCATTTTATTTAGTGGCCTTCTCCTGTAAATGCAAGCCATTTTTGTAGGATCACACAATGGGCTTTTTACAATTAGCAATTTTTAGTAAATACATTAAAAAAGACGTTTGGTTCAAACACTAATTAAAATTGCTGAAAGCAGTATACAGTGACCCACAGTAACACCAGCTTTAACTGCTACTTTCTTATGCTAACCACAAAAGTGTAGATGTGGTCAGCCAAGGGTTATTTGTGACCAATGAGGCTGACCATAATGCAAATTGTCCCATTCAGTTCTTATTTTATAACTCTGCTGTTTTTGCGAACCTTTAGTGGTATACAAAAAATCAATGGCTAATACATACACTTTGAATTACAGCTTAAACCATACTGCTTTCAAACAATATGAAAGTAGCAAAACTACCTCTTGGCAATGTACTGTATGTGCCACTAAAGTCACTAATCTATGTTCTTCATTTATAAAAATCATTGCCAAAAAATGTATTTATTTTCTGCGTATCTGATTTCAATTGAAAAGTAGAAAGCTCTGCCCTCAGTGCATCAACATGAAATTCAAAAACAATATTCGAAACCAGAGGAAATCTGCATTCAAAATGACCCTGAATACAAAATATACTATTTGAAGTGAAGTTCGTTTTGCACTTTCCCTTTAAATGTTACATTTAAGGAATTGTAAAGGCAGAAGGTTTTTTATCTTAATGAATAATATGCATTAAGATAAAAAACCTTCTGTGTGCAGCATCCCCCCTCACACTTACCTGAGGTCCCTCTCTGTCCAGCGATGTCCATGAGTGTTTAAGCCACCTGAGATTCTCCTTCTCAAACGGCTGAGAGACAGCAGAGGCACCATTGGCTCCCACTGCTGTCAAAGTCAGCTAGCCAACCAGGGGAGAGAGGTGGCAGGGCCGGGCCAGGGCTCTGTGTATGAATGGACTCAGGTGCCCCCATAGGAAGCTGCTTGCTGTGGGGGCACCGAACAGGGGGGAGGGGCCAGGATCACAGAAGAAGGACCTGAGAAGGGGAGGATCTGGGCTGCTCTGTGCAAATCTAATGCACTGAGCAGGTAAGTGGGACATGTTATTTTTGTAGGAAAAAAAAAAAACGAGACTTTACAATCACTTGAAATGAGAAAATGTGATTTCTAAGTGATTCTCATAAACTAACCTAAAAAAGTGAATCACCATCACAAACAAATATATCCAGCTAGTGCACCTCAAATATGTGCTAGTGTGAAGTCTGTGTAAACAATACAAAAGTCTTGTGTCATATAATCAATTATGTCAGTGACACCTCCAGTGCTCCTTCACCCAAGGGCAAGCCAACTGCTTACTGGATATATATGACCTCCCAAATATCGAGGTCTCCAGTGCTTATAGTGATGCTATACATTAAGGCCACAGCATAGATGTTACTCCATTGAAAAACCCACATCAGTCAGTAATAGACAGGGACATTCAATCATACTGTTTGGCGGAGAGAAGACAAGTGAAGTACTGTAAAATGTCACATTTATTGCATAAGAGGTACTCATATGGAAATCAAGAAAACAAGTTGTATGGAATGCATCGTTCAGGCCAGCAGGCAAGATAGCATCAGAGCTAAGTCCCCCCCAATGCATTTCATCAGGGGGTCGTCAGGGGACAATGCCCCTATGATAAAGATTGTCAGATGGGGCTTAGCTCTAAAATCAACACACCCGTCGAATTGAGAGCTTGATTTCTTGATTGGATTGTGGGTACCTCATGGTACCTCCAGCATGGTTCTAAGTATCCATCTCACTAAGAATTCTGAAAATCACTGTACTACCCCTTGTTACATACATATACACACACATATATATATATATATATATATATATATATATATATATATATATATATATATATATATATATATATATATATATATATATATATATATATATATATATATATATATATATATATGTATATATTTAAAAAACATGCAGCGCTTGATATAAATCTGTAAGACAGAATATAGAAAAAAGTCATTTGGAAAAAGCCAGAAGAGAGATTATCCTAGCAGCAGCCCCCGGATTGTGACAGATGGAGCCACACACCACCACAGTGATTAAGCAATTTCCCTTACCGGAAGGAGTGGACCCTCAAATTATAAAGAGGTCAAACTCGCTGGATAAACATTGGATGGAACCCTCAATCCAGAGGAGCAGTAACACTTCAAATGGGAGACTCCAACAGGGATTAAAAAGCCAGTGCCCAAAGGACCACCTTATAGAACTCCAACCGCCAGCAGCCAAGCATGCATCCACTTCCGATATTAAGGCAATTTACTTCATAAGAGCATAAAAATGAATATTGTGCCGTATGTACTAAAATCAATGGTAGCTATATTGTAAAAAAAAAATGCACACTCATGTGTAGTACAATCAATGAGCGCTTTGTGTATACAATCATAATAATCGCGGCATCCTGGTGTGCTTGCGTCATGCGCAGGGTTCTGGCTTACGCGTTTTGTCATGAAGTGACATCGTGAGACATCTAAAATGTCACTTCATGACAAAAGGCGTAAGTCGGGAACTCCCAACAAAAATGTTGAGCCTGCCCTGCCCCCACGTATGTGCATATACAAATGTAAAGAAACCATCTAAATACACATATGCCCTTTGCACTACATGTGACATATCGCTGTACAAGCTGAGTGAAGTGGAGTGAAAGCAATAATTCTAGGGCCATTATTCATGATTAACTCTAAAGTGATGACCTGTAGGGACCTTTAAAGTGTCGTTTCTGGGTACTGAAGCTCATCATCGTTTCACAGGCAAGTGTTATTTTAACGCTTGACATGAGTATCTGTTTACTTAGTGCAGCCTCATCTTTTATGCTTTACCAAAAAAATTGGATAATATATTGTGTTTGTGTGCCCTAAAATGAACTTTAGTATATTTCCGTTTGATAAACCATTGCGCCAATATTGTGTGACATAAAGAAATTGAAATTGCCACCATTTTATTCTCCAGGATGTCCACTTTCAGAAATGATATACGGTTTAAGGATTTTAACTAATCTTTAGGCCCTAAAATATGTTTTAAATGTGTGCAAAAAAAGGTAACATACACTTTTACATTATGAGAAGGCATGCAAAATCACACACTTTCCTGCAATGCAGAAAAACAGATGTGTGGCGGTGGCAATAATTGTTAATAGCATTCCCATGCACCGGAACACATAGTGCGGCAGTACCAAGCATTATGGGGTTTCATGATTTCTCAAAAAGGTTAGAGACTTAATTTGAGCATTTCTTGTGTGTAGAGCAGCCCATGGAAATTAATTGGCTGCCCTAAAGTGCAGAAACATGGTGCACACTACACTACATGGTTTGAGCAGAGTCAGTATTAGCTGGTTTCTAACAGCTGAGAAACACTGGCTGTGTGTTTACATTAGAGGGCTGCCAGGCTGCCAAAATTCTGCTGGGAAAGTAATAGGAAGAGAGTGAAGATTTCAGTGCTTTTGTACAAATTGAAGATGGACTTCTCCACAATGCCTATAGCTATAGCGATGAATGAGGGCATGTTTTGAAGTGTTTTTAATCATTGTGAATATATGAACAGCTTAAATAAGAAATTCATCCCCATGTGTTTTTTTTATTTTCTATTAAGATCACCTACTTTTTTTTTTAGGGGGGGGGGGGGTATCCACAATAAACACCCAGCAAATCCAACATTTCTCTGTTGTAATCCATTTTATTCCAGTGCTGCATACCATGTCCCTTTTCACGCCAAATAATAAAAGAAAATGTTGCATTTAGTTATACTTTAAGGCGGTATTACACCCAAACCAAACATTTTATATATTGCAGTTTATCAATCCTTAGATGTGGTGGCTGCATTAGTTGCCTTCTTTTTAGGCTTTTCCCCCCTCTGTTTTCTCCTGGGGATCCTGCCAGTAACAGACCTCCTGAATTAGAATGCCCCCACTCTGGATGAAGGTGAACAGGGGGCAACTTTGGACAGCAGCATTGTTAATCTGGGGGAGGGGAGAGTTAGCTGTACTTGCAGATTTAGATACACTAACAAACATTTTTATTTTATTTTGTTGGGATAAAGGTTTTACATTAATAATAAAAGCTGATCATTGTAAGCACCCCTGTCAATGTTAAATGGTTTTCTTCAGCCCTCTAACTGCTATATCTTTGGGAAAGCTTGTTCTGTTTAAAAAAAGACTTACTGGCATGATCATCAGGTGAGAATAAAGGAAATAGAGACTAACAAAGAAAAACAAATGCAACCATCACATCTGAGCAATTGGTAAGCTGTGATATACTGTAATAAATGTTTGCTTTTAAGTTTATTATTGCTTTAATGTGCATAGTCTGAGCACAGGTTCATGCATGCTAAGTAATATGTAATTGTAGGTATTTATTACCTCTTACAGAGTACTTGCCCTGACAATTACTTTAACTGCTTTCCGTTCAGGATGATGGCAGCAAATTTGTACAGGCATGATGTAGATCAGGGATATGCAATTAGCGGACCTACAGCTGTTGCAGAACTACAAGTCCCATGAGGCATAGCAAGACTCTTTGACAGCCACAAGCATGACACCCAGAGGCAGAGGCATGATGGGACTTGTAGTTTTGCAACAGCTGGAGGTCCGCTAATTGCTTATACCTGATGTAGATCATGCAACACAACAAAAGCAGATTGGGCGCTAAAAGACTGTCTCCCCATCATAGTGTCATGATGACAGTTGAAGCACAAGAGTTAGTAATAGGCACAAAAAAAGCAGGGCAGCCACAAAGTGTCCTCAGGGATGGTGGGAAAAGAAATTGTACACAATCAAACCATTGCCAGGCGCTCATGCTATAATGCACCAGAATGTACATTGTCCATGGACCAATGTGCTGATTATCAGCGCAGAGCCCCCCTCTGACAGGGAGAGCCGCCGGTTGGCTATCCCTGTTAGCGTGAACCGAGGAAAGCCGTTTACCGGCACTTCCTGGTTCACGTGATGATCAGCTGTGCTTGGTCACATTCGATCACATGGTACGAAGCCTCCGTCAGAGGCTACATACCATGATCGGAGTTGCGGTGTGTCAGACTGACACACAGCACCTCCGATCACCGTGCTGTGGGCATGCGCTGGCTTGTTGTCCTGATCCATTCATACGACGTCCGATCAGGATAACTAAACCACAGCCAATGCATCCAGGACAAGCAGAGTTTTTGAAGAAAAAAATGCTTGATGCGACTTAACGTGTCTAAATAAGCCTAAGCGATAGACGCGTTTAGCGCTTGAGCATTAATTCATTTCAATGGCCAGAATAATTATTCTGACCAATGAAATTAATTAACCACCTAAGCACTTGATGTGTCTAAACTCATTACATGAGTTTACAAGTGTCAAGTTTTTTTTTTCCCTGCCAAAAATCTGGTGCCAGGAGGAAAGGAGTCTAGGAGAGTTCGCAAAACATCCAGTGTGCATGAGGCCTTAATAAAATCACTGACTACTTATTTTTTGTGTGTGCAATTTTACAGATGCAAACCGTTTCATTTCATCAGGTGTGATAGACATATAACACAACAAATGATGTGCATGCTAAAAGGTGTGTCGTGTTTTTGATGGTGAAAGTGAAGACAAATGTATGGCCCGGGCTGAATAGCTGAAGCGAGAGGCCCCCGAAACACCTGCTGAGCGTCACTTGGTTTAGGACAAAGCCCCAGAAAACAAACTGACAGTTTCAACAAGCTGGCAAGCCCTTTCTAAAAACAAGGCCCTTTTGCCAGCACCTTCCATTTTGCCTAGAATGTGCATAAAGCGAAGACTGTTTATTTTGTACAATAAAAGGTTTTGGCAAGGAAGGAAGCAGTTTGTGTGGTTATTTAGGCGTCTGTCACCAGCTTCAAAAGTCTGGCTATGTGTACATATTATTTAACAGCTAGGGTCATGTACAGATCACAGTGCAGTTTAGCAGAGGCCACCTAGTAGAAGTACTTTGCAACACTACTGATTGGTGCTGAAAGACGAAGGAGTTAAAGTGCTGATACACATTAGCACTATGATTATGGAGAAATAAGCTACAGCTGTCCACACAGATTACATTCCACATCTTCTAACGCTCAAGTGGGACTCGGGTGGATGTTTAGGAACATAAATGTAATACCGGGTAAATCTACTAACCTAGAACACAACTCCAGTTATAAAATGTCCTATACCGTTTGTGTTAACCTTTAGGCAGACTATGGACCTTCAAGTATTTACATATTTTTAACAAGCAGTAAGTATGTATAAAACTATTTAGTTTTTAGGAAACTGTTTAAAGCCTTGTACACATGGCCACTGAGCACTTAACTTCCCGCAGCTTTCTTGAAGGCATTAAAGCATATCTTTTTTCAAGCTTTGGGTAATCTAGTGAAAGGTCAAAACAACGGTCTGTCATCTTCAGGAGCATTGCTAGGGTTGTGAACGCCCTGCGGCACCCTGAGAAGAGCAATGATGTGTTGTGTTGCGGCAGATAGTGGGTGTTCTCAAATATATACATTGCGTATAAACAGCATCCATATGCCACAGTTCTTGTACCCACAAAAAATGCTTTAATATCACAAGTTAAACGTTTCAAGGACACCTCAGCACATTTAAAAATGTAAACGCTTTCATTACATATATTTTTTTGCATACATAATATTGACAGAGCGTAGGGGTCAGCAGGATGTAATGCCGAGTGCAAGGGTCAAAAGAATGTAATGCAAAGTGCTGAGATTGGCGGTAAAACAGAATGCATATGACAGGAGCAAGTAATGATGTGTGTACCGCACAGAGCACAGTAGTAACACAAAGTGCAGAGGTCAGGAGTAAGTACCAATGAGTACACAGGAGTGTGTAGGGCACAGTAGTAACACAAAATGCAGAGGTCAGGAGTAAGTAACGCAAAGTGCAGGCGGTAGAAGGATGTAATGCAGAGTTCAGGTGGTTTGTGACTCTGAAGCCAAATGCACATTCTGAACTAGTGAGTTACAGCACAAATACAGTCTAATATAATAGAGCCATTTATTCTATACAACACAGAGAAGAAAGCTTGTGTTGAATTGGACCAAAAGAAACCAAGAAGCCCTCTACTGAAAAACAATGAGAATCTTTTTATTTTCAGAGAGATGGGGTGCTGTTTAACCTTTAGACTGACTTTGTGTAAAGACTCAGAGTAATGGCTGAGGAGAAGATACGTACTGTTCAATAAGAAATTAGTGTGGTGTACTGTAGGTGCTGCATACCATGGGGATGGCATCTCACCGGGTAAAAACAATCTGTGTGCGGAGGGTGGGATCTCACTGGGGGCAGACAAATCTGTGTGCGGAGGGAGGGATCTCACTGGGGGCAGACAAATCTGTGTGCGGAGTGTGGGATCTCATTGGGGAAGCCCAATGTGTGTGCTAGACACAGTTTAATATGCAAATTGCTTGGTGGATTGTTGGTACTGCAAGCTGGAAGTGGCATTTCACTGGGGAAAGACAAATCTGTGTGCTGTTGATGGGATCTTGCTGGGAGTGGGATCTCAATGAGAAAAGACCAATCTCTGCGTGTGCTTTGGATGGGATTTTACAGGAGGATGACTAAAGTGTTTGATGGACACTGTTCATCATGTAGTTCTTGAGGTGGATAGTGGATACTGCACATGTTTGTGTTGGGAGTTGCAACCCACTGGAGGAAGGCTAAATCTGTGAGCAGGTGGTGGGATCTCACAGGGGAAAGACCAATGCAAGTGCACAGTTGTGTGCAGAGGGTGGTATCCCCTTGGGAAAAGACCAATGTGTGTGCACAGTTGTGTGTGCAGAAGGTGGCATCTCCTTGGGAAAAGACCAATGTGTGTGCACAGTTGTGTGTGCAGAATGTGGCATCTCCTTGGGAAAAGACCAATGTGTGTGCAGATGGTGGTTTCCCCTTGGGAAAAGACCAATGTGTGTGCACAGTTGTGTGTGCAGAGGGTTGTATCCCCTTGGGAAAAGACCAATGTGTGTGCACAGTTGTGTGTGCAGAGGGTGGTATCCCCTTGGGAAAAGACCAATGTGTGTGCACAGTTGTGTGTGCAGAGGGTTGTATCCCTTTGGGAAAATACCAATGTGTGTGCACAGTTGTGTGTGCAGAGGGTGGTATCCCCTTGGGAAAAGACCAATGTGTGTGCACAGTTGTGTGTGCCAAGGGTGGTATCCCCTTGGGAAAAGACCAATGTGTGTGCACAAGGTGGTACCTCCTTTGGAAAAGACCAACGTGTGCACACAGTTGTGTGTGCAGAGGATGGTATCTTTGTGGAAAAAGACCAATGCGTGTGATGGAGACATGACGTCACATTTGAAGCATGCTCTGCTCAACTAGCAGTGGAGGCAGAATCCATCAGTGACACAAGATAAAGTGAAAGTAGAAGTTATGCTTAATATTATTAGGAAACCAAACCACAGACAGAACCAAATGACTGATATAGCAATATGCTGGTAAATCATAAGTTCCAGAATCCCCCCAGCCAGGGCAGTATAGCAACCCCAATTCCCCTACCCAGTCAGTCAGAAAGCTGGCGGTTGGTTTTGGACCATGCTGTAGTGGTTAAAGTGGATGTAAACCCCAATTTTTTTTTTTTTTTTTTTTTTGATGTCATAATGTAGAGAATACAATTTCCTTTCATTTGAGCCCAGTCTTGCCACACAGATTTACTCAAGGCCTGAGCAATCCTCTTTTATTGTTCAGTTAGAGAAATCTTGACAAAGTCTTGAAAACTTTGTCAAAAATGCCCCCTTGCTGTGAGTAACAGGTGATTTACATATCTCATGCACTAGCCTGAGACAGGTTATCATCAGATCACTGGATGGTCTACTCTGCCCAGCTCTGACTACATACATGTCCCCTAAATCACTTGTCTGTCTATAGTCACTGCATCCAGTTACTGCATCAAGAAACATCCAGTCAAAACACAGTAAAGCTGGGAGAGCTGGAGGGGAGGGGGATGTGAATTGTGAACTTTTTACACAGGATGTGCCTGTCTCAGGCTAGTGCATGAGATATGTAAATCACCTCACTCACAGCAAGGGGGCATTTTTGACAAAGTTTTCAAGACTGTCAAGATTTCTCTAACTGAACAATAAAAGAGGATTGCTCAGGCCTCAAGTAAATCTGTGTGGCAAGGCTGAGCTCAAATGAAAGGAAATATTATTCTCTACATTATGACATCAAAAAATAAAAATAAAATTTTTGCGTTTACATCCACTTTAATGTGCAGAGAAGGTCCAAAACCCGCTGTGATGTCCATATTACAAGATTGAACAGAATTGCAACTAATTTGGCAAGGAAGAAAGTGCATTTCGCAATCAGCCTGACGTTTAGCTTTAAATAAATTACATTTGTAAGAGATTGTCCCAACAAAATCATACTTTTAAATTGTAAACATTTTAGCGCTATATATAATACCTTTATAAATCCCTTTCCTTAAACATGCTAACAAATCTATATGTTTGACTCTCCATTATAATATATATATATATATATATATATATATATAATTTAAATAACAGCATCATTAATATCCCCCCCAACTCAAATAAAAAAACGAATTACACTAAATAAGGCAAAAAATTATTATTTCAAACCAGCTTGGAAGCAGCATTTCTACCTTAGCAACTCCTTTCTCAGCTATGCTGAGTATTTAGTAAAAACACATGAAAACTCATAAAATTAATTAGTCACCGGAATTTTTCACTCTTGGACAAGAGCACAAAAGTCTTCTTTATATAAACACACTTAATGCTGTAACTTAATGAGTAACAACAATTAAAAAATGGAAAATTTAATTAAAGGAGGGTATGGTTTCATATTGCATTCAGCATTTTACATGTTCTTGTCAGATGGCAAAATATTAATTATTTTACAAGCACTTAAATGTAAGAAAGGTGAGTGCTGTCCCCTGGTCACATAGCACAGTCTATCATATAACATGCAGCGTTTAAGAAAAACAAAAAAAAAAAAAAACGAGTGGGATGACATTTTGGCCAACGAGGTCATTGGAGACTAATTGTAAAATGACTTCACTTTATGAGTTAAATATTATGGGTTTATGCCTATTCACTCATTAAACAATAATTATATGTGTCTGGATATCGGCTAACTGGAAGCACATTGTGCCGAAATGTTTTACATTGCATGTGCAGGCAGTATGTTTGGCTAAATATTTGGAAAATTAAGACATGACAGACTGTAGGGGAAAACATGAGGAAATTAAAATGCTTGGAAAGGGTTATCCCTGCCTTTTTTGAATAGAATCTATATCAAATGGGTAGTTATAAACCATTAAAATGTATGCATAGCTAATAGTTTTTTCTGGTTTGGGTGGAGAAGGGGAGGCTTAAAGCCCCTGCCAGGCTATCATTTTTGTTCACTTCCTGTCCCAGGAGCACAACAGGAAATGAGAGAAAATCCCCCAAAGTATGAGGAATTCCCTTCTTAAGCTTGGTACACACAGGTAGGTTTTATTTTTTTTTCAACCCAGCGGGCTGAATGAAAAAAAAAAACTGGAGGAGCTCCCTGTACTAACTATGCAATGTTAGTACAGTGATCTCCCCATTGAGCTATTATGTTCTGACAACACCGGTCAGCGATTGCAGCCATCTGCTGCAAGCACTAATCAAATGCCAGTCGACTGATGGTTTTCTAGCATGCACCCATTCCACAGACGCCGGACTGGCTGCTGTACACACTGGCCATATATGTACCAGCCTTAAGATAATTATCCCCATTGGAAAATTTTCCCTAGCCTCTTCTTCTAGGAATAACAAAAATTTTAGATTTCTCCTCACTTTCTTTCTAGATGACAATGATTGCAGTACAAATAGAGGAGTACTCTCCCCAATGGGAAAAACTGTAATATAAACTTGACAGAGGGTCCAACCTTTCCCCATTCTATCCAAAAATATGAAAAAAGCCGGAGTCACCAGTGGACTGTGGATAAGACCAATAATGAGTTTTTCCCGGAGTAAGGTGCACCTCTGCACCTAATGCCTAGCCATTATGAAGCTGTAATGCTCTTAAAGCTGAGCGCAAAATTATTTACCTCTAAAGCCACAGAGGATCCAACAGCAGAGTGTGACAGAATCATCTGGCACTGAAATGCTGCAGTTGTTGGCCAGAAATGGGCAACATGGTGAAGAAATCCTGTTACTGGACTCCCTGAGATATACAACTCAGCATGTGATTCAGCTTCCCAGCTGCCATAAACACTGAAATATCAGTTTTGGTTGGGAATGGTCTTTAAAAATAAAAGTAGATATAATGTGGAATCGAATTTCCTAGAAGAACAGATACAATGACAGCAGGCAAAATTTTGCTAGAGAAGCCAAAGATGCTTAGTCACTGACCAAAAACAACATAAATAGTCTAATTATAGGAACCTTGCACACAATTACATGTGACCTTGTGATGACTGTACACTGATCATCGAACGCTGAATGCTGGTAGAGCAGAATGTCACCGCAGCAGTTCACAGAGGTCACACAGATGCTAAAGGTTACTTTAAGTAACAGCAACCAACCTTTTCTAAAAGGAGAAAGGGCTTCTGGGTAACAACATGTTTTACATAGCTGGCTTGTAAGCAACCAACCCACCAACTCAACACCCACTGAATGTTTAATGCAATCCTCTATCCTTCGATAAACCTAAAAGCTCATCTATGCACAGTACTTATCCCCTCTGGTAAGCCTCATCAGCTCCGGGCAAGTGCGTCTTGCTCAGCACATGAAGTTGCACCTGTGCCCTACCTCCCAACATTTTGAGATGGGAATGAGGGACACCTACTTGCAAATGTATGTAGGCATAGGATACGCCCCCCGCCACACCCCCTTAAAGGAGAATTAACCCCAATAAAAAGGATAATTGAATCCACAAGGGATTTTTTTTATCACTATTATTCCTTTATATTGGCTTTTGAAGTGTACAAATGCAGCCATTTAGAAATTGGATGAAATGTAGAAACTATAGATCAGACCAAAATGAGGGACAAATGAAGAGGAAAGAGGGACAGAGGGACATTGGTCCAAATAAGGGACAGTTGGGAGCTATGCCTGTGCACACCCTTAATACCCAAAACCACACTGGCAGCTGCGGGTCTCAGACTAGTGATCACATGCAGGCTGGAGATTTGTTTAAAAAAACTAAATTCTCCAGCAAGTGCACAGAGAAAGAGGTACAGTGTCAGGGATCATTACATTACAGTGTGCATTTTTTAAATGTTGAAAAAAAAATAAGTAAAAATTGTTGAATGAAAACGTATGTGATAGCCTAGAATCTTATATGCATTTCAAATAGTATCCATTAGGCCTCCAAAGGAACTCTTTTCCCACTTAGATAAATCTTTCCTGCAGTTCATCTGGTCTAACAAAACATTGAGGTTAGTAGGATCTGCCCTTGTAGATGTAGATGTACTAAATCCAATAGAGGGTTATTATCATAATGTACAAGATAAATTCTAGGTACTCCTGAAGAAGCCCTGGGAGGTAGAATATGGTTCATGCAACATGGGTCTCATAGTTACATAGTCGGTAAGGTTGGAACAAAGACACCAGTCCAACCTGCGTATATGTGTGTATGCGTCTCCCCACAACACAGAGCTCTCTTGGAATTTACATCTCAATTAACATTGCATACTTTAAAGATTTGGGCCTGGCTTAAGCAATTTGGCACCTTCTCCTCTTACCCCTCTCAACTAATACCCTTAGGTGGCTTTTTGTGGTTCAACCCAGGTGAACCTTTCTGCCATTTGTGGGGTGGAGAATGATAGACCCACCCTTTCAATTTCATGACCCAAAACTTCAGTCCCTGAACGACCTGAGAGAGGTAATACAAATTTCCAATGGATTGTTCCAGATGAGCACAATTACTGAATTTTGTAACTTTCTCCCAACCATGAAATCACATACTTTCAGAGATATATAAATTGCTTCTACACTCTTTGGAATCTGAACTGTATTATCTTAAGAAGTGGGAGAGTACTTTATCTCCCCACCAAATGGAGAAGATACTCAAACTGTCTCACACATCTTCTTTTAAACAAAAACCCAGGAGTCCTGTTATAAATGAATGACCTGATGGTCTAGAGCAGGGATATGCAATTAGCGGACCTCCAGCTGTTGCAAAACTACAAGTCCCATCATGCCTCTGCCTCTGGGTGTCATGCTTGTGGCTGCCAGAGTCTTGCTATGCCTCATGGGACTTGTAGTTCTGCAACAGCTGGAGGTCCGCTAGTTGCATATCCCTGGTCTAGAGCAATGTTTCTCAACTCCAGTTCTCAAGTACCCCCAACAGATCATGTTTTCAGGATTTCAATCAGATGAAATGGCTGTGGTAAAAGGCAGTGAAAAAGGCAGTGAAAAAGGCAGTGAAACGGATCAAATCACCTGTGCAAAATAATGGAAACCTGAAAACATGACCTGTTGGGGGTACTTGAGGACTGGAGTTGAGAAACATAGGTCTAGAGTTCTACTAAATTTAAAAAAAAATATACCCACACGTCAGACCTATGCTGGAGAGGTGGTGGCCAGAAAGGTACATATTATTATTATTATACAGGATTTATAAAGTGCTAACTGTTTGCGCAACACTTTACAATGTATAGGGGGGAACAGTACAATTACAATACAGTTCAATACAGAAGGAATAGGAGGGCCCTGCTCATGGAGCTTACAACCTAAAGGGAGGGGGAGGTGGTACAAAAGGTAATGGCTGTGGGGGATGATCTGATTTAGGTACAGTCCTTAGGTGAAGGTGGGGTAGGCTTTCCTGAATAAATTCGTTTTCAGGGATTGCCTAAAGGCGGACAGGGTAGGGCTGACCGGACATACTACGGTAGGGATTTCCAGAGGAACAGAGAGGCTAGTGATCAGGAGGCCTTGAGAGGAGTGGAGAGGATTATTTGGGTGATATCTGCAGATGAGGTTGTTGATGTAGCTGGGGACAATGTTGTGGATGGCCTAACATGATGTGGTTAGTATTTATAAGGTGTGGTAGGAAAAGCCAGTGAAGGGATTGGCAGAGAGGAGCAGCAGTCACGGATTTCTTTCTGGGACTGTCCTGTTCTTACCCAGTCTTGAACTGGCGTCAAGGCACACATATCACAAGTCCTCGACAACCTTCTTCCAGGTGACTCCTAAGTGTACTTCTCATCTCAGCCTATATGATTTTATATAAAATGTATCTTACCATATCTTCCTAATGCTGCCAAAAGCCTTATTCAAACACTCTGGAAGAAGCCCCCCGATGACCAACCACTGCTGAATGGATTAGTAGGGTCAAGATCATTATGGAGGCCAAGCGCAGGTGCTTCTCTCAGAGAGATAATTATAACAAATTTTACGAGATCTAAGCATCTTGAATACACCATCACCCCACTGTCCTTGACCAATGAACAAAGGTACATAACCTTTAGACATTTTTACCATAATGACCGTCCTCATTTACTACTGTCCTGGCAAATCCACTGTTTGATGGTTGACTGGACTTACATATACAGGAACATGAAAGAGGGGTTTCACTACACAATCAAGTGAGAAGTGGCTGAAGCTCTACTCAGAGGCACAATAAAAATGATGAAAGCATAAGACAAATGGTATAAAATGCGCTACTCTGCCTGTAATTATTATAACTGCCTCTGGCCGCCACTCTGAAGGTGAAAGCAGATGCAATCTGTGTATGGACTCGGAGAGCCAAGAGAACCGCTTGCCCTGACTCGTATGGGTTTCATCTCTCAATTAGACATCATCAGGTGGTGCCTCTATACACCAATCAATTTTGTTGATGAAAACTTTACATTTTCTTATCACAATGTACTTTCTTGTTGAATGTTTAATGAATATTATTTTTATGGATTTACAGATTGCACTTTAATTCAGGCACTTTTTGGCACATTTTACTTGAATGATATTTGTATCAAACATTTTATACATTTTTTTTGGATATATCCAGCAGATGTAGATGCAAAAAAAAGAGTAGCACACTTTATACCATTTGTCTCTTACAAATCGTTTGTATTGAGAGAGTGCAGCTGCCCTGAGCTTGTTGCTAATTAATATTGTGCAGGTGTTACATAGTTAGTCAGGTTGAAAAAAGACACAAGTCCAACTAGTTCAACCAAAAAACAAAATCCTACAATCCCATATACACAATCCTTCACCCATAGTTGATCCAGAGGAAGGCAAAACAGACCAGCAGCGCATGCTCCAGTTTGCTACAGCAGAGGTAAAAATCCCTTCCTGATCTCCCGAGAGGCAATTGGATTTTCCCTGGATCAACTTTACCTATAAATGTTAGTACCCAGTTATATTGTGTACATTTAGGGAATAATCCAAGCCTTTTTTAAAGCAATCTACTGAGCTTGCCAGAACCACCTCTGGAGGGAGTCTATTCCACATTTTCACAGCTCTTACTGTGAAGAAACCTTTCCGTATTTGGAGATGAAATCTTTTTTCCTCCAGATGTAAAGAGTGCCCCCTTGTCCTCTGTGATGACCTTAAAGTGAATAACTCAGCACCAAGTTCATGATATTGACCACTTATGTATGTGTACATGTTTATCATATCCCCCCCTTAATCTCATCTTCTCAAGAGAGAATAAATTCAGTTCCTCTAATCTTTCTCATAGCTGAGCTCCTCCATGCCTCTTATCAGTTTGGTTGCTCTTTTCTGCACTTTCTCCAGTTCCCCAATATCCTTTTTGAGAACTGGTGCCCAAAACTGAACTGCATATTCCAGATGAGGTCTTACCAATGATTTGTACAGGGGAAAAATGATATCTCTCTCTCTGGAGTCCATACCTCTCTTAATACAAGAAAGGACTTTGCTCGCTTTGGAAACAGCAGCTTGGCATTGCATGATATTATAGAGCTTATGATCTACCAAAACCCCCAGATCACTGATAACCTTAGACCATTCAGAGTAAGAATCATTACCCACTACTCTCTGAATTTGTTTGTTTTAGCCAGTTTTCTATCAATTTACAAATTGATCTATCCAAGCCTGTAGACTTTACCTTACACATTAGTCGTGTGTGGGGAACTGTGTTAAATACTTTTGCAAAATCCCAAGTGTACCACGTCCACAGCCACGCCTCTGTCCAAGGTTTTACTTACCTCCTCATAAAAAGAAGTCAGGTTTGTTTGACAACTTCTGTCTTTCATGAATCCATGCTGTCTGTTTTTTACAGCAAAAACTCGTCTATGTGGTCTTTTATTAAACTCTCCAGTAGTCTTACAAATAATTTGCATTGAGAGAGGGCAGCTGCCCTGAGCTTGTTGCTAACATTGCGTAAGTGTTATATTAATAGCTTTACAATAAAAAGTATGCTTTCACATTTGATATAAATGTATCTTTAGAAGTCATAACTGCATTCTATTGCACAAAGTTCTCTGCGACATTAGAATGAAAAATGATAAAATTCTGGCAACTATGTATCATTAGTGTCATCATACAGAGCCAGATAATCCAGCACCCAAATACAGTGCTGCAATTGGCCAGATTGCTTCCTGCTCTGCTCTCTAAGATTATACACAGATTTCAATAGCTTTAATCATTAGTACAACATTTTTAAATGTATGGTCTATGCCAGACTGACAAACACGAGGAGCTGCTGGAGAATATTTAAACACTTGAATGACATAATAATAAGGGTGTGAAGTGAGAATAAGAGACATAACTTAGTGCAGTGTGTGTATAATGAATACAAGCGGTGAGGACTCTTAGCCTTATCATGACAGATCATAGCAGCAGTGCCAAATCTCTCTGGGTAATCTGTTAGCACAGCACTGCGCGGTACACTCTGTAATCACAGCTCAAGAATGGCACTTAATCTTCTCTAAATACACAATCCATTGTCTCCGTTTCATACCGTCTCTGCTGTGCTATCATGAATAATCCACTGTAAATATGCCAAGCCAAGAATGGCTGCCAATACCATTCTAACTATTAAGTAGTTAAGGGATCAGGGCTCTTACAACACCTAAGCACTTTTAATACCTGCAGGCGTGTATTATAAGCTAATTTGAAAATACAATCGTTTATCAATTTTATTTCTCGGTCTCCACCCTTTGAAAACTGTCATCAAGGTATGTTGAATGTTAATCACATAACCCTGTAAATCTCTGTAGCTATGTTAAAAAAAATTCAATAAAAATGTACTGAAACTGAAAATGGTCATCAAGGGTCCTACCCGTTCAATTTTCCTCCTGTCTTCTGTAAACTGTCATCAACACACATGCAGGAGGATAGAGGAAGGGGAAGGAGGGACAATCTTTATCAAACAAGACACCTCTGGGTTTTGTTTTAGTACAGGTGTGCTTTAAAAACAGCAAAGATTTACTTGTAATTACTTGTAATCTTTGGACGTTTATTACACTTTGGATAGTTTTTCATATCCTCACTGTTAAAGAAGTTTTATTTTTTTAGTTTTTTTCATTGTGTCACATTTTTAAGTGTTGTTTATACTTAAAGGGGCTGCTGAACTTTATTTTAATAATTATTCAAAATTAGTGGTGTTTTTGTTACATTTTTATGGGTTGGCGCCCTCTTATTCTTTGTTTTTTATATAAAAAATAGGAAATACTTAGTGTATTTGCTCTGTGCAACAACATTGCACAGAAAGGTCGCTGACTCCTCTTCTGGAAGTCCCTCCACCAGCTTCTCCCTGCCTCAGGTGCCTCTTGTAGCGAGCCGGGTTCTAAGGAGGCACTGGTGCATGAGCGCTCTCGAAATGGGCTGTATGCATCCATAGACACACACAGGGTGAGTAGGCCAGGCCTCTGCTTTATCCTTGTAGGAGTTTGACTGAAGGCAGCTGGAGCCTATGGCTTCTCGTGTGAAACAGGAAGTGAGGGGAGCTGTAGCTGGAGACAGCACTGGGCAGTGACATGGGGCTAGGTAAGTGTTTAGAGATGGGACCGGTAGTGGGGTGTTCTTTACCTTAATACAGAGAATGCACCATGTATGTATTTGATTAGGGGTTGGGATTGGGGTTAGGGATATGACCCAAGGATTGGAATAGGGACCTCCTCCAAAAGGTCAAAGGTCAGCAGGCGTGTCCCCCAGAGGTCAAAGGTCAAGATGCGTGGCTGACCCACCCCCAAAGTGTTCCGCCTACCCCAACTAAGTCGGAAAATGAACAAGTCGGGGTAAGCGCTTTGAGATAGGGAACTTAGACTGTAAGCTCCTTGAGGGCAGCCCTGTTGGTGCAAAAAAATACCAGTAACAAATACTGATATACTGGCAAAGCCCAAGAGGAATAAAAATTGTAGCGAAACAATGACTTAATACAGTAAGAACTAAAAGAATTTTACATTTTTTTAAAGTTCCCCATTATGACTATTATGTTACCAGTGCACTTTTAGTGACAAGACTGGAGAGGAGCATTTAAAAAAACCTTGTGAAGACCATTTCTGTTTGTTGCCAGTACGCTAAACATGGTGGCATCAAATTATGAGCTGAAAGGCCAAAACCTGATGTTTTTTTTTTCCTAAAAAAACAATTATAAACTATGTATTCTGTTCCAATATTTCCATATGTGCATGATTTAGTGATGCTTAGGCAGTCTTTTTAATGTTTTCCATCATCGTTGCTTGGCACATTTTATTTCGGAATCCTATATTTTGCTTGTGTAGGACCATACGGACTTAAGCTTCCAAATCATTGAATATTAAATATGATTTACAATTTCTGAGAAAAAAAAAACAAAAAAAAAGCAACTTCGCTTTCAGCCTACAATCTTTAATTGTTTGTTTTACAGATGAATTTCAAGTTATATATACCATGTTGTTTTCACACAATACTTAAACTTCAAAATAACCATGCATATTCTAATTTATATGCTATTGCCTAAAGTAGCTGCATAGTGCAAAGGCACCACTACACAACAAGCAACCATTTGTATTATTATCTGCAGCCTTAGAACAGCCCTGGCTACACCATCCAGAATGGATTCATATAACCTCCCCTACTATAAAAGCTATAATTTTTACAGCACATGACTAACTGGTACTGTATGTAAAGGTTCATGCACCAGTAACTGGAAGAAGTAATAGAAGTAGGTCTTGTTCACACGGACATACTCTTAAAAGTTAACACTGTGACCCCCCCACCCCCCGCCCGCTCGCTGTCTGCCCGGCACTTACCCTATCTCTGTGGCGAGCTGCGTCCTCCATGCGTCTCCTCTCCTCCTCCTGATAGGCGTCCAATCACAGCGCCTGACGTTTTAGCCAATCAGGTGATGGGTAACACACCCGTGCTTCCCAATTGGCGAAGAGGCGGTTCAGTGTTAGAAAGCGAATAGTCATTCGCTGTTCCAACACACCTGGGTGAACTGCAAGCACAATGCTCTGCGCTCGCATTTCACCTTTAAGCCTATGGCTCTAATCAGGTGCTTAAAAAATACACGCACACCACTGTAATTTAGGCGCCCGGCATCTGAAAAGGGGTCGGCACCGTCCGTGGCTCGCTCCCGTTGTGATTCAACACAGCAGGCGCTGTTCAGTGGGTCTCAAGGACCTGATCTCTGCCGGCACCCGCTGATCGTTCTGTACACTGACAGAACGGTGATCTGCCTATGTAAACAAGGCAGATTGCTGTCCTGTCAGTAGGGAAGGTATTGATTCTATGTTCCTGCAAAGCAGGGACATGAGTGCTTGCCTTCCTCTAGTGGAAGCACTTTCCCCACAGTGGTAAAACACCAGCTAGGCTCACAGTTAACCCTTTGATCGCCGTTGATGTTAACCCCTTCCCAGCCAATTTTATTAGTACAGCGACAGTGCATATTTTTAGCACTGATCCCTGTATTAGTGTCACTGGTCCCCAAAAAAGTGTCAAAAGTGTCAGTTAGTGTCCAATTTGTCTGCCGCAATATCGCAGCCCCCGCTAAAAGTAATTGATCGCCACCAATACTAGTAGAAAAAATAAACTGAAGTTTAAAAATATATCCCACAGTTTGAAGATGCTAAACTTTTGCGCAAACCAATCAATATACGCTTATTGGGATTTTTTTTTTACCAAAAATATGTAGCAGAATACATATTGGCCTAAATTGATGAAGAAATTAGATTTTCTTACTGGATTTGTTTTATAGCAGAAAGTAAAAATGTTTTTTCTTTTTTTCGTTTCAAATTTGTCGTTTTTTTTGTTTATAGCGCAAAAAATAAAAACCCCAGGGGTGATCAAACACCACCAAAAAAAAGCTCTATTTGTGGGGAAAAAAGACATACATTTTATTTCGGTACAGTGTCGCAAGACCGTGCAATTGTCAGTTAAAATAACGCAGTGCCGTACTGCAAAAAATGGTCTGGTCAGGAAGGGGGGTAAATCTTCTGAAGCTGAAGTGGTTATTGGCTATGCCTTCCTTTCCCAGTGACAACAACTCTCCTCATTTCTAGTACGGGGGTCACAGGCACAGGAAGTGAGGGAAATTCTCCCCTCTAAGGTCACAGACAGAAATAAAGACCTGACAGGAATTTTAACTCTTCCCTGCACTATCCAAAACTCCAAGCAAAAAACTGAGCTGGAGTTGGGCTTAAAAGGATTCCTAAACATGAAAGTGAAATATAAATACGTTGTATGAAAATGCTTTAATGCTTCCAGCAGGCATAAATGGACGGCGCTTTATTTCCCGGGAGAAATATTTTCATTTTTACAAAGAAAATTACAGCAACCACAAATTGCTCTTAACAATTTCAAGGCTTCTTCCTAAGACCACTTGAAGATGAAATCTCCCTAAGATTACAAATATAACTTTTTTCGACTCTGTTATTACGTACCGTGAACGGAGAAAGCGGGCCAACCTTGTGGCCGTAGCGCCGTATGGCCTCTCTGATGTGGCTGGGCTGGATGGCATCACTGTTCGACTCCATCCCACCGGCTGCCGCGCTCTGCAACAGAAAAAAAAATAAAAAATGAAAAGGCACACGAGTAGTTATTAAATCAGAAACACACAACGGCATTTCAGTGAATGGAAACGTGAGATGGCAGGCGGTGATCGGCCGTTTGATGCCAAGCTTTCGCTTCCCCTCTGTATCCAGAGACTAGTTTGGTTACTGCCATATACTCCATCAAAATGAATATCCCACTACCAAATCAGAAAAGGAATTCAACAAAACATGTCCTCAAAGAGCCTGTCACACCAGACACACAAGCAAATTGACATCATTTAGTAAAAAGGGAGCATTTTGAATTCTTTTCAGACATACATGTGAAGGAGTTAAGCAGGTTTTGTTTAGCGTAGATCTAAATCCTGAAATAAATTTAGTTTGCCAAAGCACTGTGCATTATAAATCGTTGCCATCATTAAGTGTTCTTGCGTAGCAAGATCACTTATTGTTATCTCACATATATATTATTATTATTCTTATAGCCAAATTTACCACCCTAACTCCTCCCAATTTTTTTTACTGTTGATCTCCTCCAGCTCTGAGGGGAATTATAGGTAGTCCCACACAGCTTTCAGCAGCTTCCTGTCTACATGCATTTCCCACACAGCTTTGAGGGGAATTTATTTATTTATTAATAATAATAATTTTAGAAAAAAAAGGAAATTTATTAAAGGATTTATATAGCGCCAAAAAAAAAAATTAATTTTGGAAAAAAAATGTTTTTACGCAGCGCTTTACAATATAAAAAGGGAATTTGCTCTAAAAAAAATATAATTTTGGAAAAAAATGTCATTCTTGAAAAAAAAAAAATATAAAAAGGGAATTTGCTCTGAACAACAGCTGCACATCATTGCTCTGGACAAGCCTTCTGATCAATATTAACCACTTGCTTACTGGGCACCCCTTAAAAAAAAAACCCCCCGTTGTTTTTTAAATTTCCTTTTAAAAATGAAAAAATGACCAAAACTAATTTTCAGGACTGTCGCACTTTGAATGACAATTGCGCGGTCATGCTTCACTGTACCCAAATGACATTTTTTAAATTTTTTTCCCCACAAATAGAGCTTTCTTTTGGTGGTATTTAATCACAGCTGGGGTTTTTATTTTTTGTAAAAAAAATTGAAAAAGACCAAATTTTTTATATTTTTTTATAAAATTTTGTAAACAGGTAATTTTTCTCCTTCATTGATGTACGCTGATGAGGCAGCAGTGATGGGCACTGATGGGTGGCAGTGATGGGCACTGATTGCTTACACTGATAGGCAGCACTGCTCGGTGGCACTGATTGGCACCACTGGTGGGCATTGATAGGTGGCACTCATGGACATTGATGGCACAATGACAGGTGGCACTGGCAGGGAGTACTAAATTGCACAGAGGAGGCAGATGTGCCTCCCTCCTCTTCGGGACCGATGTCCCTTTAACATAAGCCGGTGATTGGCTTTTTTTTCTCCTCACGCTGTAAGCACGAGGAGAAAAAAAAAAAACGATCACTGAGCTTTTGTTTACATTATGTGATCAGCTGTCATTGGCTGACAGCTGATCACATGGTAAGGGGCTGGGACTGGCCCCTTACTAGTATCGGTGATCAGCAGAGTCTCCGTGACTCAGTGATCACAGCGCGCTCCCACGCAGGGAGCGTGCACAGGGGAGGATGTCCTTTGACAGCCTCCCGGAAATTGAGGTCCGCGCTGTAGCTGTCATTCGGCTATGGCCTGGACCTCAAGTGGATAAAGTAGAGCTATAGACAAAACTTTTTTTCACATAATTTCAGATGGCGTGCGACCCCTTTCACACTGAGGCGCTACAGCGCTAAAAATAGCGCCTGCAAAGAGCCGCTCCTGTCACTCCAGTGTGAAAGCCCGAGTGCTTTCACACTGGAGTGGTGTGTTTGCAGGACGTTAAAAAAAAAAATCCTGCAAGCAGCATCTTTGGAGCAGTGAAGGAGCGGTGTATACACCACTCCTTCACCGCTCCTTCCCATTGAAATGAATGGGCAGCACAGCTACACTGCAGCACTTTGCAGTGGTTTTAACCCTTTCTCGGCCACTAGCGGGGGGGGTCAAAGCACCCCGCTAGCAGTCGAATAGCGCAGCAAAATTGGCGGTAAAGCGCCGCTAAAAATAGCGGCGCTTTACCGCCGACGCACTCACCGCCCCAGTGTGAAAGGGGCCTAAGGGAGGGTCCTACCCCGTCAAGTTTACTTGTTGCCATCTGTGTCCCATTGGGGAGATTTCCCTTCACTTCCTGTCCCATAGCCAAAACAGGAAGTGAGAGAAAAATCCCTGAAAATGAAAGGAATCCCTTGGGGACCCCCAGGTTATGTCCCCATTGGAGGATTTACCCCACTATTACTTTTCTGTGGACAACCCAAAATGTGGTATTTAGTTTTACTTTCAATGAGAACGGTAAACATGACAAATAGAGAGGGTGAATCTTTGTACTTTGTACAGTTGTTCTTTATTAAATTCATCCACCCTGTGAGTGCCACTAGAAAAAATACTCAATCTCGATCCAGCTATCTTTACTGTACTACCCCGCTTGTAGCTCCACATCCTCTCTTCTAAAAATGCTTTCTTCATACTGCACATGCGCACTGGAACCTCATTATCTATATGGGAAATCTGTACTCAGAGCTAATGCCCATGAGAACAGCTTCCCCACATGAATGGGCGAAGTGCGCATGTCTAATACGAAGTGTACGGGAGAAAGGCTGTTCAGCTCTAAACAGGGTTGCACAGTGAATATTGTTGGATTGGGGCTAAAGTTATTTGTCGTAAAGAGGAACTGCAGTCTGCTCACATAATAAAAACATCTTTGCTATTCTGAAGCTTCCCTCCAACCACTTTGCATATTACTTTATATATACTGCGATTCTGTACTTGCCAAATATGCTGCAGAAATCTTCCTCCACTAAGTCTGGCTGCAATCATTTTAACTGTGGGCAGCTGAAGCTGCTGCCTGTTCACTTCCTGGATTTACGCAGACACACAGAGGCACACCTCCAGCCCTGCAGCACTCATTGGCCCTCTTATGACTCATCCCCCTTCCCCTCCTGGCAAACTCTCACGCGAGTGAGAGAGAGAGCTGTGCATGATGTCATAAGCCTAGGCTAATGACCAGACAAGAAACAGGAAGTGGGCTGTATAAGGCATTTACTGGCAGAAAAAAAAGTTTTACTATCCAAAGGTAAAACAACAAGGGCAGAAGTTTTAATAGATGACTGAAGTTCTGCTTTAAGTATACTTAGGAGAATGGAGAAGTGTATTAGACATTTTTACGAAGGTAGAGCAGTTCCTTTAATTAAAAAGCAGTTTTGTTTTTGTTTTTTTGCAGGCTGGTTTCCCTCCGACCAGCAATGAGTATTGAGGATCGCAAATTAAAGATTGCTGCCGAGGATTGCCCCCTTGACAGGAAAGGCGCTTCAAGACAGTTTATAATTTGACCGGCAACAAAAGTTGGTGAGTTAGTTTAGCACATATACGGTGGTGAATAATAAACAGAGATGTAATGAAAATGTGGGAAAGAAAAGTAAGAACGGATTCAGGATTTAAGTTGAGAATATACATCTGATGATGTTGTGAAACACAATCACTGTGGACACTAATTTGGGACTTTGGTTATATTTAAAATTTTTTGGAAGTGGCACTGAACACTTTTTAGTTTTAATTGTATTTCTTTTTTGGGCATGGGAATCATTTTGCAAGGAATTTGTTTTGTGAAACTGATTCATTTTAAGATTAGATGATCGATAAAACGTTTTTTTTCTAAAATAACAGTAATTTGGTACTTTATTTGTAATAAGAAAGCACCTGAGGTAGAGGGCTATGATTTTGGGAGTGGATTTGAGATTAGAATTGGTAACACATTAAGGCTGGCCATACGTTATACAATTTTCGTCTACAATTTTTCTTTTAGATTTACCAAAACCATATAATAATATGAGGTCAAACCTAAACACTTTCAATTTCTATGCAATCAGGCAGGCCCTTGCACTGCATAGATGAAGGTAAATCTAAAGGAAATTGAATGAGAAAATTGTATAATATATGGCCAGCTTTAGAGTGACACATTTTCAATACATTGAAAGCACGGACTACAGCGCGTTTAAGATATACAAAAGTAACACTTTATTTTCATCACAAAGTAATTACAACAAAATAACAAAAAACACATTACAATAAGGTTTCTTGTTTCACATAGCTGTCACGTTGCCAATAGAAATTTGGAATTACACCAACGTGTTAAAGATTGAATAAAATGCCATAGTCGCCAATGGATAGCGTATACATGCCCTACTCTTTCTTAAGTGCCCTTTCATGCTCTGTAGCAAAATCACGGTAAAAATGCATATGTGTTTTTACCATGATTTTGCTTTGTTTCAGATGCGTTTCTTGTGCATTTCTGTTGCTTTTTTGGGTTGCCTGCAATTGTGAAAAATGGACGTGACTCACAAACGCACCAAAATGCAAATCGCAGTGCGTTTTTACTGCAATTTCTATTCATTTCAATGGGAAGCTGCGTTTCTGCTGCAGTTTTCAAAACCGCACCAAATATGCAACATGCAGGACTTTTTAAAATGCACCACCCCTGTAATGCAGTGGTGTAAAGAGTCCCATTGGACTTAAAGGGAAACATTTTTCTTGCACGATAAAAATGCAGGAAAAACATATCAGTGTGAAAGGGCCCTAGGTCTCCAAGTGCCTTTCTTTGATGTGCATTTTCTTTTCCTTTTAAGCTGATCCTATTGGGTTGTGACCATTATTGTTGGGGTCACCGTTATGCCTAATGTACCTGAAGTTTTTCATAGAAACCATTTGTTTCTTTTGTCTTTGATATGGATGCTCCTTTTCTTTATTTGGATTAATGTCTGTTCCACTCTGTGTGGTGGGTTCTAAGGTGCAAAAAAGCTTTCTAAATAAAATCGAATTTATAAAAAAAAAAAGAATGAATGCATCTGTACTAAATATACAGGATGTAGCACGGGTAGAGGCCTTTTTTTTTAAGATTTTAGTAATCTGGTATAGATCTTCATTGAACAAATCGCTGAATCAACCCCATGTATAATATAGAAATAATTTAGGGCTGTTACTGATTAAAAAAAAATTGATTAATCGAACACGAAAATTTTAATCGATTAATTGACTAATTTTGATTAATTATAACGCACGTACAGATCCAACTACTTTTAGCTGATCTCCTTGCATTGCAACTCTGCATTAGTCAGTGGTAAATGTGGTATACACTATATACATTCACCCGACACTAGTTAGTTTCCACAATCCATGACTTAACTTCACAGTTCACAAATACGTTTTAAATTCAAACTGTAGCACTGACGTAAGTAACTTTTTTTCCACAGTAGCATGACAATCCCTCCACCTCCGGTCAAACGAATCAATCGTGTTAGTACCATAGGGCAGCAGCGGGTGACGTCATGCGTAGCTCCTCCCCCATACGCGTTACGTTCAATCAGAACTTTGACTTTACCGGACATCACCGGATCTCCAACGGAACTCCCTGAAGACTTGGACGCCGGCGGAGAGGTGAGTACCGAACAAAAGAATTTTGATCGATCAAAAAAATTTAAGATTAAATCGAGGAATTAATATTTAATTTCCACAGCCCTAAAATAATTCCTTTTTTTTAATGTAAAAAATGTATTTAAAAAAAATGTTTGCACAGCTTTTGTCTCCTTGATATATCAATAGTTTCTAGTTGCCAACAACAGTCAGAATTTATGGAGGAGAGCAGGGGAAAAAAAAAGCTTTTGAAAATGGTGATAAAATAAGCACTCATAAGATGAAATACAAATGTATGACAAATTAGCTGTTCAATAGCTGTACATCCATTTCAAATGGAAAAATAATTTTATACCAACATTAATTTCATAAAAGAAAGACATGGATGTGAAAATGAAGCTATAAAACAACAAGCAAATGTAAAATAACTCACTCTGAGCTGATGTTATCCTGTGCTAATTTGTGTTACCAAATTATAAATACACATGTACAGATTTTGATAAAACAGAGATGAAACAAAGTGGTTTATTACAATTGATATATTTTTCTGTTGTGAATAGATGTGCAGATTCAGCACGCACAGCACTGCCTCCAGTAAGACTGCTCCTAACGGCAGTAAATCAATTTAATTTTGTGTCTCGTGGACCTGCAAGAATGTTGTCCCCGATGAAAAGTCCTGAAGGCCAAGTTCTGCCAACAGAAATAATTAGGCAACACTAACTCTTGCAGACTCGGACAAATATAGTTCACAATTAATCTCCTACAAACTGTATACACGACGACTCCAAAGAGATGTAAAAATAACACACCATTCATGTTTGCCCTGCAATTTGCATAAACCACGACGTAAAAAGAAAAATGTTCAGCTTGATGGGGTTTTTTTTTTTTCTCAGACGGCAGAACGGGTCAGACCACCAGTACCATCCCTCGTCGGTCGGCTGTAAAATGTCCTTTGATGACTGTTCCATTGGCTCCTGTATAATTTAAAAAGACTAATTTGCAAACAGATTTTTCCTCTATTAAAATGCCATTTTCCTTAATTTTCTATTTTTTTGTCATGGAATTACCGGGTTTTTTTGGCCTTCTTGGAAAAAGCAATGCGATCCGTTTTAAAGAGGCTCATTATTGCAATATGAATGAAAAGATGTCGTAGAAATGTCAGGCCATGCCAGGCAGTGGCGGTGGGGTAATTGAGTTGAAGGTTATGGTAGCTGAGCGTACGGATGTGCCGCTATGCAAACAAATTGTTCACACACGCCGTACATATCATTAGCTTGTTATATTTCCAGTAACTAACATTTTCAATCTGGACAAATAAATCTAGTTTCCCCATCGTCATTATTCACAGAGGACTAGAAGGGCAAAATAAACCAACGGCTTTTTCAAATTGAGGAGTTATGGCCTTGACCAAAGAGAACAGACTTAAAAGGATCCAAATATGCAAATAAATTATACTACATATATACCGAAAAGAGCGTACTTTGGGATATCTGCATTTTATTTTTAATAAACTTTTATCCTTGTTGTATTTATCATATAGAGCACGGACATGCAATTAGCGGACCTCCAGCTGTTGCAAAACTACAAGTCCCATCATGCCTCTGGGTGTCATGCTTGTGGCTGTCAGAGTCTTGCTATGCCTCATGGGAGTTGTAGTTCTGCAACAGCTGGAGGTCTGCTAATTGCATATCCCCGATATAGAGCTAAAGCTTCAGCGGCCATCTTTAGTACTAGAAACACAACTTACTTAAGGTCTGCTGTAAAAGCACCACTGAACTAGATTAGATCTGCTACCCCCACTGGACATCCACAGGCAAAATAAGCCTGTGGTACAAGATTCTGACTTGCAATAGATTTGGCTTCCTACAGATATGAGATATGTGGCAAAATCAACATATCAATTACTGTTCGATTTATCACTGGTGTGCAACTCACCTTCTTTTTTTTTTTTAACAGTTGAATTAAACAAATCACCTTTTTAGTTTTGCACGTTATACTACTTATTTTCCCTGATGTATTGGTGAGACATATCGGGATCGGGATTTGGATTATATTTAGATAGCACTTTGTTGCCCTAATTTAGGAATATGGATGGAGAGGAAAGAAAATATGCGAGAAACATAAATCAGAAAGGGTCCTTCAATAGCCAACTACCCTTTCCTGTCCCTATAGCCTTCTATGTCTGAAGGCAAGATGCATTAGAGTATGAGTTGTCAACCATGTTATACATAGCCTTAACAAAGACACCAAGAATTAAAGTGCATCTTTAGGCACTTGTTTTTTTTTTTCTTTCAGTTTAGGATATTGTGGGGAAGGATAGAACTCATTAGGTTTACTATTGTAAAAGGCTCCATTAGTGAGATTCACTTCCTATACTGCCTTTCTGGTAAAAAGATTGTCCCCGGGACAGAAAGTGAAGAAAAATCTCTCTGACAGCAATTTTGACTTACATTCTAAAATCCCTTTCTTAGAGTACATGACATGAAACAGGAGAGTGAATTCTTAGACTATTGAGTTATGCCCCACCTCTAGGTGACTGGACACTGGCAAATACAAACATTGGCAGCATAACCCCTCACAATCTAAGCATTGCCTCAGGTTTTGTCAGCAAGCAATATCAGAGTGAAACCAAAGGAGAGGAGACCTGTGTCCTGTAATGTACTCCAAGAGGGGTATTCAGCAGGTAAGTAAAAAAAATCCAGGTTTACGACTATACCATGTGGAATCCACCCTTATGCAGAAGTGAATGGAGGGGCATTCCAGGGAACTCACCTCTTGCACCTTGGATTGAAGGGTCTGAAGCTTTTCCTGGACAAGGAAAATGAATTTTAGGGCTGCGTCCAGGATGAGACCCAAATATTCAGGTGGTGTGATGGCATCAGGGTCAACTTTGAGACTGAGTCAACGTCCTGCAGGACTTATAAGATCTGTTGCACATTAGCCCTGAGGCCTTCTTTTCCAGAACGGTCCTGCAGGAGTAGATCATCTAGATATCGCAAAATGGGGACCCCCCGGCTTGCCAAAGTGCCCAAACTGGGGCCAGAACACCTGCGGTGCTGTGGCTAGGTAAAAGAGCAGAGTCACAAACTGAAAATGTTGTTCTTCCACTGAAATGGGAACTTTTGAACATGTAAGAACTGGTTCAAGTGCTTCAGGTCCAGAATGGGGTGCAGTTTTCCATCTGGCTTGGGCACCGTGAACAACCTATGCTGTAGAAGCTCAGCAATCTAAGTATTATGACAGTAGTATGAAGTATGACAATTAAATTCCCGGAATGCCCATGGTGTAGCACTATGGTGAGGAGTCACAAAGCCATTTGCACTCAAGCATGTTCTGACATGTTCTAACTTGCACTCGCCTGGGTTGCAGGCCAGTTGACTCAGTCTTTACGGAGTCGTAGAAGAAATAACACGTGTGTGTGTGTGTTGCGCTGTTGGTGGAAAACGAGTGACAGGAATCTTTAGCAGCGGATTAACATCAAGTTTGGTATAAAAGCTGGCAAAAGTGCAAGTGAAACTTTAGTTCTGTTCCAACTGGCTTATGGCAAACATTCCATTAATTCCAATTATTAAAAAAAAGTGTTTTTTAATGCCATAGGAGGTTAAGGATGGGTGGGAAGTTGTCCATGATGATGCAAGAAGAGAACAGCCAAAAACACAAAAGCACAGATGCAAATGTGGACAGAGTGTGAACCCTTGGTATGCTCAGATCAAAGATTGAGTTTGCAAATGATGGGAGAAAAATTGAACAGGAACACAGTAATTCTGGAATGAGAAAGATTTCCACAAAGATGGTGCCTTGAATTTTGACAGAAGGTCAGAAAGCAAGTTGTCTTCAAATTTCATCTGATCTTTTGAAGTATGCAGAAGTGTTTGATAGTGATTGGCTCCATGGCTGATATGCAGAAAGCAAATGTTTTGTTTTCTTGGATCTGAATAAATCTGGGTCCTGGAGCCTTTGTAGGTGGGATAAATCCTCCATTCCTAGGTCCGCACCTTACTTTGCAGTGAGACCTCATTGTAAGGCTGCGTATACATTCTATTTTCAGACGACCAAACGTCTGTTTTTTGTGGCACGCTAGTCTCACGTCGAAAGTGAAGAGGTTATTCAGAATACGAACATTTTCGTATGACAGAAAACAACGTCAGAAGTGACGTAATGTGTTTAATAGTTTTGTATGTATTCTTTTGTTTCTGAGCATGCGTAGTCTTGCTCAAATTATTTTTTCGTATGAAAACCATACTAATGAAATGAAAATCGGACGTTGAGTTCACATCAGACAAAAATTTTATAGTCTGCACATCCAGCTTTTGTCTGACGAAAAGGCAAAATCGGGTGTCGAAAACACTGTACTAATGATCCGAAAATTGTCAGACAGCTCGTCGTACAAATTTTTCCATCCGATTTTCATATCGTGTGTACGGGCCTTTAGTCTCAACTGCATGCAGGCCTTTACATATGTGAGCTAACTGATGCTCAGCTTCCACCCCATGGCTGAATTTTTTTCTTATAAGTGTGGAAAACAGAGGGTGCAAGGTTACAAAGGTTAACGGGAGGAAGAGGTTAGACTTCACAGCACAAGTGGTGGGGAGAAGGTATGAACTCAAAAACTTCATAAAATGTAATACTGAGGAGGTTGTTTATATAATATGCCTTGTACACATGGTCAGAAATTCAGACGGAAAAAGGCCGATCAGATTATGTTGTCCGAAAATCCGATCGTGTGTGGGCTCTATCGGACTTTTTCCAACGGAAAAAGTTTGAGAGCTGGATCTAAAATTTTCCGACAACAAAATCCGATCTGACTTTTTCTGATCGTGTGTTGAGAATTCCGACGCACAAGCTTAGACAGTCACTATCAGTGTCAGTGAAGGAAGAGGACGTGCTTCTAGCAGCTCCAGCCAGCAGCTCCAGCCTTTAGGAGCCCACAGCCCCAGCGAGCAGGACCCAGCCAGTGCCCCCATCCATTGGACCCCACTGCGGATCCCGCAGGCCCCCCGCAACCAATTGGCCCCTTCCCTTCTCCGCGCCGGCCGCAGCCGCCCATTGGGCATCAGCAGCCAGGAAAGTCTCCGGCTCCGGCCTAGTCCCGGCCGAAGCCGGCCATCCGCTTCCCCACTCGCCCTATCCAGGAGGACCCAGCCAGTGCTCAGCAAATCCGGACCCCACTGCGGAATCAGCCCCTTACCTCCTCCGCGCCGACCACAGCTGCCAACCGGGCATCAGCCGATAGGAGAGTCCGCGGCTTCGGCCTAGTCCCGGCCATCTGCCTCCCCAATCGCCTCTCTTTTTTGGTTCAACTGGGCTGCGGCGAGTTCCCCCCCTCGCCTCCAAGCCCTCCAACACTCACCGAACAACCGGGAGCCGTCAGAGCCAGGACAGGCAGCAGCTTGGGCCTAGTCCGGCGGCCATCTTGGTACACCCAGACCACAGGCTTCACCTGCTTCAACCTAGTACGGCGGCCATCTTGGTACACCCAGACCGACCAAGCTATTTTAAAACACAGGTTTTTTAACCACAAGTGGTTAGATACAGTCTAATTGCTTGTTTTAAATTATTTTTAACCAAGTTTTAAACAAAGCTTTTAATTACAGCATACACCCAGACCAGTTTTAACCACTAGTTTTAACAGCACACACCAGTAACATCTGCATCGCCATATAGCTGCCGCTTCTTCCCCGGGTGATCAACATCAGGACTCACCCTATCCCCATCGTTGGAACAACCCGGTAAGGTAAATATTCTGGTAAGTATCACAGGGGACCACCACTAGCAGTTGATCCAGGGACCAACATCCGACCGCCCCTCGGGGGGTCAGGAAGAAATTTTTTCCTCTGCAATAGCAATTGGTCGTGCTAGTAGGGGTTTTTCGCCTTCCTCTGGATCAACGGGAGGGAGGGTGTAGGTCTAACATGGTTTCCCACAGATCCGCAACATCTTCAACCAGCTTGCGCAAGACCGTTATCGCCTCAACAACAGCATCAGCTTTTTTTCAACGCATCATCTCGTCCACAGCAGGGAAATTTTTTGGAGCACCTCAACATGTGCAATTTCAAATACTCAGCAGAGTCCCTCCGCAGACTAAGAAATTTGACTGCAACTCTACCGACCGACATTCAAAAAATATTACAAACAGAACGACTACTAAGGATCGATCCACAAGCAACGATCAAACATAAGAAGACTACAACTCAACTGCAACAGTTAGCATGCGCCTTGATTAACACCAGATCAACAGTCAAGCACAGGCACGAAATCCATGACTTCATCACACAAAACAACATAGATTGCCTCTTCATCACGGAAAGCTGGCTAACACCCGACTGCAACACCATCCTAGCAGAATTAGTGCCAGAAAACTACAGGATCCTAACCGAGCATAGGAAAGGAAAAAAAGGAGGAGGCCTAGCAGTGAACTTCAAAGCTCATCTAGCGCTCGTCAAACCTACGGTACAGAACACAGCAACTTTTATGAAGACACTTACTCTACAGATGCAAACCACACCACAAGAAACCATCCACATGCTGCTATGCTACAGACCACCAGGACCAAAGACAAAGCTACCGATACCACTCACGGAATTCATCTCGGCACACACCCTGAAAAACAACAAGGTTCTGGTACTCAGAGATTTTAACCTCTGGGCGAACTCCACCGAAGACCCCATCGCCACCACCTGCATCAATCAACTGGAAGACCTAGGGCTTAAACAACTAGTAAAGGCTTCCACATATGGGTCGGGTCACATCCTGGACCTCATCTTCAAGCAAAATACGGACATCAGCATTCGAGACAACATAGCGCTACCATGGTCAGACCACCACGCTATCAAATTTGAGATCGCCACCAACATCTCCCTGCACAAACCAAACCCGGCGGCAACAACACACTGGATTAGATCGCAGAAGAAACTACATTCAGAAATCTTCAAAACCACACTAACATACAAAATGGCTACACTAAATCAAAACCACTCAACAGAACAAACACTCAGCTTCATAAACAAGGCACTTCTACAAACAGCAGACGCAGTCGCCCCGAAACATCGAGCACCCATCCGCAAGAAAAATTCTGGATGGTTTAATGGCATGCTTACTCTACTGAAACGGGAACACAGAAGAGCAGAAAGAGCCTGGAGAAGAAACACCACAAAGGAAAATCACACAAACTACAGAATATTCACCAAGAGATATCATAAAGCAATTTTCACAGCAAAAAAAGAACATGTCTCAAACACCCTCTCAAAAGCCTTAAACCGACCACAGGAACTTTTCAAACTAGTCGCCCAGACTATGAACCCCACCTGCCTTGAGCCCCTAGGAAACTAAACTTAAGAATACTGCAACAAATTATCCAATTTTTTCATCAACAAAATAGACAACATTCAGAAAATAATTCAACAAAAAAAAAAACAACAACCACCAACTCTACTCAACTCAACCCAGGTAAGGAATCTTACATCCACAGCGCACAAGCACCTCATTTTTCACTTACCCCGATCACCACGGATGAAACCAAAAATGTCATCAAGAGCCTCCGAGACAGCACATCGCCAAATGGCATCATCCCCACAAAACTCTTGAAAGAATGCTCTGACATTCTGGCCCCCGCTATCACACACCTAGTAAATCAGTCGTTCAAAGAAGGATTGGTTCCGAATTCCCTCAAGCAAGGCATCATCAAACCATTGCTAAAGAAACCCAACCTCGACCCCAAGGATCCAAACAATCGCAGACCGGTAACAAGCCTGAACACCATTTCCAAGATCATGGAGAAAGCAGTAGTACAACAGCTTCAACTTCATCTGGGCACACACAAGCTCCTGGACCCACTACAATCGGGCTTCCGCCCAGGCCATGGCACAGAAACGGCACTTCTGAAAATATGGGATGACGCCCTAGAAGCAACGGATGATGGAGAATCGTGTCTTCTGGTATTGCTGGATCTTAGTGCGGCGTTCGACACAGTGGACCACAACACTCTTCTCAGCCGCCTCAAGGAAGTGGCAGGAGTTACAGATGTAGATCTTCCATGGTTCGCTTCCTTCTTAGGAAACTGGTCACAAACAGTGAAGCTAGGAGCCTTCACATCGGCAACCCGGGCAATCACTTATGGAGTCCCTCAAGGATCACCATTGTCACCAGTACTGTTCAACATTTACATCCGGCCACTCTTCAAAATTATTAGCAAATTGGATCTGTGCTTCCACTCATACGCGGATGACACTCAACTGTATTTCTGGATCACCGGACAAAAAGACCAGTACCAGGAACTAGGAAAATGTCTCACAGTGATAGATGACTGGATGACCACTAGCTCCCTCAAACTAAATGGATCAAAAACAGAATTACTGCTCCTCGACGCAAACCAAAGGAAAAAGACGAAGACCCCTTGGACACCACCAACCATCTTGGGACAGACCATCCTTCCAAGCAACAAAGCCAAAAGCCTCTAAGTAATCTTTGATTCAGAGATGACCATGGAGGCACAAATAGGATCCGTAATCAGCGGATCCCACCATCTCCTTCGCATGCTACGCAGACTCATCCCCTTCATCCCGGAAAAGGAAAAATCGGTAGTAGTAGGAACGATCATCAATTCGCGTCTCGACTATGCAAACTCCCTCTACATAGGATTACCGGATTACCAGATTGCGCTCATTCAAATTGTCCAAAACACAGCAGCAAGATTAGTCACCGGAAAGAAACCCTGGGAATCCATCTCCCCATCCCTAAGGATCCTCCATTGGCTCAAGGTAAAAGACAGGATCATATTCAAGATCCTCTGCCTCACCCACAAATGTACACAAGGAAATGTGCCTCAATACCTTTGTGAGAAAATAGAAAAATACATACCAAATCGCAGCCTTCGATCAACAAACCAAAATCGCCTTCTCATCCCCAAAGCCCGCTACAAATCGAAGGGAGAACGAAGATTCGCAGTACAGGGACCCCGGCTATGGAATGCTCTACCAAACAACATCCGCATGGAAGAAAACCATCAGGCCTTCAGGAAAAAACTCAAGACCCACCTCTTCTAAACATGGCATCACAACAAGAGCAGACAAGCGCCTAGAGGCGATTCAGTTCGCAGTTGTAGCGCTATACAAATCATTCATTCATTCACAAAGTGCCACGTATGCTCAGAAAAAATTTGGAGACGAAAGCTATTGGCTACTGGCCTCTACGTAGTCCCGTCGTACTTTTTATACGTCACCTCGTTCACAATGATCGAATTTTCGAGTTCTGAACAAATACTAAAGCAAGTAATGGAGGAACAGTTCAATGCAACCTCAGTAAAAATGTTGCTATAGATTTGAAATGGGTGGGAAAGGATAAGCTGGCCATATACTGATCAAATTTTAATCAGTATGTGGCTGTCCCTGTTCAACAGAAGTTGATCAATGCGAACAATTTTAATGGAACAGGCTGGAAAACTTTGATCAGAGTATTCTGACAGTGGCCGGTCCTGCTGCCTGACTGAACAAAAAATAAATAAAATAAAAAAACAGTGCACTGCCAGTGTTAGAATCTGTATCAAGTTATTATCACATCTTTTTTTTTATTCATTTGGGAGATTTGCCCTTACTTCATATCTCCCTGCTACCAGAATAGGAAGTGAACAGAATCTCTTAAAAAGGAACATAACAGGTAAAAAAAAAAAAAAAAATAAAATAAAAACTAACAAACTGGCTAATTGCACTACAAACCCATTCCAAATAACAACCTATAGCTTCACAGTAGCTATAAAGGTAATAGCGAGAGCAATTTCTGATTCAAGAGAAGAAAAGTGAATTTTTCCTTTACCCATGCAGTAGAGAAGAGGTTCACCTAATCCGCCTATCCTCAGCAGCCTGAACTCATCTTTCTTCATCAAAGCATGTCAGGGTATGGGTGAATAACTGACAGCGCTAGGTGCCTTATAATAGGCCCAACATTGATACATGGGAAAAAAGTAGTGAAACATGGGACCCTCAGAAAGCTCAGACAACTTGGTCTGCAGTTTGCACAGGGCTTTTTTTTTTCCTGTCCCTGTGGCCAAAAAAGCAATAAAAAAATTAAAAGAAACCTTTTAAGCAGAATATTGATGAGATCGAACCTTTGTCGGGTTTTCATTGTTGTGCCACCACTGGGTATATTTCCCAATTCCCTCCCCTTCCTGTCGCATACTAGGTCACAGGGTATAACCAAACAACGACAGGTGGAAATGTCACAAACAGATACAGGCAAGCTTCAAAACCTTACAGAATTTCCAGTTCTTCCTCAATTTATTTAAAATATATGTTGGTTGAAGTTGGGCTACAATAAAGCAATGCAAAAAGCAACAAAGAGGTTAAGAAGCACAGTAACCAATACGGTTATAGTTCATTGTACTCAGATCAATAATAAGGAAGATTGATTAGTCTCGGGTATTGCTTATTGCTATTACTTTCTTAGATATGCCCCTCCCACTCATTACTGTTAAAATTAATCTCCATTGTCAGCTTTGGACTCTCATAGCATTTTACAGTAAATCTCTGCCCTCAAAAGCAATCTGTAACCTATTTTGTGCTCCATTCAATATGCCACATGGGTGTGGGTGTTTACTTTAGTAATATAATGGATGGGTAAATATAGTGACTTGACCTGACCATGCTGTGGTCAGATAATGGAGCTTGCGTCAATACAGCAAAGATAGGAATATTTAACTATGTCAGGACATGTGCTTGCAATCATCTTTCTTCTGTTTATTTCCATTACAAAAATTCTGACCACAAAAGCTGCTGGTAACGCTCATGGATGCCAGTAAGGAGCGACCATCCTTTCCACAAGAGGAAGTGTAGGCTTTGTCAGAACATCTGCTTCACCATTACCAAGATTAATCATTGCACTGAGATAATGACCAGAAGACATCTAGGCCAAGAGAGACTACAGCTAGAAGACCATTATGGCTACTACAAGTCCATTTATTGTGTTCTTCAAGCCTCTGGTCAGAAGTTCACCCATTACAAACTTGTAAATATCAAAGTAATATCAAAGTAACAGTAGTTACTGCATTTCTAAAGCCTGACTGCACTCTGCCTGCCTTGCCCACAACCTCCTCATTCTGGCAACTTTTAGATCATTCTCTGCCAACCCATAATCCAGGTAAGTCATATCAGTGGCCAAGAGGGAGATACACCATTGGACAATGGGCCAGTGAGAGGAGTGCCCACAGCTCCCAGAAGGTGAGCTCTCAGACTACACAAGGAAGAATTTGAGAGGAACTAAAGGAATAATTAGGTCTTGCAGCTCTTCCAGTGTGTGCCAATATTCGAGTTGGCGCCAGCATAAGGCGGCTTGGGCAAAGCCCGGAGGCTGCTGAGCCCGGCCGTGAGTGGAGGTGGCAGAGCCCACCCCAGTATACATTCACCTTGTGGCTGGGATGTTGATCGGGGGGTAGGTGAGCAGGCACCACTGTCTGATGATCCAGCCTGCAGAGACAGAATGGGGAGGGCTGAGCTGTGTATGGGGACTGGCCTGGTATAGTGCAAGTTCCAGAATTCTGCAGCTCCGGGATTCTCCTCTGTGCCTACCAGCACCCGCCAATGAAAATCCGGCCCTTATGGGAGGGAGAGCAGCTCGGGAGTGTAATCAAGCAAGGAGGAGGAAGGGGAATGTGGTGATGCTTAATACCATGTCTTGGGGGAGGGAGGCTTGGTGGTAGAATGGCACGCTCACCGACCACCAATGCAGGGAGGGGGGTGGTTGCCACCAAATTTGGGGGTTATTAATGCAGAAACTGACACCATAGTTGGGGGTTATTACTACAGCCACTGACACCATAGATGGAGGTTATTATGGCAGCCGCTGACACCATAGTTGGGGGTTATTATTCTGGCCACTGATACTCTGAGTTATTAGTGTGGTCATGGAAACCAGTGCTGGGGGTTATTATTGCAGCCACTGAGCCACTACAGCTTACTGGAGCGCAATGTTTATTCCATATTGCAGTTGCATTGTCGAGTGGAGGGTGGTGGCGGGAGGACGGTTGGGGGATGTACCAAAATGCACCTTTGCATATGTAGACAAAAATCCTTGCACTGTCCCTGCCAATAATTCTTTGATATTTACAAAAGTTTCACTTTAAATGTATCTATATTAGAGGTTATGACAGTTTACTCACAAATACTGTATAATGATTGTAAATGTCCTCACTACACCATATCTACATCTTCACCGTTTAAGGTTTTTTTTGTATCGTGTTACACCCCCTTCTAGGCTTATACATACACTTTACAGTATAACTAAACTTTTTTTTTTATTATTTTGGAAAGAGTGGAGAGGGATTAGAACACCTGCCAGCTTTTATTGCTGTCTGTACCACATTAGAGAGATTCACCCTCTCTATTTGTCCCGTTTACAATTTTCATTGAAAGTGAAAATAAAACAAAATCCTAAATTGTGGGTTGTCCCCAAAAAAGTAATAGATGGGAAATCTTCCAATAGGGACACTAGTTCTGGTGACCCTGGTGTCACCCCAGGATTCCCTCACTTTGGAGGGATTCCCTCTCACTTCCTGTTTTGGCTATGGAACGGGAAGTGAAGGGAAATCTCCCCATTGGCACACAGGTGGCAAAAAAAAAAAAAAACCTGACAGGGGTTATAGCCCTGCCTTACTCTATCAAAAATGAAAAAAGTTTTGCCTCTAATTGCACTTTAATTGCTGGATCTGTCCATAAAATATTGCACTGTATCACATCACAGCAGAGCTATATTTAGAGACCATGCTGCCTTGGTTATTGCACTTTTTGGCAAAAGCGCCACCCCTTTTTGACAAACTTTTAAAACAAAACTTAAAGAGGTAGTAATGTTCCACACATTACTTTTACATAAAGGTAAGCCTATAATAGGGCTTACCTATAGGTAGTGTGAATATCTTCTAAACCGTCACGAACCCGGAAGCAAGACGGGTGAAGATGGGAGCCCGCTGCAGCTCTGAGATCTCAGTGCGGGAGGGCTTAGTTTTAAGGTACGTTTAACATAATGTGCTAGTAAGCGATGCATACTAGCACATGATGCCTTTACCCCGCAGGGTGTAAAAATAAAATAAAGTCCAGCAGTTTACAACCGCTTTAAATGAGTTCCTGAAGGCAGAATTCAAATCACTTGTACTGTATAAGCAAAGCTACAACTGAACTGTACATTTCAAAATTTGGGAAGACTGACAGCAAGCAGATAAGCTAGAGAGGGTCCTTTGGCTTTTCCCATCAACCTCCACAGTCCTGCTGATCTAACGCTAAGTTTACCATAAGTCCCAAATAAAGGAAACAAAATCAAACACAGACTTTTAATATGTTTTCACCAGGTCTCTTCACAGCAATATGTGGAAGGGGCCCTGCTTCTTAAAAGCGTTCTATGATTGTCATGACAGTTACCCATTGTAAAATTCTCAGCTCCTTCTGTTATTTTGAAAGAAAGATTTATATTCGATTAAAAGAAAAACTTGGAAATATTCACCCTTGGAAATGTCATTCTTAAAATCAACACATTTCGGCTTACAAATGAAATGGAGATATGCACATATAATGTCTACCTTCTTTCTTTTCCTCTGCTTGGCCTTGGCAGATTCTGGGGTTTGCGCGCCATTACCCAAGGGACCAGGCTGGTTTTTGCCCATATGTGGTGTTCCAGATGATGGTGGAGTTGGCGTGGCAGGAGGAGTGTTCTCTGGAGTCTCTGGATTACTTTTCATTGGTTGTGGCTGGAAAAGAGGCTTTCAGAACAGGCAACGTTAGAATACCACATCTGCATTTAAAAAGGACTATGCTGTGCATAAACATCTGGAGATCAGCTGCAACACAAGTAAAAATATATTCCACCCCCCAGTACTTCCCACCACACACAAATATATACTTGATCTATGACCTATATACAATTAAAAATAAAGCCATTGTGGGCAGCAGAATGTGAGAAACCTCATCTGCACTGAAGCGGACATCTTTTTTTACCCAATGTATTCAGTTGGTGGGTGTCTTTCAAAATGAAGCCACCACAGGTATACTCTATAAAAATGGGACAACAAAAGCTTCCACTCTACCCACAGACTTTATCTGATGCGTTCCTTCATTATTCGCTAGTCTCGGAAAAATGACAAGGTCCTAGCTGTTTTGCAAAAGATTTCCACTTTTCTTCCACAAATGTTCTGAGACTCTCCCCATTTACTGTAAATTCTAAATCCAGAGCACTGGTAGGCAACCCGTTAGACTGAACATGGCCCCAAATGCAGCTCCCCTACATGATATCATTCCAATTTAACCTGACCGGTTATAGGAACAGAAAGGAACACCGGAAAAAGTTTAAAGTGGGGCTGATGTCCATTTACATGTTGATAGATATACAGTATATTTGGAGGATTCCATTAGTGAGATATCACCATAACAATTCAAAGCTCTGTCCAAGAGCTACAGCCTTTAAAAATGTAAGTTACATTGTGTTCCTTGATGGACTCATAATAAAGAACAAATAATGGAAAGAGTCCAATGCTGACAGTTATTACCTTGTTTGGAGGTAGTTGCAGAAAAAAAATATTTAATGAATCAGTGAGCAAAAGTATCCGTAAAGCAGAACTTCACTTGTGTGCATCCCCCCCCCCCCCCGCCACATTTGGCACTTTTTGGGGGGGAGCAGGAATCGACTCCCACTTCCAGTCAGATGCTGCGGACATCTAAGCAGAATTTCAGACCCCCCTCCTTCCCCCACAGCCTTCTGAGACACATCACAGGTCCCAGAAAACTGCGGGCCATTCACAAAGTGCAGCATAGTTCACGCATGCACAGTAGGAAACTGTCTGTGAACTGGAAGGTTTCACTGCCGGTTTCCCTTAGTCAAGATGCAGGAGACTGGACCCGAATGACGAATCGGCTCGGACATCACTGGATCCGTGGACAGGTAAGTGTCCTTATATTAAAAGTCAGCAGCTACAGTACTTGTAGCTGCTGACTTTTATTTTATTTTGGGGGGGGAGACTGGAGCTTCTCTTTAAGGACACACAACAGATGCAGCATTCCAGATGCATTGTTGCATAAGCACGCACTTTAAATGCGTTTTTGAAAGATTTCCAATGCAGTGTGTTTTTTTCCTTTTTTTTGACACCTGACAAGTCATTATTTTTATTAGGATGTTGTGCATTCTGGTGTAGTCCAGTGCGTTTATGACCATTTTGATGTGTTCCGGGTAAAAAAAATGGAGCATGAAAGAGGGGGGGGGGGGGGGGGTGGGACTTTAGATGAGGTGCATGAGGTAGAGCCAGACACAACCATGTACATATGTAAAAAATTATATTCTTTATTAGACCAAAGATAGGGCATGGATCAACCCATATAAACGCCACAACCCATATAAACCCCAAAACCATATAAAAGTCCCAAATATTTCCTTTTTTCTTTAAAAAAATGGAGCAGGTTGTACTTTTGTTGAACGAACCGCACTGGTGTGAACTAGAACCTTTGGAATACATTGTAAACTTTGGGCATGCAGTTTAAAAACACACTGGAAAGCATCTGGTGTGAACCAGCCCTGAAGCCTAAAAGTAAGCGAAAGGGGGGTGGCTTTTGAAAGACACCTGACACTTTTCCCTAAATGATTAGCTAAGTAACTAGATATTGTGACTTCCCACGACAGATGTATTCATTCCAATAATTTGTGATTTAATGTAAGCTGTTAATATTACTAAATTACCATTCTCATAAACCCAAGACCTTTTTATATGAAATCACAAGCGGTGGAAAACATGGTATAAGAAAAAAAAAGAAATGTTAATTATTGCCTACCTCTGTAGGATTACGGTTCTGCAAGTAGGCAGCAGACATGGCATGGGAGAATGGATCACAGGCCTTTGGAGACATATCCTGCTTCACAAGCAGAGCCAGGTCCACCAACTACAATGATATGATTTCTCGCATTAGATTAACAATAAAATATGCTGGGTTAGTACACCTGACATTTCCTCCTAGTTTATATTTTTTGATGTTAGTGGTGAGATGTCTGCAAGTGAGTCTCACTAGCGTATAGGAACTCACTCTCAACTTTAGCCCAGGTTCACACTGAGCTGCGGGAATGAAGCCGCGCCAGTTCAGCTGAACTCATTTTACTCCTGCATGTCAGTTCCGATTTCGGCCGCAATTTCAGAGACATCTGTGCAGGTTTCTGCACAGATGTCAATGTAAATCACAACCCAAAATCGCAAAAATTTTGAAATCTGTGCAGCGCCGCAGATGTGGCATCGCACCGATCAGGATGGTGCCACTGAGGGCAATTTCCGCCGATTTGACATGCGAATTGACATGTCAAATCGCATGTCAAAACGCTCCAGTGTGAACCAGGGCTTAACCTCCATTGTGAAGAATGAAATCAAAAGTGAAACTTGTTAGATTAGCTTCATCTGCTGCAGGAAATTGCTGAGACGTGAACTCCAACAGGCAGAACTTGCCTATTAGGAGATTTGAAATTACAAATAAGGGCAATTAACCACTTCAGCCCTGGAAGATTTTACCCCCTAATGACCAGAGCATTTTTGCGATACGGCACTGCGTCGATTTAACTGACAATTGAAATTTTTTTCCCACAAATAGAGCTTTCTTTTGGTGGTATATCATCACCTCTGCGGTTTTTATTTTTTGCGCTATAAACAAAAAAAAGTGACAATTTTGAAAAAAAAAAAGCAATATTTTTTTACTATAATAAATATCCCCCAAAAATATATAAAAAAACATTTTCTTCCTCAGTTTAGGCCGATACGTATTCTTCTACATATTACTGTATAAATGTCACTGGCAATGAAGGGGTTAAACACTAGGGGTCGATCAAATGGGTAAGTGTGTTCCCTCAGTGTGTTATAACTGTACGGGGGATGGGCTACCACTGACATGACAGAGATCACTGGGAGCAGTAGATCCCTGTCATGTCACTAGGCAGCACAGGCAAATGGTTTGTTTACATCCGTGGGACCCGCGGGCACGCTGGCTATCCTGCTTTTGCGGACTGACGTACAGGTACATCAGTTTGCGCAGGAGTGCCATTCTGCCAACGTATATAGCGGCGTGAGCCAGTTGTCAAGCAGTTAAAACCCACACTATCACAAAAAACGAAAGAATCAGTTATGAAGTGAATTACCTTCTAGAGGACTCTAGGAAATACTCCTTTCCTTAACCGCTTCCCGACCGCCTAACGACGATATACGTCAGCAGAATGGCACGGGCAGGCAGAATCACGTACCTGTACGTGATCGTGCATGTGCCTGCCTGTGGGTCGCGCGCCCGGGTTACGGAACTGAAGAACGGGGAGAGGTTTGTGTAAACAAACCTCTCCCTGCGCTTCCTACACTGACTGTCAGTGATCGGCGGTTCCCTGTCATCGGGAACGCCGATCAATGACGTCACACGTACAGCCACGCCCCCCTACAGTAAAATGAACACAACACGTCACACTGACTCCTCCCCGCCCCCTGGTGGTTAACCCCTTCACTACAACTGTCATTTACATAGGAATCATTGCTATTTAAATAGCACTGATTTCTATATAAATGACAAATGTCCCAAAAATGTGTCAAAAATGTCCGATGTGTCCGCCATAATGTCGCAGTCACAATAAAAATCGCTGATCGCCGCCATTACTAGTAAAAAAAAAAATATTAATAAAAATGCTATAAAACTATCCCCTATTTTGTAAACGCTATAACTTTTGCGCAAACCAATCAATAATCGCTAATTGCGATTTTTTTTACCAAAAATATGTAGAAGAATACGTATCGGCCGAAACTGAGGAAAAAAAATGTTTTTTTATATATTTTTTGGGGATATTTATTATAGCAAAAAGTAAAAAATATTGCATTTTTTTCAAAATTGTCGCTCTATTTTTGTTTATAGCGCAAAAAATAAAAACCGCAGGGGCGATCAAATACCACCAAAAGAAAGCTCTATTTGTGGGAAAAAAAGGACGCCAATTTTGTTTGGGAGCCAGGTCGCACGACCGTGCAATTGTCAGTTAAAATGACGCAGTGCCGAATCGCAAAAAGGGCCTGGTCCTTTGGCTGCCAATTGGTCCGGGGCTGAAGTGGTTAATGGAAACAAATCATTCAACCTCCAGCCACAAAGCTCTTTTTATTGAGCAGAATCATTGTGTTCCAATACTTCTGTAAGTCATAAATGCCAGGCATGTAGGGTCTCTGACATGTTATGTTGACGCCAAATGTTCCTCAGGAACTTGCTCTGTGGCTCTCTCTACTGGTATAAATTGTGCAGGGCAGCAAATCAGTCTACCTAGTGTATGTTCCCAATGAAGATCACAACACAAATTTTGTCAGCCATCTTCTACAGACATCACTCATATGTAGTGTTTGATGGTGGGGAAGATTCAATTGCAAATGTCCGAGGCCACCCAGAAGACTCATGCTAAGTGACCTTAGCTTTACATCATTCCCGACACTTTTTCAATTTCTGCCAGTAGTTTTACTTAACTGGACTATCTACTTATAGTATATGCAAAATCTACATTTGAAATCGCAAAAATTAATCACAAAATACTTTTTAATTGTTTTAAGCCTGGTAAACACTAGTTTTTTTTTTTTTCTCAACCCTTTGGGGGCGGAAGGAAAACAAAAACGACGAGCTCGGGAGGAGCCGCAGTACAAACAATCCAATGTTAGTATAGCGATCTCCCCTCTGAGCTATTGTGTACTGATAGAGGGGCGCCCCCCACCAGAACACTACGGTCAGCGCTCTCATTGGCCAAGAGCCAATCGGCAGACCATTTTTGCAGACTTCTTGGCCGATCAACATTTGGCCTATGTGTAATAGGCTTGGGTATTTTCTGCCTCGTCTAATGTTCAAACATGCACAGAATTCTTAAAATGGAATTAAAGAATATGTAAATGCTAATATTTGTATGTTATGTCAGCACAGTGCATGTTGAGCACTAAGCCGACATTCAAACAGCACTGCTAAATATCTTTAAAAAAATAAAAAAAATAAGGTTTTCTAGTTGTCACTGTCCTAGCTTTATTTATATGCAGCAGTGGCTGTGGGCATTTACACCAGGGTGCCTCTCATATGCAGTGTAGATACAACTTACCTGAGCTACAGTTTCATAGGCCAGGTAGGTAAGGATCTCCATGGCGCCAGCATTGGGTTTGATCTCCATGCTGCTGCAGTCCAGCCAGTCCCGAAATTTTGAGGCTTTTTTAGCTGTTAACATTAAAAGCAATAAAAATATCATTAATGTACAGTGCTTAGCATAAATGAGTACACCTCTTTTGAAAAGTAAGCTTTTAATCAATATCTTAATAAACACAAGAACAATTTCCAAACTTTTGACAAAACTGAGTTGTATAGAACATTTGTTTAGCTCATTACAATAAAGTAAGGTTAATAATATAACTTAGATTACAACATCTACAGTTTTACTCAAATTAGTTGATGCAAATGAATACACCTCACAACAAAAACTACTACATCTAGTATTTTGTATGACCTCCACGATTTGTAAGGACAGCACCAAGTCTTCTAGGCATGGAATGAACAAGTTGGCAAAATATAGCAACATCTATCTTATTCCATTCTTGAAGAACAACCTCTTTTAGAGCCTAGATCAGTGATGGCGAACCTTGGCACCCCAGATGTTTTGTAACTACATTTCCCATGATGCTCCTGCACTTTGCAGTGTAGTGGAGCAAAACATCTGGGGTGCCAAGGTTCGCCATCACTGGCCTAGATGCTGGATGGAGAGTGATACTCAACTTGTCTCTTCAGAACTCCCCATAGGTGTTTGATTGGGTTCTTGGCCACTGAATCACTTTCACCCTGGTTTTTCTTCAGAAATGCAACAGAGGCTTCCTTCATGGATGACACCCATGCCATTCCTCTGCAGTGTACGCCATATTGTGTCACAGGAAACAATCACTCCAGTTTGGCTTTCAATGTCTTTAGCTAACTGCAGTCAACCTGCATGGAGATTTTCTTCAACCCTTCTCATCAAAAGGAGCTCCTGTTGAGGTGTTCCATGGACGGCCTGGGTGTCTCTGTGAGATGGGTGCCGTTCCATCTTTGCATTACTTTTGCTACAATATTCTGACTGATAAGTAAAGCTTTGCTGATTTTCTTGTAGCCTTCACCTTTCTTGTGTAAAGAAATTATTTTCTTTCTCAGGCCTTGTGACATTTCTCTTTCATGTGGTGCCATTGCTGACACCATGAAATGGGAAGGGGTTTTCTTTGTTAAGTAACGCCCTTTTATAATCAACTGTCTGCTGGACACCTGTTTAACAAGAATTCAACTACAGTCTAATTACTCATTAATTAGGATTTTGTTGTCTAAAATTTAGCTTTGCTCCTAAGACTTTCATTGGGGTGTATTCATTTTTTCAACATGGTCTTGAATTAAGATATACTGGGAAAAGGGATAGTGGCGCTGTTCTATTTGGATAGGAGTATATAGACTTCTAAAAAGTATATATAAAATAATGGATATAAGTGTGTGTTTATGTACACCAAAAAACCTGGAGATCAAGTAAAGTGAAAAATTGCATCCAAAGATATAAATAAGTGAGTGACTAATAATAAATATACAGGTAAAAGGTGAAGAGATGAGTGGCAATCAAATCAATGTGTGTTAAAAAAAATTGAGAATATAGAAAGGTGACAACAGTGGTGACAAGATAATAAACTTCAATAAATAATGATTAATTGATAATGAATGCAAATAATGCACAAATTAAGAACCGCAAACTTCAAACAACTCCAGAACGTGCAAATTCAAAAATTAAAAATGACTCCAGAAAGTGCAAATTAAAAAATAAATAGGTAAAAGTCCAATAGGTGAAAGAACAAATGGTGATCAATAAAATTTGTATACAATGAAAATGTATGATGGAAAAATATATAGATGTAAATAATTCAATCCAAAAATATATATGTATAAAATATATATGTATAGTTCAATCCAAAATTACATAAAAGTCTGTGAAAATGGCAAAATTCAGTGCAAAAATGCAACGATGGGTGAAACCAAGAATGGATATCCTGTGCTCCCTTCCTTCATTCAATTCCCCTAATGTGCTTGCACTCACCGGAGCACCTCACCCCTGCAGGAGGTATTAGAAAAATACTTTCTTGTGTGTGCAAATTAACAAATCTTGGTTGCAATCAATGTCCCACATTTGTGGGAGTGTTTTCTAGTATAGTGTCCCATAGAAAATGTTGATTCTGAAAGGAAAGGTTTTCTGACAAATCTTGTGTACTCATTTATGCTGAGCACTGTACATGTAACAATGAAGGGCAACTGAAGTGTATCCGGTGTCAACTCTAAAATATCAGTGTTTAACTACTTCCTGCCCGGCCTATAGCAGAATGACAGCCGGTGGTGGTTCAGTTATCCTGACTTGACGTCATATGACGTCCAGCAGGATTAGCTGCGGAGCGCGCATCGTGGCGATCGGTGGTGTGGTGTGTCAGTCTGACACACTGCATCTCTGATCCCGGTAAAGAGCCTCTGAGGGAGGCTCTTTAACACGTGATCAGTGGTGTCCAGCTGATCACAGTGTAAACAGGAAAAGCCTTGTACGTGCCGTTGCTTCAGTTTGCTTAAGTGCGCATGTCCTGATGACGTTGGCACATGCAAATACAGGGATATCTCCTAAACCGTGCAGGTTTAGGAGATATCCAGTGTAGCTACAGGTAAGCCTTATTATACAACCACCTTAATCAGCCTCAGAACCCATGTAATGTGTTCGGTTTTAAAGGGATGAGGTGGCAACCCAAGGATGTATGGGTGAGTGTGCTTTGAATAATACAAATAAAGCATTTTACATTTTTGGCTCTCAAATACAGTTACATTTTGCTTTAACAAGCAGTAAATGAGCGTTATAACAAGCTCTCACTGATCTCTGTAGCTACAGGTACTGTGGAGCAATTCATCCTCAAGGTTTACAACAAAAAGCAACTATCCCACTTTTCTCCCACTGTTTACAGACAGCATTTTAACATAGGAATTAGAGAGAGAGAAAACCAGCCTCTATTGCTCTCTCTCTCTGGAAAACCCATAATGTTCTGTGAATTCTGTGTCATTAATGCACCGTATATTAAATGAATATAACAGACAAAAATATCTGATAAACAAAAAAAAGTTATAAACCATTGTTTTAAAAACATATAAAACTTTAAATAAAGCACAATAAAATAGACCCCAAACCATTATAGCTTCCCAGACATTTTATTGTACTAATGAATAACAAATCAGGAGATTGCGCTGGTTATGAGGTTATAAGTTGGCAGTCCCCGTAGACTCTGCAGTGAGTGAACACAACAATAAAAGCCATTTACAGCCTCGCCACTACAGGTGTGAAGCACTCCATTCACCTTAATTGGGTACTAACATCAGTGCTCAGTCTGGGTCACTTAGTACTGGCCCCATTAAAGCAGCAGGCAAAGCTAAACAGGGAAAAGCTGATACGAGTAGAAGAACTTTTTTTTTTTTTTCCAGCAGTATACCTATATACAATGGGCACAGTTTTGTTAGAACTGATGTAAGCCACATAAATGCTATACACACTATTTTATAAATTAATCTTATTAAAATGACTTTTCCATTCTCAACTGAAAACCGGCATGATTTTCTATAACTGCCAAAATATATCTTCCCTTAAGCCATTGCAAGTGGCTCACAAACAACACTTCTAATTCTGTACAGAGCTTAAAGTCAACTTATAGGAAGCATGTATAGTAAAGGAACAATAGCTTCTTACCCGCTCAAATTAAATTATAAAGTGAAAATTTTAGCTGCCCGCTCAAAAGTTGAAAAACCAATATGTAGAAATGTGTGAGGTGAACCACGCTAATAATCAATAAAGAGCTAATAAAGTGCAAGTAGTGCAAATTGCAATCCACCAGTATCACTCCAATATACACAATGATGAAATGTTAGTAATAACAAACCATAACATCTATATAAAAGTGAAAAATATTGTAACCCCTGAAGACGTCAGAAGAACTGATGAAACGCGTAGGGTGTGGTCAAACGTGATATGTCTCTTCCTCCCACAGTGGAACGCAGGTGAAACACATCGTGGCATCCACTTGCTTGTTTTTACTTGTTAATATGCCATTTTGGCATTTAGTGCCATTTTTTAAGCAATAAACCACGGTTTTTGAAATACTTCACTATGGGAGATTGTTTTTTACCCTATGTCTAAACTGGTTATGCAAAGCCTTCCTTTACTGGAGACACCATTTGGACCTGCAGTGATGGATCTCTGGAAGCAGTTTTACAATCTAAAGGTCGTTGCGATCTCTGTAATGGAGATCACACTCATTTGACGCCATTTGGACCTGCGGTGACTGATTTCTGGAAGCAGTTTGATTATCCAAAAGCTGTTGTGATCTCTGTAATGGGGATCATCTCCATCTGTTGAGTAGGCTGTTTGCTCGGTGTTGGTGGAGGATTTCCCTATTCATTCAAGCATTGGAAAAGTCACTTTTTATATTTGAATACATTGGATGACCTTTTTTGCTTTTAGACTTGAGTTTTATGACAGAATCTGATAAGACCTAATTGCACTTATATAGATGTTATGGTTTGTTATCACTAACATTTCATCATTGTGTATATCCCATTGGAGTGAATCCGGTGGTTTGCAATTTGCACTTTATTAGATCTTATAGGTAAGCATGTTGCTTTGAAAATGGAGCCCCTAGAGATGTTCTTATATAACAGGGAGTTCTCTTTTTAGTAAGGAATTAGCATGTCTATAGAGATGCATTACTTTTTATTACAATGCTGGAACCTATTGTGTATTTATAGTAAAGATGTCATTTTGCACTTAGCACACATACTGAAAGATATCAGCAAGTTCACAGTAATGACCAGCTTTGGTATCCACAGAAAATACCTAGTTAGACTTACCGGTGACGGTATTTCTAAGAGCCTTTCAGGACAACCCTGGAGAGAGCGCAGCTCCGCCCACTTTGAGGAAACACTTGCAAATTTTTCTTTAAAACTCCTCCTCTTCCACCATGGCCTCAGTTATTGTTACCTCCGGCAAACTAGAAGACAAAGCACAGAGAACACACACAAACCATGACAGATACTTGTATCATCTTAAACATAGAAACACAAGGGAGGGAACTAGGAGTTGTTCTGAAAGGCTCTTAGAAATACCGTCACCGGTAAGTCTAACTAGGTATTTTCTCCAATCGCCTTTCAGGACAACCCTGGAGAGGATAAACGAGAAGCTTACCCTAGGGTGGGACCACTGCCTGCAGTACCTTCCTGCCGAAGGCTTGATCCACAGCTGACAGCAAGTCCAGTCTGTAGTGCCGAAGGAAAGTTGAGTAACTTGACCACGTGGCCGCCTTGCAGATCTGGTCAGGCGTAGCACCGGCCCTCTCGGCCCAAGACACTGCTGTTGCCCTAGTGGAATGGGCAGCAATTCCGGAGGGAGGAGATTCTCCTCTAGCTTTATAGGCCTCCGAAATTGCCTCTCTAAGCCACCTACCTAAAGTACTCTTAGAGGCTTTTTCCCCTTTTCTAGGACCAGAAAAGACTACAAACAGAGCATTCGTCTTTCTGAATTCCCTGGTAACTGCCAGGAAATGGAGAAGACACCTTCTTACATCTAAGGTATGAAAGGCCTCCTCCCCTGTGTTGGTAGGGTTGGAGGAAAAGGTAGGTGTGACGGACCTAGCCGGGACACGGGCTGTTGGAGGGGACTGAGTGCAAGCCTGTTGCCTTACGATTATGGGCCCTGGCATTTGGGGGAACAGTGCTCTTTGAGCTGCAAGCCTGGGACCCCTGAGCTGGTGATACTTGGATTCAGGTCCATGCTGGCCCCCCAATACACATAGAATCTGTATGTGTATTTGGCATATTAGCAAGAGACGCTAATGTCATGACTCATGAACTCCAGCCACCTGTGTTATGTAATTGAGTATAGTCTGGCTTGTAGAAGTGTTTCACCTATTGTGTGTGCTAATTAACCCTGCAATTGAATGATGGAGCCCAGTGTTGATTAAGATAATTAGCTCATGCTAATTAGGTTAGGCTTGAGTCATCTGTCAACTGTATATAAGTGTGACATGTCAAATAAAGACTCATTCCTGATGTACCCTACACTGGTGTTGTCTGGTGACTGGGTAAGCTAAGGGGGTCTTGGATTGTGTGGTACCGGACAGAGGAAGCAGTTACGGCGGACATCTTGGGTACGAGGTCCGTCACAATTGGCTGGCAGCGGTGGGATCGTGCTTCCTTGTCGTGAACACATCCAAACCATCACCTGGATCCAAGGCCCGGATACGTCATGGAAGAGGAATTCGGAAGGAGGTTGCGAGAGATGCGGATACAGCACAGAGGACCAGTATCGGTGCAGGTCCTGCTGGGATGGTATGATTCTGTTCGCCTACAACTCTGGAAAGAAGCGCTAGCCTGTGAGCAGCGACACCAGGGAAAAGTTCTCCCCTCCATCCATGTAAGGTACTGGTCGCAGTATGAAGTACGAATGTTGTTATTGGGGGAACAACCGAAGCAGGAGTGGACAGCTGAGTTAAGCAGGCTGATCCGGGCAGAAATGCGTTTGGACGAGAGCTACAGAGCCCTCCGGTGGTATGTAGCACAAGTGTGTCCGTGGACAGCGGATGACAGGCCCACGGAAGGCTTTGATTATAATGGCCTGGGATTGTTGTACTGGAGGCTGTCCGAGGACCCCGACTTTGGGAGTGATCTGGAGTGGCGTTTGGAGGAAATAATGGAGCACAGAGAGCAAAGATTGAATGTCTCGGAAGTGCTCTGGGCACAGGAAGATTTGGAGTTTCTGGCCGCTCAGGAATGGGAGCTGGAGATCGCCTACATACAGCTGCTAGACTCTGCTCAGCAGCAGGGTGGGGCTCCCTTTGCCTGGGACTATGAGGAAATACCAGCAGACAGCTCTGAAATCCTGGCTGAAGAGTCGGCGATGTGGCATAGTAACAGAGTGCTACCCACCTCTGTCCAGCACCAGCAACAACTGTGGAGTTCCAGGAAGCCGGGGCAGTCGGCCTCTCTCCCCAACAGTTAGCTGGAGGAGATGATGTAGGGAAGCTCCTACACCCACCTGAACTGCTGGCAACGGAACAAAGTGCTGCTGGCCTCTGCCCACAACTAACAGAGGGCAGATTTCCTGTAAAGGGGGATGGGACTGCAGTCCCCACCTGTATACCCCAGGGATGCTGGGCTGTCGGCCCAGATCCCCAACAGCATGATGGAGTGAGCCCAGTCACCCTGTCTTCTCTCCAGCGGCTGAAAAGACTCCAGGGAGAAGGGCCAGTCCAGGCCTCTCCCCAGCGGCGGATATGTTCTATGAGAGAGGCAGAAGTTGGCTGGGTGAGTCGTGCTCTGTTTGGAACAATTTGTTTGGGGTACTGTGTGGGTACAGGCATTAGAGGACTGGAACCACTGACTAACTTCGGAGTCAACCCGTCTGGGGTCTCCTCCTGTGTTAGTCTCCTGCCGAAAGGGGAGAAATGTGACGGACCTAGCCGGGACACGGGCTGTTGGAGGGGACTGAGTGCGAGCCTGTTGCCTTACGATTATGGGCCCTGGCATTTGGGGGAACAGTGCTCTTTGAGCTGCAAGCCTGAGCTGGTGATACTTGGATTCAGGTCCATGCTGGCCCCCCAATACACATAGAATCTGTATGTGTATTTGGCATATTAGCAAGAGACGCTAATGTCATGACTCATGAACTCCAGCCACCTGTGTTATGTAATTGAGTATAGTCTGGCTTGTAGAAGTGTTTCACCTATTGTGTGTGCTAATTAACCCTGCAATTGAATGATGGAGCCCAGTGTTGATTAAGATAATTAGCTCATGCTAATTAGGTTAGGCTTGAGTCATCTGTCAACTGTATATAAGTGTGACATGTCAAATAAAGACTCATTCCTGATGTACCCTACACTGGTGTTGTCTGGTGACTGGGTAAGCTAAGGGGGTCTTGGATTGTGTGGTACCGGACAGAGGAAGCAGTTACGGCGGACATCTTGGGTACGAGGTCCGTCACAGTAGGCAACACTATTTGTTGGGTACGATGGAACTCTGAAGATACCTTGGGAAGAAAGGCTGGGTCTATCTGCAGCACTATCCTATCAGGGAAAATCTTTAGGAAAGGCTCTGTAACTGCCAGAGCCTGTAACTCACTCACTCGTCTAGCCGACGTAATGGCTACTAAGAAAATTGTTTTTAAAACTAAATTTTTTAAACAAGAATCTTTAAGGGGTTCAAACGGAGCTCCCGTTAAACCTTGTAGGACTATGGATAAATCCCAACTGGGAAAATTCCTAAGGGGAACTGGCCTATTCCGTGCCATTGCCCTGAAAAACCTGGAAATTAAAGATTCCCTGGAAAGGGTTTTTTCTAAATAAACAGAAAGGGCCGCCACCTGAGTTTTCAGGGTGCTGGCTGCCAAACCTTTCTCCATTCCTTCATGGAGAAATTCCAGTACTGAACTAGTACTTTTTACCTGGAACCCCCTAAGAGTACAATATGAATTGTACTTCTTCCAGACCTTAAGGTAAATGGCCCGAGTCACTTCCTTCCTACTTGAGAGTAAAGTTCTTACTAGTCCCTCAGACAAACCCTTAGCTCTCAAGAGGTCCTCTTCAGAAACCAGGCGGTTAATTGTAGCCTGTCTGCCTCTGGATGGACCACTGACCCCTGCATCAGAAGGTCCTGCCTGACTGGTAGCCTCCACGGAGGTTCTGTGGCTAGATTTAGAAGCGCCGAGAACCAGGGCCTTTTTGGCCAGAAGGGCGTGATGAGAATCATGCTGGTCCTCTCTTCCCTGAATTTCCTCAGGACCAGTGGTATCAGAGGAAAGGGGGGAAAAGCATAGCACAGACGGTAATGCCAACGATGGGCTAGTGCGTCTAAACCTATGGCCTGATCTTCCCGGTGAAGAGAATAGTATTTTTGGACCTTGCAATTTTGTTGATTCGCAAATAGGTCCACCTGGGGGAAGCCCCAAGTACTGGCGATCATCAGGAAAACCTCCTGATTTAAGCTCCACTCTGCTTCCACCAGTCTCTTCCTGCTGAGTAGATCTGCCCAAAGATTCAGAGAACCCTTTAGGTGGACTGCTGAGAGAGAGGCCACGCTTTTTTCTGCCCATGTGAATAGTTGCCTGGCTAACTCCATGAGACCCCTGCTCCTGGTCCCCCCTTGTTTTAGGACATAGGCCACTGTTGTCATATTGTCTGACAGGACCTGCACATGCTGTCCCTCCACTACGTGCTGAAAAGCCCGAAGGGCCAGCGACACAGCCTTGAGTTCTCTCCAATTCGAGGATCTCCGAGACTCTGCCTTGGACCAAGTCCCTTGGACCGTCAGCCCGTCTAGGTGGGCTCCCCAACCCCAGGCACTCGCGTCCGTCGTCAGGCGCTTGTCTAGCGGCCAAAACCAGGGAAGGCCCTTTGTGAGATTGCCTGTGTTTCGCCACCACCACAGAGCCCGTTTTACTTTTAAGGTGAGACTGAATTTCCTTTCCAGTGAAACCTGGTGAGACCAGACCTGCAGAATCTCTGCCTGAAGAGGCCTGGAATGGAACCGGGCCCACTGGACAGCTGGGATGGAGGCTGTAAGGAGACCTAACACCCTCATAGCTGACCGGACTGACACTACCTGATTCGTCTGCATTTGTTTTACTGCCATCAGGATTTTCTCCACTTTTTCTTGCGGAAAAAATACTTTTTGCAGGGTAGAGTTGATCGTGTACCCTAGAAAAACTACTTCCTGGCTTGGCACTAGGTTCGACTTCTCCAAATTGAGAAGCCATCCCAAGCCCTCGAGGTGAGCCTGTGCTATCTGAAGGTTTGACAGCACCTGTTCCCTGGAGTCCGCAAAAAATAGGAGATCGTCCAGATATGGGACCACTGAAATTCCCTTCAATCTGAGTGGTTCCAGGGCTTCCGCCATGACCTTGGTGAAGATCCTGGGGGAGGACGACAGCCCGAACGGCAAGGCCCTGAATTGTAGGTGCCAAACTGATGATCCTAGATTCACTGCCAACCTGAGGAACCTTTGGGAGGATTGGGCGATCGGGACATGCAGATAAGCGTCCCTCAGATCCAGGGAGGCCATGAAGCAGTTTTTGGATAACAACCTTGTTATTGTATGGATTGTATCCATGCGGAAGTGCTTGTATCGTATTGACTGATTCAGAATTTTCAGATTCAGTATCAATCGATATTTGCCTGAGGGTTTTCTCACTAGGAAGATGTGTGAATAAAACCCATGGCCTTCCTGGTCCTTCGGAACCTGGACAATCACCTCCTGTTGAATCAGATCCTCCAAAAGGCTCTTCATGGCTGAGGCTTTGTCTTGGTCCCTTGGAAGGGCCGTGATGTAAAACCTGCTTGGAGGGGTGTTGGAAAACTCCAGGCTGTATCCCTGCGCCACAATGTTCCTCACGAACTGACTTGAGGAACATTAGCTCCACTGTGGAAGGAAGGCGGACAACCTTCCTCCCACTGGAGCAGAGCAGTCACTTATCTTTGGGGGGTTGACTGGAGGGGGTTTTGAACAAAATTCCTCCTTTACCTCTACCCTTCTGGGGATTCCAGCGACTTTTGCTTTCCTCCCCACCCTTACGGGACTGTTGAACAGGACGAAAATTCCTTTTGCCTGTCTGTTTTTTCTTGGCCGGAAAGGCCTTCTTTTTGTCTGCTGTTCTGTCGAGAACCGTTTCCAGTTCTGGTCCAAACAGCAGATCCCCTGAAAAGGGCAGACCACACAACCTAACTTTGGAGGCTGTGTCTCCTGACCACGTTTTAAGCCAAACCGCTCTCCTGGTGGAATTCACCAGGGCCGCAGATCTGGCTGCCATTTTGATGGACTCAGCAGAGGCATCAGCCAAATACTTCACCGCCCTAAGGATTAGTGGAAAGGATTCCACCAAATCCTTATGCGGTGTACCTGCCTCCACATGGCTTTGCAATTTTTCTATCCAACACTCTAAATTCCTAGCCACCACCGTGGATGCCATGGCTGGTTTGAGGCTGGCAGAAGCAGAATCCCATGCTCTCTTTAGAAGAGTATCTGCTCTTTTATCCATGGCATCTTTGAGCACCCCCATGTCCTCAAAGGCCAGGTCTGTCCTACGCGAGACCTGTGAAAAGGCTGCGTCCACACGTGGTTTTTTGTTCCACACCTCTGACTCCTTCTCGTCAAAGGGAAAGCGTCTTTTCTGGCTCTTAGAAAGGAAAGGACCCCTCTCTGGGTCCTTCCATTCTTTCTTAACCGTGTCTGTCAACACTTTATGAACAGGAAAAACCCTGGATTTAACCTCATCCAGCCCCTGATACATTCTATCGTGTACAGACAACTGGACTTTTTCCTCCTGGATGTCCAGGGTCGTATAGATAGCCCTCAGGAGGTCATCTACCTGATCTAAAGACAGCTTGTACCTGGAACCACGGCTGTCATCCTCTTCTACCTCCTCCTCTGAATCTCTGAGGGAAGGGAGAGTACTTGCCCCTTCGTCCTCTGAGTCCGCTACCTCCCTCTGCCTGGAGGTGGATGCTCTAGGACTTGCTGGTGGTTGCTGGCTACCGCCCTGACCTGCTGGACTGTGAACCAACAGTGTCTTGACAGAGCTTAACGAGCTCGCTATCTCTCGCACTGAAGAAAATAGCTCGCCGTATTGCTGAGAGGACTCCTCCTCTACTATCTCCCTGATACAAGACCTACATAAAGTCTTCTGCCAAGATTCACGCAAAGGGTTCTTGCACACAGGGCATCTCTTTCCTGGAGGGTTTGCTCTCTTTACTTTCCCTGAAACAGTTTCCTAGGGACAAAAATAAAAGCTTGTTTACTATTAATCCTAGTGCTATGATAAACCACCACCAGAAAGAAAAAAGTAACCACCTGTGTGCAGCAACCACCTAACTACAGGTCTGAAGGAAGTTACCTCAGACCCTGTAGTGACAGGACCCCCCTTGGGGAGGAATGAAAACAACCAAACAGGAGAAAAAACAGCCCATAAGGAAAAGAATCAAAAGCACCATTGTGCCCCTCTTACCTGGGCCTGACCGGTGCTTGGGGTGCCTGTCTCCACCGTTGCTGCAGTTCTCTCATCCATCTTGTTGCAGAGAGCGCAGCGGGGCGAATGAATCAAACAGCCGCTTTTTAAGTTTCCCGGGCTCAGCGTCACTACGCACGCCGGAAGCGGAAGCACCAGTCTGTAGACCCGCCCCCTGACCCTTGCGTTCCAGACGACCGGAACCACAGTCGTCCCGCCCGCACAGGAAGCCGCGTCACTGGCCGCCGCGTCATCCGCCCGCCAGGAGACCCAATCCGGAAGCCGTACCGCGCCGCGCGCGAGATTCAAACGGCCCCAGGGGTACAGACGCCTCGACTTCCTGCCGGCCACCGCTCCCATGAGCTGGAGAAGGTCGGGGACTCCGGAACCCCCCCGCTCGTACTAGGGGGGGGGCTGGGATGGTCTGCTGCAAGAAACAGCTCAAGGTAGGCTTACCTCCCCTCCCCTGGAGGGAACGCAGCTCTGGTTCCCACAAGTGCTTCCATCCATGGCGGAGGAAACACAATAACTGAGGCCATGGTGGAAGAGGAGTAGTTTTAAAGAAAAATTTGCAAGTGTTTCCTCAAAGTGGGTGGAGCTGCGCTCTCTCCAGGGTTGTCCTGAAAGGCGATTGGAGAAAATAATCTGGTAATGATGTGCAAAATAATTACAACGTATATAGACAATACAGTGAACAACATGTGCACAGAGTTTTTATGCTCCCCTGATTCCCAAACTGATTGCTCCACTTTCCTCTCTCAATAAAAAAATAGGCCAGCTGTTTACCTAGCATGCATCCAGATTGGGCCATACAAATGTAGATTTTAAAGTAACATGAAATCTTAATTTTATTGTAATCAAAATAACAATAACAACAATAACAATGTGCAATAGTTTTGGACAGAGCAGCTCCAATCCTCCTTTTCTGGGGTCTCCCGTCGGTGCTCCAGACCCCTCCTCTTTGGTGAATTCCACCCCCCCCCCCCCACGGAAAGGCGATTTCCATGGGGGCACCCATATGGGCGCACTCCTGATCTGCCCTGTCTGCATCTATTAAAACAGACCGGGAAGCTGTAAACCCCCACTCCCTTTGTTAAAGCATTTGATTGACAACAGCAGGCTCCCACTACTATCAATCTGCCCAATGAGGAGGGAGATAGCAGCGAGAGCCACTGCTCTCGTGCACGTCACTGGATCGGATCAGGCTCAGTTAAGAATAAGGGGGGAGGGGAGGCTGGGGGGGATGTTATTTTTACCCTAATGCATAGAACCTTGAGGCTTTAGAACTACTTTAAATTCTTCCACAGTGGTGTTGCATCACCTCCACACTGTCTATTCTTACCCCTAAAAACCCACACCACCATGCTGCAGTCCCATGCAGATCAATAGGTAATATTCAATGGGTGGTACTGCCCACCACGCTCAATATGGGGAACATTTTTTGCATCTCTACTGTGGCTTGTGCACCCCCCCCCCCCTGCTACATTTGCAGCTTTAGAAGAGAGGGCCATAAAAATGTGGCTCAACTGCATGTTTTTACCACCCACTAATGACAAGTGTAAAACTAGCATTACTATAATGATCAGCCATAAACTGTTACCTTTAGCACTACATCTCAGATGTTGGGCTGTGAATACCTGACTCCATTTTGGACTTTAACCACTTAGATATACGGCAGCAAAGTGACACTGCTGCCCCGGATCGCCTATCTAGTACGCCATCCAACACTTTCGGGTAGGGGGGTGGGGGCCCGCTCTCGCTGTGATTATACACAGTGGGCGCTGATCTGCGGGTACCGCAGACTCGATGTCCACCGCCACTCGCTGATCATTCTGTACAGAGGCAGAATGGAAGTCTGCCTATGTAAACAAGGCAGATCACCATTCTTTCAGTAGGTAAGGCATGGATCCTGCGTTTCTGCAAAGCAGGGACAAGGATCCATTTCTTCCCCTGTAAAAGCACCTCCCACACTGTACAAAAACACTGGCTAGGCACACAGTTAACCCTTTTATAACCCCTGTTAACCCCTTCCCAGCCAGTGTCACTACAGTGACAGTGTCATTTAAAAAGTGTAATTTAGTGTCCGGTGCAATATCGCAGTCCTGCTATAAGTTGCTGATTGCTGCCATTATTGATTAAAAAAAAAAATGAAATAAATAAAAAAAAAATATCCCATAGTTTTTAGAAGCTATAACCTTTGCGAAAAACCAATAAATTTATTGGGATTTTTTTTTTTTACCAAAATTATGTAGCACAATACATATTGGCCTAAATTTATGAGGAAATTAGATTTTTTCAATTTTTTTACTGGATAGGTTTTATAGCAGAAAGTAAAAAAAAAATTTTTTTTTTTTTTTCAAAATTTTCATTTTTTTTTGTTTGTTTATAGCGCAAAATATATATATATATATATATATATATATATATATATATATATATATATATATATATATATATATATATATATATATAAAAACACACAGAGGTGATCAAATACCACCAAAAGAAAGCTCTATTTGTGGAAAAAAACACATACATTTTATTTGGTTACAGCGTAGCATGACCGCGCAATTGTCAGTTAAAGTAATGCAGTGCCATATCGCAAAAAATGGCCTGGTCAGGAAGGGGGGTATCTCCCGGAGGTCAAGTGATTAAAGCAAGACCAGAACATCAAGCCTGTAACTGATCAACAGGTTTGTACGTTTGTGCATTTACTGGATACAGGTCTGCCCATCTGACTTCTTTCTGTTCAAGCTTTGGATTTGTGTATTGTTTGGAAAGCATTTGTACTGCTTGCCTGTGCTTATCCTGATCAAAGGTCTACTACCTCTGTAATAGTTTGTCTGCACCTCATCTGACCAACAGCCTACTCACTTTTTTTAATGTTTGTAATTTGGCCATGTGTTTAAAGCTGGTCACACACTAGTAGAATTTCGTTATCTTTTTTGACTTTCTAAACGTTAGTCAAATTGTCATTTGCTTTCAACCCCAAAAAAAATCAAAGGAGCAGAAGGAAACTTTTTCTCGAACAAACAAATTTCCAACACTAAATGTGGTTTTCACTTTCAGGAATGGTCATTGGTTCCAAAAACAAATCTTAAAAGCAAACAAAATTTTGAAGTACTTTCAAACGACGTTCGTCAGGTCATCTAATGTACTGATTAGAATTTTTGTTCAGAATGTTCCTTTGGAAATCTACTAGTGTATGGCCGGCTTTAGGAATTACATTGCCCTAGTGTTTGTCTACCTGATTTCGGGACACTTATGCCACGTACACACCATCGGACTTTCCGACAGCAAATGTGTGATCAGAGCTTGTTGTCGGTAATTCCCGACCCTGTGTAGGCTCCATCGGACAGTTTCCATCGGAATTTCTGTCGCACAAAATTTGAGATCAGGTTCTCAAATTTTCCAACAACAAAATCCGTTTGCGTAAATTCCGATCGTGTGTAGACAATTCCGACGCACAAAGTGCCATGCATGCTCAGAATCAAGCAGAAGAGCACTGGCTATTGAACTTAATTTTTCTCGGGTTGTCGTACATGTTGTACATCACCACGTTCTTGACGTTCGGAATTTCCGACCAACTTTGTGAGACCGTGTGTATGCAAGACAAGTTTGAGCCAACATCCGAAAAAAAACATGGGATTTTGTTGTCAGAATGTCCGAGATGCTGGAGCTGTTAGCACAAAAAAATATCTTCTGCACCAAAATCTTTGTACTGAGAACAACTAATCTCTTCTAGCCTCCAGTTTTTTGTTCGTTTCATCCCCTGATACTTCACTGGGATGCTGAGGATGGTTTATTTAGGCAATACAGACTGTTACACGACTTGTTCTTGTACATATTTTACTAAGCACGAGTGTGCTTGGCAAAGCCTCGCAAAAGACAAGTTTTTGGTGTTCTAAAAAGTTGACCATTTAAGAGCGGTTTCCATTGGTAATCTAAAGTGCCTTGCAAAAGTATTTACCCCCTTGGCTTTTTACCTATTTTGTTACATTACAGCTTTTAGTTCAATGTTTTTTTAATCTGAATTATATGTGATGGATCAGAACACAATAGTCTAAGTTGGCGAAGTAAAATTTGAAAAATGTATACATAAAACTATTTTTCAGAAATAAAAAACTGTTAATTGGCATGTGCGTATGTATTCACCCCCTTTATTATGAAGCCCTGGTGCAACCAATTACCTTCAGAAGTCACATAATTAGTGAAATGATGTCCACCTGTGTGCAATCTAAGTGTCACATGATCTGTCATTACATATACACACCTTTTTGAAAGGCCCCAGAGGCTGCAACACCTAAGCAAGAGGCACAAACAACCAAACACTGCCATGAAGACCAAGGAACTCTCCAAACAAGTAAGGGACAATGTTGTTGAGAAGTACAAGTCAGGGTTAGGTTATAAAAAAATATCCAAATCTTTGATGATCCCTAGGAGCACCATCAAATCTATCATAACCAAATGGAAAGAACACGGCACAACAGCAAACCTGCCAAGAGACGGCCACACACCAAAACTCAAGGACCGGGCAAGGAGGGTATTAATCAGAGAGGCAGCACAGAGACCTAAGGTAATCCTGGAGGAGCTGCAGAGTTCCACAGCAGAGACTGGAGTATCTGTACATAGGACGACAATAAGCCGTATGCTCCATAGAGTTGGGCTTTATGGCAGAGTGGACAGAAGAAAGCCATTACTTTCAGCAAAAATAAAATGGCACGTTTCGAGTTTGCGAAAAAGGCATGTGGGAGACTCCCAAAATGTAAGGAGGAAGGTGCTCTGGTCTGATAAGACTAAAATTGAACTTTTTGACCATCAAAGAAAATGCTATGTCTGAAATAAAGCCTGAAATAAAATAAAAAAACGATCCTGGCTTTGATCGTAGTGAGTATCGCAGGGTAGGGTATCGCAGAGTATCGCAGGGTAAGGCAGAGTATCGCAGGGTATGGCAGAGTATCGCAGGGTATGGCAGAGTATGCAGGGTATGGCAGAGTATCGCAGGGTATGGCAGAGTATCGCAGGGTATGGCAGAGTATCGCAGGGTATGGCAGAGTATCGCAGGGTATGGCAGGGTATCGCAGGGTATGGCAGAGTATCGCAGGGTATGGCAGGGTATGCAGGGTATGGCAGGGTATCGCAGGGTATGGCAGAGTATCGCAGGGTATCGCAGAGTAAGGCAGAGTATTGCAGGGTAAGGCACAGTATTGGAGGGTATGGCACAGTATTGGAGGGTATGGCAGAGCATTGCAGGGTATCCATCCATCCATGCTCAGCCATCCCTCCATACCCTGCAATACCCAGCAATACACTGCAGGCTATTGCTGTGTATTGCAGGGTATGGAGGGATGGCTGAGCATGGATGGATGGATCGGTGGCATGCAGAGCAGGCTGTGGGCACTACAGATCCCGCCCACAGCACTGCTGCCACCGATCCCTCCCCCTCTCCTCTCACACTGTACCGATCGGTACAGAGAGAGGAGGAGAGAGGAACCGGCGTCATTAAATGACGCCGGTTTGCTTACATGTGATCTCTCCGTCATTTGACGGAGCGTTCACGTGGTAAACGGCCGCGATGAGCGGCCTTTTACCGTGATCCATGATCCGCCGGGTCCTCTGGACCCGGCGATCATGGATGTTCTCGAGTGCGCGCCCCAGGGGGCGCGCAAGAGCAGAATTCTATGAGGCCGTTAATTAACGGCCTCCCAGAGTTAAGCAACCGCCCTGTAGCCGTTTTTCGGCTATGGGCCGGTCGTTAACTGGTTAAATGATGCAAGTCCTCAAACAATCTATGTTAATTCCAGGTGGTGAGGCAAAAAAACACGAAAAATGCCAAGGGGAGTGAATACTTTGGCAAGGCAATGTATATAACACCTTTGTCGTTATGAAAAGCCGCTCTGGTGGACAGCTGGTGAATCGTTCATGGTGGCCGCAAAAGGCGACAGTACTGATTTGTCCTTGCGGACAGTGGTCAAGCGGGAGGTGCCATTGTCTTCATGCACTACAATTATTCTGGTTTCAGATGAGATAGTGGCCACTATGTGGTGGAATGGACATGGAAGGCAGACCACAGATACCATCAGCCTTTGGCATATACTCAAAATTGCAATGCTGCCTGACCACCATATACACAATACTCAGGTAATCTCTTTTCCGAACTATGTAGAGGAAGCAAAACAGCATTTTAACAACAAGATATGTCCTACAGTGATGGCACGAAATGTCCTACAGAGCAAGGACACACAGGAAACCAATGCCTGGAGAATTTATCTATGCTATTCCTGTACCCACTGTCATCCCATAGCTCAGCAGTTTTCATTGTACTTTTATATGCATTTATATGGAGGCTTGATTATAATTTTTAGGTTTAAAAAAGGCTTTATCACAAACCTCTCATTTACTGGAATGACTGTGATCTGAAGTACCAGTCTCCTAATGTTTTGCAGATGGACTCGGGCTAGGTTCAGCTGCGCTGTGACGGCTGAATCAAATTTAGAACAAAATAAAATGCTTGGAAAGTTGTTCCTTTGTTTAAAGAAGAACCCAGCGAAGCACTTTCTAAACTGATAACATCACCTAACCCCCTATGCCATTTCAGACAAAACAACAAACTTTTCTTTGGAAAAACTATAGAGCCTAATTTGTTTTGTCTTTCAAAAATGTGTGTAAATATATTCTAAATTGGGAGATAAAGTTATCACTTCAAAAAGCATATTTTTTTGCTGACCCCACCAAATGTTTTTCTCTCTAGCGATGCCTCCTGAAATATATCCTATCCCTGTGCTATTATCACTGGATACAAAATAAAGTATATTTAGCCAATCATGAGAATGAAAGTAAATTAGATTTGGTCAGTGTGTGTCCTGCGGGAAGCGGTGTCACTGGAGCATGTTGTGTGGAGTGATTTGGACACTTTAAGGGAATAACGAGTGGACATTTGGCATTTATTTATATTTTAATATTATTAATTTTTAGGTATAATTGTGATCAATTGGATTTTTTTTATGTTTCAGTTTTTTTTATGAGTATCGCTGGATATGCTATTTTTTTTGTCCTGGGAAATTCATTTTGGGTTGGTCATGCAATGCTGTACCCAAACAAAATTTGTGCCCTTTTTTCCCCACAAATAGAGCTTTCCTTTGGTTCATGTGGTGACTGTTAAGTTAATTTCCTTTGGTTTTACCTAAACATCTTGTCTGCATATGATGCTTGGGGTAAAGGGCCAGTATTAGCTACCGGTCTGCTGGAAGGGTTTGGAGGGCAGGAGGCACCGTTTGACGGAGGAACCCAGTTGGGGTGCCAGGCGGTCCGTCACAATAATAACATGTCAATGCCTGGAATTGTGCTTTAAGCAGTAGTGTCTTTAAAACGTAAAGGTATGTGGTTTTCATAAACATGGATTTATATCTTTTGGGACTATTGAAGATTATATTCAAATTAAGGTTTATCCTTTTATCATTTTTACACTACAGGGGGATAAAAGGTAAAAAAACAAATACACTAGTAAAATCTGCAAGGCATGTGTGATGTGTTTATCCCTAACAGCTAACTGAATGGTGGCACTACAAATAATAATAATAAAAAAAAATTGTTATTAATAGAGTCTCAAACAGGCAATGAGTAAGCAGAAAATGCTAAGGGTCAGCATAATGCACCATTGTCTTTGTCATATCACAACCTTCATTGTGCAGCTGTCTTTTCCTCTATGCGTGATCCTACAGCATTGCTTAGTCACATCTAATGCCGCGTACACACGAAGGGACTATCCCGCGGGATTATCCGCTGGACCGAAGTCCAGCGGATAATCCCCTCGTGTGTAGGCGCCGGCGGACTTTTTTTGGCCAAAGTACGGCGGACTAAAGTTTCAGGTTTTGTTCTCAAATTATCCGCTGGACTTGGCAGTCCAGCGGATAATCCGGTCGTGTGTAGTATGGTCCGGCGTACCAAAAAGGACGCATGCTCAGTAGCTATTATGTCACGGACTCGCTCGGTCTGGTAAAACTAGCCTTCGTTTTGAAGCTCGCACAATCGTCACGCTGTTTAATTTTTTTGTTTTTTTTTTTCGGACAGCGGGATTTGTATGGTATCGTACTTGAAGAATGATTTTGCCTTGCTGCTTGTATATTCACGCAGAGTACTCCCGAACGTTTTTTCTTCAGCATTCTTTAGTGAAGTTATATATTTGTATATATATATATATATATATATATATATATATATATATATATATATATATATATAGATATAGATATAGATATAGATATAGATATAGATATAGATATAGATATAGATATAGATATAGATATCCAAATCACCAAATGAAAAATATATCTATATTTCTCAATAAGCGCAAAAAAATATATATCGATATCTACATATATATATATATATATATATATATAAATATATATAGATATATAGATCTATACGTGTATAAAAATAAAATTATATATATATATATATATATATATATATCTATATATTATATATGTACATATATCTCTATATAGATATTTTTTATTATTTGTTGGTTATCAAAAGGATTAGTTATTACACATGATACAATTGTGGAGTCAGCAGAGCTTGCCCTTAATTCCGATCTTAAACCTCACCTTTCCAGCGACTGCACTTGCAGTTCCATTGAAGTTGCACTTTACACTTGTATTGTCAAATGAATGTTTAGACATGTACCTGCCTACTCCTAAAGAAACTATGTTTTTGAATATCAAGCACGTATATCATTATTTGATGAAAATAAAATGACCATTTATTCTGGTTAAAACAAACAAGGCAAAACAAAATAGGAAGGCAACACTGGAGCCACTTGTAGATTTTGTGAAGACTTTTTGCCCCAACGGCAGACACCAAGTTTGTGAAGCCAAAAATTAAGCTTGGGCACATTTCATACAATATAGGGAGCACAAGAAGATTGACCAGGAATCAGACAGACCAGGAACAGCAGCAGATGACATCTATGTCCCCAAGCTGTGGCACTACAACAGCCTGTGTCTTCTGTGAGACCAGACTGAAGCCAGGCAATCACTTCCGACTCTTCGCACCACGCTTCCCTGCACTCTTCCCTGCAGTCTTCCCTGCACGCTTCCTTGGAGGCTGACTTGTGGTAGGAGGAGGAGTAGGAGGAGGAGGAGGAGGAGGAGGAGGAGAAGGAAGACGAGGAGGAGGAGGAGGAGAAGTTGGTGTCGGGCCTTCATGGGTCAGGCGGGTGGATTCTCGTAATTCACCCCTCAAACCCCCCCTAATTGCCTCAGAAATTAGGCCCTCACACAGGTGCCGTTGGCCCCTCTCCATTTGCAGCAACCTGCTGGACACGTAGCTGCCATAGCCCTCTTCTGGAAGGGGGGGTTTGTCGAGAATCGCACTCGCCTTCCGAATCAGTTCCAGTGATTCCTCCTCCACAATGGTCATCCTCCTGGGCCTTCTTGGGGGTAAGGGCAGGGGTCGAGGTAGACTTCTTAATTGGGTCTGGCTGTCACTCTGGCTCGTGCTGGGCCCAGCCACCTCCTGGCTCTCGCTGGGCATGTCCTCCTCCTCCTCCATACCACTTGTCCCGGCATCATCCTGGGTCAGCTCATCCTGTGTGCAAATAAAAACAAAAATCAAACACCTGTTTTGTGGTTTCTGGCCTACTCAATCATCCAATTGTAAACTTAGGAACGAGCATCTAAATTTTCCAAAAGATCCAAAAGGCTATCATTTCGACCCCTGCATTTTCCAAGCAGATCACCAATGTTGTCTAACGCTTTTTTTGCCACTACTGGATGTATGTATACACTATATATGTATCGATATGTTGCACCAACACTTTTTAGAAGTGTGCATAATTTTTGTCAGTTTTTTTCACAATTCTGAGTTCAGGGTGTTAATTGTTTCACATTTTAACGTTGACAGCATTAATATTCACACAATCACAATTTAGGCTACTAAATATATACCTGGCTCCAGCTGGGCGCATCAGCCTGCTCCAAGGTGGAGGGGTCTTCTCCTTCCGTGGAAGCCTCAGCTGGGGTGGAGGGAAGAGTGGAGGGAAGAGTGGAGGGAAGGGTGGAGGGAAGAGTCGACAGTGATTCCCTGGGTTCCATCTGGTCACCTATAAAAGTCAGTTGGTTGTAGTACCACAGCTTGGGTACATAAACATTCTCTGCTGCTGCTCCTGATCTGACTGATTCCTCAATCTTCTTGCGCTCCCGCTTGTACATGTGCCTTAAACTTGCAATTCTGGCTTCCACAAACTTGGTGTTTGCGTTGGGGACTTTAGTCTTCACAAAAGCCACAAGTGGCCCCAGTGTTGCCTTCCGGACATCCCTATTGCCATACAAAGGGTTCTTGAGCTGCCACAGGTTGGTATTTTTTCTGTACAGGGCAATGAATTCGGACATGAACTGCTGGTCCTTGAATGGATTCAACTGGGGTGATGACATGTTTGTTTCTGTTTTGTTAGTAATGGCAATACAAAAGACCAAAAACACAAATGTTACTTAAAACGCACAACCAGTTTTTCTTAACAAACATTACACAACACACCCACACACAGGCAGCAACACATCCACACAGGCAGCAACCCCTACACACAGGCAGCAACCCCTACACACAGGCAGCAACACATCCACACAGGCAGCAACCCCTACACACAGGCAGCAACACATCCACACAGGCAGCAACCCCTACACACAGGCAGCAACACATCCACACAGGCAGCAACCCCTACACACAGGCAGCAACCCCTACACACAGGCAGCAACACATCCACACAGGCAGCAACCCCTACACACAGGCAGCAACACATACACACAGGCAGCAACCCCTACACACAGGCAGCAACACATCCACACAGGCAGCAACCCCTACACACAGGCAGCAACCCCTACACACAGGCAGCAACCCCTACACACAGGCAGCAACACATCCACACAGGCAGCAACCCCTACACACAGGCAGCAACACATCCACACAGGCAGCAACACATCCACACAGGCAGCAACCCCTACACACAGGCAGCAACCCCTACACACAGGCAGCAACCCCTACACACAGGCAGCAACCCCTACACACAGGCAGCAACACATCCACACAGGCAGCAACCCCTACACACAGGCAGCAACACATCCACACAGGCAGCAACCCCTACACACAGGCAGCAACCCCTACACACAGGCAGCAACACATCCACACAGGCAGCAACCCCTACACACAGGCAGCAACACATCCACACAGGCAGCAACCCCTACACACAGGCAGCAACACATCCACACAGGCAGCAACCCCTACACACAGGCAGCAACCCCTACACACAGGCAGCAACCCCTACACACAGGCAGCAACCCCTACACACAGGCAGCAACACATCCACACAGGCAGCAACCCCTACACACAGGCAGCAACACATCCACACAGGCAGCAACCCCTACACACAGGCAGCAACACATCCACACAGGCAGCAACCCCTACACACAGGCAGCAACCCCTACACACAGGCAGCAACCCCTACACACAGGCAGCAACCCCTACACACAGGCAGCAACACATCCACACAGGCAGCAACCCCTACACACAGGCAGCAACACATCCACACAGGCAGCAACCCCTACACACAGGCAGCAACCCCTACACACAGGCAGCAACACACACATATCCTTAAAAAATGCTGGCCCAAAACCCAAAAAAAAAACACAGTAATGCATCCTAGAAAACACTTACCTTCGTACAGAGCGCTCGCTACTTCCGTTCGGGAACACGTGGGCCCCTCAAACAGCCTTATATACACTGCGCACGCGTCGAAGTCCGCCTGCGTCCTCCGCGTCGCCCGCCCATGACGTTCCTCATGACGAGTATTCCCCGCCCCGCTTCCCCTCGTTGCATTGTTGGTGAATTAATTCATGAATATGGCGGACACATTCTCAGCCAGTAGCGCGGAGGAAAGCCAAGAAGCCAACACATCTACATCCAGCAGCAGATATAAGGCCACCAATATGGCCTTTGAAGAGATGGTGGAGATGGTGGACATCCTCCAAAGGGAAGATTACGACGGGGAAAATGGGCCGTACCCTCGTCCCAACTTGCGCAAGGACAAGATTCTCACTACAATCGTCAGCACCCTGGAGCAGAAATTCGGCGTACGAAGGGGCAAGGATCAACTGCGCAAACGATGGTCCGACATCAAATCCAGGGAGCACGATCAATACAGGAGAATTCGAAAAGCCATCAAAAAAAGTAAGTCAAGCACGTGCGCTACTATGGTTATACTTGATATGTCTAATCTTGCGCAGATGTAATTACCATTCGTCCGTGAAACGTGCGCAGATGTTATTACCATTCGTTCGTGAAACTTGCGCAGATGTAATTACCATTCGTCCGTGAAACTTGCGCAGATGTTATTACCATTCGTACCTGAAACTTGCGCAGATGTAATTACCATTCGTCCGTGAAACTTGCGCAGATGTTATTACCATTCGTACCTGAAACTTGCGCAGATGTAATTACCATTCGTACCTGAAACTTGCGCAGATGTAATTACCATTCGTCCGTGAAACTTGCGCAGATGTTATTACCATTCGTACCTGAAACTTGCGCAGATGTAATTACCATTCGTCCGTGAAACTTGCGCAGATGTTATTACCATTCGTACCTGAAACTTGCGCAGATGTAATTACCATTCGTACCTGAAACTTGCGCAGATGTAATTACCATTCGTCCGTGAAACTTGCGCAGATGTTATTACCATTCGTTCGTGAAACTTGCGCAGATGTAATTACCATTCGTCCGTGAAACTTGCGCAGATGTTATTACCATTCGTCCGTGAAACTTGCGCAGATGTTATTACCATTCGTACCTGAAACTTGCGCAGATGTAATTACCATTCGTACCTGAAACTTGCGCAGATGTTATTACCATTCGTTCGTGAAACTTGCGCATATTTGATGAAAGTTCCGTTTGTCTTCATAACGTTTATTGAGTTTACCTGGCTTTGGGTTGTTGGAGTTGTAAGGTTGTTTATTATTGTCACTATCTATACAATTACTGCTGTAGTAAGGGTTTTACGGGTAACTTACACAGGGACTCCAGAGGCTGTTTTGGGGGGGGGGGGGATAAATATGTTAAGCAGGGTCTCATGCTCACAATTCCCAAAAAATGCTCATCATCTCTAAATACTGTAGGTGGTGACTTTTCAAAGAAGTACACTCACCTGTCCCTTGGATGGTGCAGCTACAATCTCTGATCTTGCAATCATGAAATTAATGTTTGCGGCTTCACTTCCCGGGTCACTATTGGGCATGCGCCAGTTGCGCAATGCAATAGGACTGGTCCGCGCAAGCTCGGGGACCCCTGTGTGTCCCAGCAGACAGCACGGTGGGACGGGATGTGGCGTATACTTCTGTGGGAGTCTAGGGCCGGATGTGTGTGCAAATACCTGCCTTACACAGGTATCTGCAACCCATCCCCCCTAAAACGTTAAAAATAAGACACCACAGGGGTGCAGGGATCCAATGAGCGGAAGTTCAAATTTAGGGTTGAAGGGCGCTTTAAGTATTGGAGTTTCATTAGATAGACATTTCAATTCTGTCTTCAAGTAGGATCTTCTAACAAACTGCTAATAATTGGCAAGACTTTTAAACAATGTTTACTAATCCTATTTTGGCACTCAAATATCAGTGTGATTCAAAAGTGTACCTTTTTGTGTTCCATTACCATAGGGGGCAAAAGACTCAGACGTCAGTCCGAACCTACGAGGACCTCCCGGCCTCACCAGACTAATTGGGCAGTTAGCCCAAGCCCACGCGTGGATGTGGCGGAACAGGTCGTTGAAGTCGATCAAATCTGCACCCCACCAAGTGAGTGTCTCAGAACACAGATTGAGCTAATAAATTAAGGTCTGCATGTTTTTGACACTTTTTTTCTTGTGTTTTCTCTACCCAACTTTTAGGTGATGCTGATCTGTTTGTGGAACGACAAGCTGCGGAGCCATTTACCACTGACAGTGCCCACAGGCTTATTGGGCAGATCATGGCCTGGAATCTGCAGCTGGAAAACATGCAGAAGGAGATGGCCACCATGCAGCAGGGAATGAAGGACATGATTGATGTTTTGGGGAGAATCTAAAGACCCCTTTTACATTTCTTAACATCAATCATGTCCTTCATTCCCTTTTGAAGCGCTGTTTAACTAATTTTAGAGGCCAAATTTTAAATATGCACACGGTATGTCAACATGTGCTATGTGCCATCAGGGGATCTCAATGGACGCATTTTGTGTTTGCAACCCCTAATGCTAGTAGGTGAGAGGGAAGGGGTTTCACACACAAAACACGTCCATTGATTCCCCATGATGGAACATAGCACATGTTGACATTACCCATTTTCCAGTTAAATTAGTGTGCATATTCAAAATTTGGCTTCTTCTGTTCATGGGTTACCTGTTGAACTTTGTAAGTTCTGGACTTTTACATTGTGTAAATAATTTCAAATGCTAAGACAAAATTTTTAAACAATTTTAAACATGTTTTTATGTTTGTTTTAAAAAATCAATCCCAAAAAATAAAACAATATGTTGTGAGAAAAACACCAAAAAAATGTCAAAAAGATAACATAAAAAAAAAAAAAAAAAAATCATGTTCCAAAAAAAAAAAAAAAAAAAAAAAAATAAACCAAAAAAAACAAAACAACCAAAAAAAAAAAAAAAAAAAAAAAAATAATAAAAAGTTTTGGATGTGCACTATAATAAAAAAAAATAATGTTTGCACAAATTCAAAAATGTGTGGCTTCTTCTTTTTTAAATACTACCAGTTTGACAAAAACATGTTGTGGTTCATTGACAAAGGGGCTTATTTACTAAACGCTAAACAAGTTTCCCACTATTAAGATGTGCACTAGGACAACATATAAAACAGGCCAAATTAAAAGCAAAACAATACGAAACGACCAATATTTCAAACATAAATAACTGTATTTATTCATTGTAAATGAAAAAGATGGTTTAAGGGTCTGCTGCCATTTCAATGGCCCCCCTACCATTAAAATACTGTAAATAAAGGTCCCGCACTTGCTGGGCTGATTGTGGTGCGGAACCAAGAGGGCGATTATCCAGCCCTGTCATGTTGCCTTCCACTCCGGCCTCAGGGCCAATTGGTAAGGAGTATGTTCCTGAATGTTTCCGCAAATAATTGTGCATGACACAGCATGCTAGAATAATAGTATTGAGTTTGTACTCTGCCAGATGTAGCGATGTAAGGAGCAATCTGAAACGGTTGGCCATAATACCAAAGGCATTTTCCACCACCCTTCTTGCTCTGGCCAACCGATAGTTAAAAATCCTCCTCTCAGGGGTGAGGGATCGTTGGGGAAATGGCCTCATCAGATGGTCACCCAGACCGAACGCCTCGTCGGCAATGAAGACGAACGGGAGTCCCTCCACATTATCTTCATCTGGTGGCAGCTCCAGCCCACCAGTTTGGAGACGATGACCGAACTCCGTGTGGTTGAAGACTCCTCCGTCCGACATCCGGCCGTTTTTTCCCCACATCCACATACAGAAATTCATAGTGTGCCGACACCACCGCCATCAACACGATACTATGGAACCCCTTATAATTCCAATAGTATGACCCCGAATGGGGTGGGGGCACAATTCGCACGTGTTTGCCGTCAATCGCCCCTCCGCAGTTGGGAAAGTCCCAACGGGCAGCAAACTGGGAAGCCACAGTCTGCCATTCCTGTGGCGTGGAGGGACACTGTGAAGTCAAACAGAAAGATACAATTTAAATTATAAACCAGGCAAAACACCAAACTAAATGCAACAAATTAAAAAACAATTTGGAAGAACATATGTATTTATTTTGTAAATCCTTGAAATAAAGCCAAAAGATTAAGGATAAAAGGCACAAATCTCTGATTGATGACCCCTCTGATGGACCAGAGAAGATAATAATGGGGATGTGGGTGGGGAGTATATAATGGTAAGGTCACACAATACACATGCAATTAATTAAAGGTGTGTGTGGGGGGGTGGGGATAATTACAAGCTGACCAAAACCACATGATATTAATTATCAGGGGGTGTGGGGGGGGTGGGGATAATTACAAGCTGACCAAAAACACATGATATTAATTATCAGGGGGTGTGTGGGGGGGGGGGGATAATTACAAGCTGACCAAAAACACATGATATTAATTATCAGGGGGTGTGGGGGGGGTGGGGATAATTACAAGCTGACCAAAAACACATGATATTAATTATCAGGGGGTGTGAGGGGGGGTGGGGATAATTACAAGCTGACCAAAAACACATGATATTAATTATCAGGGGGTGTGGGGGGGGTGGGGATAATTACAAGCTGACCAAAAACACATGATATTAATTATCAGGGGGTGTGGGGGGGAGGGGCTAATTACAAGCTGACCAAAACCACATGATATTAATTATCAGGGGGTGTGGGGGGGAGGGGCTAATTACAAGCTGACCAAAAACACATGATATTAATTATCAGGGGGTGTGGGGGGGGAGGGGATAATTACAAGCTGACCAAAAACACATGATATTAATTATCAGGGGGTGTGGGGGGGAGGGGCTAATTACAAGCTGACCAAAAACACATGATATTAATTATCAGGGGGTGTGGGGGGGGTGGGGATAATTACAAGCTGACCAAAAACACATGCAATCAATTTAAAAATGAGGGTCAAGTGGGGTGAAAGGGGGGGTGAGTAAAGCTGTACAATGGAGCTGGTAATATACATTTTTAACCAAAGAAAGTGACTAGGCTAGGGGTGTTTAGGGGGCCAAGCTTCCATGCTGGGGAGGTTGGTGCAAGCAAATATGCATGTGACCCACTAAATAATACATTCTTAAAAATATTTAGATAAGTCAAACATAAAATACTAGACAAAAAAAAAAAACACCAAAAAAAAAGGAATAGGCGACAATCATAGAATAGTCCTATCATGGTAATTAGCTAATGATGACATTGATGCACTACATTAACAAACATACAAGACATAGGTAATTTTAAAAGAGAAGACTTACCTTAATGTATTCCTCCTGCAGGACGTGGATAATGGCAGAACAGGTCTCTGGAATAATGAGCCCCAGAGCCTGGGGGGAGATGCCTGTCGTGAACTTGAGGTCCTGCAAGCTTCTCCCCGTCGCCAAGTAACGCAACGTGGCGACTAGCCTCTGCTCCGCACTGATGGCTTGCCGCATGCAGGTATTCTGCCTGCTAATATAAGGGGACAGCGAAGCCAACAGACGGTGAAAAATGGGGTCCGTCATCCGGAGATAATTCCTGAAATCATCAGGATTATTCTCACGGATCTCACGGAGCAAAGGCATATGCGAGAATTGGTCACGCTGGCGCAACCAATTCTTGGTCCATGAACTCCTCCTCACCCTGTTCATGGACCGGGCTCGTGCCAAGGTGTTAACCGCAACACCGAGCCCCTGCACAGCACGAACTCGTTCCCGAGTACGTCCACACTCCATGGCTTCAAAACGGTCGGCTGATCAAACAAACAACTTAACAGAACGCACTGAAGAACAGCAAGGCCTATGAAGAACGACCTGAAAAACAGGAACGAGCGGACCAGAACGGCCTGAGAACAGGTAGGAACTGATCCACACGCACTGAAAGCCAGATACAAACCTCACAAGCACAAACTGAACGGCAGAAGCGAACGAATTAAGCAGAAGTCTGAGAAGCGCGAATCGTCTCTAACCAAACGTCAACTAACACGCGATACACACGAGATTAGCTGACGGGGCCCAAAGGGTGTCGTTTGGGATCTCGAGCTTCCTTTTTCTAGTCCCGTCGTACGTGCGTACGTCATCGCGTGAACCGCCGGACTTTTTGCGTGATCGTGTGTGGTCAAGTCCGTTCGCTTTTTAGTCCGGCGTACCTAGCGGGAAAGTCCAGCGGATTGTTCGCTGGACTTAGGTCCGCCGGCAAAAGTCCGTACGTGTGTACGCGGCATTACTGTAGCTGGCCTGTCCTAACTAATCTTCATCTTACTGCATGCCAGTCCACAATGTATTTCCAAGAAAACCTCATGCGGTCATCCTGCTATTAGTTAAATATACCATTTGGGACTTTATTTAGAGCAGTCTTTTCACAAATGAAAAGGAACCCATGGTATATTTGACCAAGCTTATCCTTACGATAAGCAACATTGTATCTGCTGTTTTCCCTGTAGAGTATTACAAACAGAAAATACAGTCAGAATAAATGTGGCTCCTACAGACCTTCTTAACCCCACACTCTCTGCAAAAAAACTATTACACTTGTAAGCAAAGTATGCATTAAAGTTGGGATTTTTGATCTGCTTCTGTTGCAGTGCATGTTAAAGTGGGTCAATTACATTAACAGATCCCTCCTGGGCTAGTCCTTATTTTACCAATAAAAAAGAACAAGTTGCTCTATCCCAAAGCGGCACCATAGATTTATTTATTAAGTCTAACCCCCCCCCCCCCCCTGACTGACAATGCTGCTATCCAAAGGTGTCTGCTTTACTATTTCATCCAGAATGCAGAATGGAAGTGTGTTACTTGCTGGATCACCAGGTGAAATGCAGGCCAAAACCCTAAAGACAACTAATGCAGCTACCACACCTAAGAATCAGGGCTTTTTTTCAGCTGGAACTTGGTGGAACTGAGTTCCACCACCTCCAGCTCAGGCCCTCTGCTCCCTGCACACCACTATCGCTCTGTGGCAGCCAAGCTATCATTTGTATACACAGAAGCCGGACTTATGTGTTTACAAGTGACAGCTTGGCTCCCTCAGATCTCCCTCAGACCTCCTGAGTGGCTCAAACTGAGTGCAGGATTGGGAGAAGGGGGATGTGTGTGCAGGGCATGGTTGAGTTCCTGCACCTATTATCTTAGAAAAAAAGCCCTATGGGTATGCTGCAATATATTACATTTTTGCTTTGGGGTTTAACAACCCCATTTAACCCCTTAATCGCTCTAGATCAGCCATTCTCAACCAGGGTTCCTCCAGAGATGGCTAGGGGTTCCTTGAGCTGTGGCTAATTTACCTCCTGTTTGATAGTGCCTACATACTTCTGAACCAATGCCACTTGGAGGAGCCAGTGGTATGACACCAAGGATCTTTATAGCTCTTTGTAAGGGGGCCATTCTTACCACCACTGTAAAAAAGGGCATTCTCCTCACTGACCACCAAAGTAAGCCATTGTTCCCACTGACCCCCAATGAATGGGTATTACCAGGGGTTTCCCCTGGGGTAAAAAGGTTGAGAAAGGCTGCTCTAGATGGTAACTCCTTCCTGTCCAGTATCATTAGTACAGTGACAGTGCATATTATAGCACTGATCACTAATAATGGCACTGGTGATGCCAGTTGCAGTTAGTTAGTTCTGACTCAGTGTCAGTTTGGCCACCGCAGTCCCATAATAAGTCGCTGATCGCTGCCATTACTAGTATAAAAAAGTATTAATTATAGTTTGTAGATGCTATAACTTTCACACAAACCAAATACACACTTCTTGGGATTTTTTTTACCAAAGGCATGTAGCAGGATACATTTTGCCCAAAATTTATTAAGAGATTTTATTTTTATTTTTTTATGGGATATGTTTTACAGCAGAGAGTAAAAAATATTCTTTTATTGTTCAAAATTGTCGTCTTTTTTTTCTTTTATCTAATAAAAAAAAACCCAGAGGTGATTAAATACCACCAAAAGAAAGCTCTTTTTGTGTGAAAAAAAAAAAAAAAAGATATACATTTTGTTTGGATCCAGCATTGCATGACCACACAATTGTCAGTTAAAGTAGCGCAGCACTGCATAGCAAAAAAATTGCCTGGTCATGAAAGGGGGTAAATTTTCCAGAGGGCAAGTGGTTAAAAACCTTTAAAATCCTCATTGGCCTCCAGTGGCCGACGGGAGGGGTCCAAGGAGAAGCAGTAACCTTCGGGCCTATTGGCATAGGAAGTGGACAGGAGGCCGGAAGGAACAGGAAAGCTTTGAAACTATCGGCAAATGCTTGAGATTTGTCCATGCACATAGAGGTTGTCTATGTGTTCATGCACACAGAGGTTGTCTGTGTGTTCATGCACACAGAGGTTGTCTATGTGTCCATGCACACAGAGGTTGTCTATGTGTCCATGCACACAGAGGTTGTCTATGTGTCCATGCACACAGAGGTTGTCTATGTGTCCATGCACACAGAGGTTGTCTATGTGTCCATGCACACAGAGGTTGTCTATGTGTCCATGCACACAGAGGTTGTCTATGTGTCCATGCACACAGAGGTTGTCTATGTGTCCACACATGGATGTTTTTAGCAGTTGAGTAGCAGAGGAGTTTTAGAGGATGTTTTCTGAACGCCTTAGCTGTTAAACACGCCTAAATGCTTGGCGCGTTTAGAACTTCAGCGTTTACTTATTTCAATGGCCAGAATAAATTCTGGCTAATGAAAAACAATCAAACACCAAACACTGCTAAACTTGCCTCAGGAGAAACAACATTTATAAGAAACCAGTGTGCAGGAGGCCTAAGGGTGGTGCAAAAAGGGTCAAGTTTAGGGGGAAGTTTAGGTCTACTTTAATGTGTTCCTTTGCACTTACAAAAGCTTAGTTGTCGACTTTCACAAAATTCGGCATACTGCGCTGAATCCATCGCTCGGGTTTGTTTTTCAGCTCTCTGCAAGAAATAAGAAAAAAAGAAAAAAATTATAACAAATATTAAATGCTAAAAAATTGCAAAGATGCAACCTACCATTTAATCGGTAAAGCCACATGCATGAAACATGCTGACTAGATGGTGAAGTGACTGTCCTATAACGCACTTCATGACAAAGGAATACACTGCATGCTTTACAGCAGCACCTAGCCATGCAGGGGACGTTGTTAAACATAGCATCTCAGACAATCACATTCATTGAGTTAGTGGACTGGATATATCCACTTTCATGAGCTCCATTCTAAGGAAGGTAATGTGATTACTAGTCAGTTCTCTTAGAAGGCTAAGGCTCCATTCACACCTGAGCATAGCGCAGCGACAGCTGCTGCAGTGTGTTTTTTTATCGTTTTTGTGTTTTGTAGTTGAGTGTTTTTGGAGCGGCACCATTCATTTGAATGGGACTCCCTCTGCTTCAAAAACACTCCAAAGAAGCTCATGCACAAAATCTTGGCAGAGAGCCAGGAGAGTTTGGTGTTGCGATTTTTGCTGTGATTGTCACTTGACAATCGGGGCAAAATTGCAGCGTGTTTTGGTGCCATTAAGAAATAATGACACTGCAATCGCATCCAGCGCTTTGGTGAGATTCTGGAATTACGAGCAGAATTACGGAGATTCCGCCCGTGATTCAAATGGCCTAGGTACGAACGGAGCCTTAGCCCCCAGTACACACAGTCGGAAAGTCCGAAACTGGTGTTGCATACACACGGTCGGACAAAGTTGTCGGAAAATCCGATCGGCCCGAACGTGGTGACGTTCGTTGCGTACGACAGAACTACATAGAGGCTAGTAGCCAATACCTTTGGTCTCTTAATTTGATCTGAGCATGCATAGCACTTTGTCCGTCGGAATTCCCGACACATGATTGGAAAAAGTCTGATCGGATTTTGTTGTCGGAAAATTTGAGATCCTGCTCTCAAATTTATTCCGTCGGAAAAAGCCCGCTAGAGCCCCCACACGATCGGATTTTCCGATCTGACTTTTTCCATCGGAATATCCGACCGTGTGTACAGGGCATTAGAGGTTGCTTTTCTAAAACTGGAGAGAGCAAAATCTGGTGCTGCTCTGCATAGAAAACCTATGAGCCAAGCTGATATTAGAAGCTGATTGGCTACCATGCATACAGTTGTGCTCATAAGTTTACATACCCTGGCAGAATTTATGATTTCTTGGCCATTTTTTAGAGAATATGAATGATAACACAAACTTTTCTTTCACTTGTGGTTAGTGTTTGGCTGAAGCCATTTAATATCAATCAACTGTGTTTACTCCTTTTAAATCATAATCACAACAGAAACTACCCAAATGACCCTTTTTAAAAGTTTACATACCCCAGTTCCTAATACTGTATAATTCCCCCTTTAACATCAATGACAGCTTGAAGTCTTTTGTGGTATTTGTGGATGAGGCTCTTTATCTTCTCAGATGGTAAAGCTGCCCATTCCTCTTGGCCTCCAGTTCCTATAAATTCTTGGGCTGTCTTGCATGAACTGCACGTTTGAGATTTCCCCAGAGTGGCTCAATGATATTGAGGTCAGGAGACTGAGATGGTCACTCCAGAACCTTCACTTTATTCTGCTGTAGCCAATGACAGGTCATCTTGGCCTTGTGTTTTGGATCATTGTCATGTTGGAATATCCAAGTACGTCCCATGCACAGCTTCCTGGCTGATGAATGCAAATGTTCCTCCAGTATTTTTTGATAACATACTGCATTTATCTTGCCATCAATTTTGACCAAATTTCCTGTGCCTTTGTAGCTCAGACATCCCCAAAACATCAGCGATCCACCTCCATGTTTCACAGTAGGAATGGTGTACCTTTCATCATAGGTGTTGCTGACTCCTCTCCTAAAGTAGTGTTTATGGTCTTGGCCAAAAAGCTAAATTTTGGTCTCATCACTCCAAATGAGTTTGTGCCAGAAGGTTTGAGGCTTGTCTCTGTGCTGTTTGGCGTATTGTAACTTTATAATTTGTGGCATTTGCGTAGTAATGGCTTTCTTCTGGTGACTCAAGCATGCAGCCCATCTTTCTTCAAGTGCCTCCTTATTGTGCATCTTGGAACAACCACACCACATGTTTTCATAGAGTCCTGTATTTCGCCTGAAGTTATTTGTGGGTTTTTCTTTGCATCCCGGACAATTTTCCTGGCTGAAATTTTAGTTGGTCTACCTGACCGTGTTTTTCACTTCTTGATTAGAGTATTAACACTGCTGATTGACATTCTCAATTGCTTGGATATCTTTTTATATCCCTTTCCAGTTTTTTTTTCACAGGTAAAGTTTTATTTGAAATTAACAAAACAAACATAGCAATGACAGTACATTAATTACTTTTTAGACGGGGTACACGTCACTTCGGTTGGTAGATACAGCCTAAATAAGGTACGTTAAGTATTTCAGCGAAGGAGTCCCTACATCAGTCCCTACATCAGTACAGGATTACCTCAAAATCATACATTTCAACTTGTCACATGGTAGGTCGAGTTCCCTCCCTTAGTGGGAAAGGATAAGGAAGGGGAAGAGAATAAGGGGGAAGGAAGTGGCAGGGGGGGAGGGAGGAAGGGGAGAGGGAAGGGCGAGGGGGGAGGGGAGGGGCAATCCCGGCATAGTAAACATCTCATCCAACAGTTGTTCATGTTCCCCCCGGGCGCCCGCAGGCATCCGCCCAGTTCGCCCAAATCTTATCATATTTTTCGGGACAATTCCTGCTTTCATAGGTGATTTTATACAGTGGAAGGACTCTATTCACAGCGTCTTGCCAGGAGCTTCTCGTGGGGAGATCTGTCCCCTTCCATCTGAGGAGAATTTCTTTCCTTGCGTAAAAAAGGATGAAAGTGACACACAACTTAAGGTATCTATCTCCCTCAATGTCTTCTAGGTGGCTAAGTCGGAATAACAGAGGGTCCGGCTCTATCGGAGCTCCAGTGATCTCCGACAGTACTGCCGCCCCCCTCCCGCCAGAATGGGCAAATCTTTTGGCAGGTCCAGACCATGTGGAAAAAGGTGCCCGGCTCAAGAGAGCATCTGGTACACACAGGGCTGTCGGGTAGATGTGTGAGAGTCTCAGCGGTGTATAATACGCCCTGTGTAGGAATTTTAGCTGTATAAAACGATCTCTAGATGCGATCATGGAAGGAACATATGTGGTCACCAGTTCCTCCCAAGTATCTCCGTCAAGGTTGGGGATATCTCTCTGCCACCTACCCATGGTAGTCTTAGTTTCTGTGTCATGGGAAACTGTGAGATACATGTATAGAGATGAAAGTGGTCTGCCCATCGCTCCTGAAGTAAGAAGTCTCTCAATCGAGTCGGACTCGAGGGTGATTGGGGCTGGGAATTGCGCCTTAAGGGCATGTCGAAGTTGGGAGTATCTAAATCTAAAAGTGGACGAGAGGCCAGAGGATTGCTGCAATTCTTGAAACGTGAGGATCCTCCCTCGAGGCATTACATGTTTCAAGGTAAGGATGCCCCGTTTAGCCCACGCCGCCGGGTCAGGGACAGTGTTGAGATGAGGGAGCGTGGGATTAGCCCAAAGGGGGGTGTGGGGGGATACAACTGCAGCATCTGTCTTATTTGCTCTGGAACACTGCCACACCCTTATGGCAGTCTTCATTGGTCCTGTTATCGCTGGGTGGGCCCTGCATCCTCTAAACACTAGGTTAGAGAGAGCGGCATATGATCCGAGGATTGCGGCCTCCAGGGTGACAGCCGGATTCTGTGAAGGCTGGGAGAACCACCACCGGACCGTGACAAGGACCGCTGCCCAGTAGTATATTAGGAAGTTAGGGAGGGCTAGGCCTCCACTGGACAGGGGAAGATAAAGGGTGCGCCTTGCGATCCGGGGTGGGCGCCCAGCCCAGACAAAATTGGTCACTATACTGTCAAGTTTGCGAAAGAACATGCGAGGGACTGGGGTAGGTGTGTTCCTGAAAAAGTATAGCAACTTGGGTAGATACACCATTTTTATAAGGTTCCCTCTGCCCACCGGTGTCAGGGGAAGGTTACGCCAGGATGTGCACTGTTTGTTCAGCTGGTCTACGACCGGGAGGACGTTTCTTTGGAGATAGCCCTCCGTCGTGGGACCTATCCTTATCCCTAAATAAAGGAATTCATCAACCCAACACAGAGGTGTTCCGGTATACGCTCGGGGGAGGGTCTGATGAAGTGGGAACAGGACCGACTTGGCCCAGTTGATCCTGACTCCTGAATATTGGCTGAAGGTATCAAACTGGGCCAAGGCAGCCCTAAGGGAGGTGGAAGCGTCCGCCAGATATAGTAGGGAGTCATCCGCATATAAGGACAACTTTTCTTCCAGTGGTCCCACCTTTATCCCTTTGATGTCCGGGTCTGTCCTGATATGAGCCGTAAGTGGCTCAAGAGCCAAGGCGAATAACGCCGGGGACAGTGGGCATCCCTGTCTGGTGCCCCTCTCCAGTAAAAAGGGCTCCGACAGGGATCCATTGGTGCGGATTCGTGCTCTAGGGTGTGAATATAATAGCTGGAGCCACTTTAAAAAACCGGGGCCAAAACCAAATCGGGAGAGGACAGTCCATAGGTAGCCCCACTCGACCGAATCGAAAGCCTTCTCCGCGTCGAGTGAGGCCACCACGCCGGGGGCGTTTGGGTCCGCCGCCGCTATGTGAGTATGGAGCCGCCGGATATTTATATCCGTTCCACGCCCCGGCATAAAGCCCGTTTGGTCCGGGTGGACCAAGGCCGTAATAACCGTGTTCAGACGGTTCGCAAGGACCTTCGCTAGTATTTTTGCGTCCACGTTGATAAGGGAAATGGGGCGATAGGATGAGCAAAGGGTAGGGTCCTTACCTGGCTTGGGGATGACCACAATCACAGCATCACTCATCGAATCCGGGAGAGCTCCCGACTGCAATGCGTGAGCCCATGTTAATTGGAGTTTGGGGGCGAGATCTTCCATATAGGCTTTGTAAAATTCCACCGGGAACCCGTCCGGGCCCGGTGTTTTGCCCGTCTGCATCATCTTTAGCGCCTTAAGTATCTCTTCTATTTGGATAGGGGCATCCAATTTATTCGCAGTGGCCGTGGTGAGGACAGGGATGTCAATCTCCTCTAGGTATCTAGCCAGGTCTGGATAGTCATACGTCACACGTGAGCTGTAAAGTTGTTGGTAGTAGTCGGCAAAGCACTGGTTGATGTCTTGAGGAGAGGAGGGTCCCGTCCCGGTCACGGATCTGTGCTATAGTCGTGATACCAGATTGTTCCCTAGAGAGCCATGCCAGGAGGCGACCCGCCCTCTCCCCCTGCTCAAAGATACGTTGTGTTTGGTAGAGTAATTTCTTTTGCGTCAGGGCCGTTCGGATAAGGAGGGCCTGTCGTGTCAGGGTTTGGAGTCTATTATATTGTTCCGGAGCCCCAGTACGGACGTATAGAGCCTCTAGCCTGGCCGCCTCCCTCTCCACTCCGTCGAGCTCCGCCCTGCGTCCCCTCCTAGCTGCAGCTATAATCACCTGGTACTGTGCCCGTGAGGATACCTTGAAGGCCTCCCAGACCGAGTTCACATTGGCTGACCCAGGGTTTACTTGCCAGTACTGTCTCAGCTCCTCGTGGAACCGGGGCTCCACCTCTTCGTCCAAAATCCGGATTCTGGAAAGTCTCCAGAGTCTGTCAGACGGGGTGGTCCCCAGGTCCAAGGACAGCAGGAGGGGGGCGTGGTCCGATATTCCCCTAGGGAGGATAGAGATGCTCCGGACTCTAGGAAGCACAGGCGCCGCCACATAGGCAAGATCAATCCGTGAAAAGGATCTGTGGGAGGCGGAGTGACAGGTGTAGGCCTTTTGTTGTGGGTTCCTCCACCTCCACACATCCGTAAGGCCATATGTTTCAGCCCACGCGGCGAGTCCCTGGCGGTCTGCCCCAGTCGCGGTCAACCTGTCCAGCCCGGAGTCCGGAACTAGATTGAAGTCCCCCATCAGGACTACGTTGTCCCGGGGGAATTGTGCTAGTTGGGCCGTAACTGTGTTAAGGAGCCTAAGGGAGGCGGGGGGAGGTAGATCCCCACCAGGACCCACGGCAGGACCCACAGTTCTTTAAGTGTTACACAAGTTACTCTAGCCGTGTGGTGCAGGAACAGCAGGATGAGCCTGAGCTGGGACCTGTTCTCTGGGGTTTGTACAGTGGGGGTAGTCCAGCGCTACAATAGGTAATTCGAGTCCAGCCCCCCTGCCATATCATTCCCCCACATTGCTGCTGACAATCAGCCTCTGGTGTGTTTCGGGATGTGGGCCATTCACCCAGTACATGTCCCTTGAAAGGAGAGGGGGGTAAAACCATCCAAGGTGTGAGTCAATGTCAAAGCAGGATAGGGGTAGGGGTGCCGCCATTGGGAGTCAGGGTTCAGAGACAGCAAGGGGGTCATCCGACCCTATTTAGGACAGTATCTGGCATAGTGTGTTAGGCTGACTGTCACTGAAGAGGGGGGCAGTATACACCTATCCGCGGTCATTTAAATGGCACCAGAGGGGGAGATCCCAATTCCAGGCAGGGAAAAACAAAAGGGACTAAGGGAAAAGTTCCAGCAAAGTACTCACGGTTCCTGTCCATCTTGAGAATGTTGGTTAAGTCAGCGTTGGAGAGTTTCGGCCCACGCCGCCGCATCTCTGGGGGAGGTGAAGAACTGAACCCTCTCTCCATCTTGGACCCTCAGTCTAGCAGGAAAGAGCATGCTGTACCTCACCCCCTTTTGTCGGAGGGTGGCTCGGACCTGGCCAAAAGCTTTCCTCTGGCGTTGTGTATCCACAGAATAGTCAGGGAATATGAGCAGCTTTGTGTTCTCGAATTTAACCTCTCCCTGCAGGCGAGCTGATCTGAGGACCGTGTCCCGGTCTCTATAGTGCAGCAGTTTGAAGATGAATGTGCGCGGCGGGGCTCCCTGCGGTCCTCTGGTGGCCGGCATACGGTGAGCGCGCTCGATGGAGAAGTGCGGGGAGAACTTTGCCTGTGGGAGCAGGGAGGGCAAGAGTCTCTCCATGAATGTGACCGGATCGGATCCCTTCGCGCCCTCGGGGAGGCCAAGGACCCGCAGATTGTTCCGGTGGTTCCGGTTCTCGGCGTCCTCGGCTCTCCCCTCGAGGAATTTAACCTTCAATTTCAGCGTCTGGATGTCTGCGTGGTGTTCCCCGAGGGTATCCTCGGTCCCAGAGACCCGCCGCTCCACCTCCGACATCCGCTCGCGAAATTTGTCCATGTCTCGGCGGATGAGCGCCGTTTCCGCCTGGACATGGTTGATCTTTGTCGTGAGGGTGGCCTGGCATGTAGTAATATCCTGCATTAGGGCCGTAAATGACGGGGATCCTTCCTGGATTCCGCCATCAGGGGACGGCGCGGTCTGAGTCTCCATGTGGCAGGCCGCGTGGGGAGTAGGCCCAGGCTTCGGCGGGGTGCGGAAATCTGCAGCCGTTCGTCTTCTCTGTGTCCCCTTTCCGCTCTTTTTCATTCCCCAAGTAGATGGGGGATCAATGCGGGGTGTTTTAAGGGGTTTAAGCGGGTCTTCCACACAAGGATATCAGCAGGATTTTTGTCCGGAGCGGGAGCTCAGCAGCTAAGCGTCTGCTCTCGTCGCCATCTTGGACACGCCCACCATCCCTTTCCAGTTTAACTACCTTTTCCCGCAGATCCTTTGCCTTCTCCATGACTCAGAATCCTGAAACGTCAGTGCAGCACTGGATGAAAGATGCAAGGGTCTGTCAGGAGTCCAGAAACGCATTGACCTTTTATACACACACGCTAATTACAAGCAAACAGATCACAGGTGAGGATGCTTACCCTATTCAAACCCATTTGTGTCAACTTGTGTGCATGTTATTAGGCCAAAATCATCGGGGTATGTAAACTTTTGATTTTAAAAAAGTAAGCACAGTTGATTGATCATAAATGGCTTCAGCCAAACACTAATCGTGAGTTAAAGACATTTTTTTGTGTTATCATTCATATTCTCTGAAAAATGGCCAAGAAATCGCAAATTCTGACAAGGTATGTAAACTTATGAGCACAATTATAGCTGCACCATATTTTGCACTCCAGTTTTAGTAAATCAACCCCTAAGTGTCTGGATGGACATTTTCTTTTTTTTACACATCAGGCATTCTGTCAAGGTGCCCATGGGGTGTTTCTGGGAATGCCTTTCCTTAACCCCTTAGCACCGGTCACACGCAAATATGCAGCCTCTCAGCGGGTGGGCCTTGGCACCAATTAGCCACATATTTGCATGATTTAGTGTAAATACAGCAACTCCCAATCGGAAGTAGCGCTTGGGAGCTTTCTGATCGTGTGATCACTGTGATTGGCTGTCACATGATCATGCTGAGAGGCTCTAAGGGGTTAATCACAAGCAGGTCTTAGATTGTGAGATTTTTAAAGCAACTGGGATGAAGCGATAAATGGATTAGATCCCTGACAGCATTACAAGGCCTCCTTGTTGACAGTCAAGCTCCTTTAATGCCTAAACGTAGCCTTAAACAGCCATAACTCAAAAAACAATAATACTTTCACAGAGAACCAGCCAAAATATACCAATGACATACATTTCAAGTAGGAAAAACCCAAACAAAAACCACTAAAGTGTACTCAAAAATACACACTGGAGTTGACTTCGTATAACTGGAGAATGCAAAATCTGGGGCAGTTGTACAGGGTAGCCAATCAGCTTCTAACTTCAGCTTGTTCAATTAACTGGTTCGCGACCGGCTCACGCAGATATACTGCAGCAGAATGGCTCCCTGGGCGAAATCCCTTATGGGTACGTCCTTCTCCTTTTTTGGTCACCAGAGAGCGTACCCGATTTGCGTGGCCGGCAGGCACGATCGCCTCCGGCCATGCGCGATCCCATGCACGAGCGCCAGCACAGGGATTTGTGTGTGTAAACACACAAATCCCAGTGCGGTCAGGGAAGCGGAGCCATATCGTGTGTTCCTACTAGGTAAAAAAAAAAAATATGTCTCCTCTCCTAGTCAATCCTATCCCTATACAGTTAGAACACACTGAGGGAACACACAATTAACCCATTGATTGCCCCTAGCATTAACCCCTTCCCTGCCAGTGACATTTACACAGTAATCAGTGAATTTTTATAGCACCAATCGCTCTATAAATGCCAATGGTCCCCAAAAAGTGTCAAAATTGTCCGATCTGTCTGTCGCAATACCGCTAAGAATTGCAGATCACCACCATTACTAGTGAAAAAATTAAATAAAAAATGCCATAAATCTTTCCCATAGTTTGTAGACACTATAACTTTTGCGCAAACCAATAAATATATGCTTATTGCAATTTTTTTTTACCAAAAATATGTAGAATATATATTGGCCTAAACTGATGAAGAAATTATTATTATTATTTTTTTTTTAATTCGGGATATTTATTATAGAAATGTAAAAAATAGTTATTTTTTTCTAAATTGTCGCTCTTTTTTTGTTTATAGCACAAAAAATAATAATAAATAGTTTGGGTAGAGTGTCGAACTACCACGCAATTGTCAATTAAAGCAATGCAGTGCCAACTTGTAAAAAGTGCTCTGGTCAGGAAGGGGGTAAAATCTTCCAGGGGTCTGAAGTGGTTAAATGGTTCAGATTAATGACAATATTATATATACACAATATATGCTCTAAAAACCTTGTTTTTGTGGATTGGTTCATTGAAAGCAACACACTCCCTGTAGTTTGTAGTTATAGTGATTGTAAAGGCTCTTTTTTTTTTAATAACAAACATGACATACTTACTGCCACTGTGCAGTTCATTTTGCACAGCGTGGCCCTGATCATCGAACTCTGGGTTCCCCGGCGGCTCTCACGGCTGCTTCACACATCAGCTAACCCCCTAGGAGAAGTGCTCTCCCTGGGGGGGGGGGGGGGGGGGGGGGGGCGGTTACCTTGCGGGCGTGCACCTGAGTCCAGCTTGATTGACAGCAGCGAGAGCCTATGGCTGTGCTGCTATTAATCTATCCAATCAAGAGCCAGGACTCCGTGCAGAGGGGGACAGCGTGTCTCCACTGAGTGAATTCCAGGGCTCAGGTAAGTAAAGGTAAGTAAAACGGGCGGGGGGGGGGGCTGGGGGGGGGCTGGGGGGCCGGTGACTGCCAGAAGTTTTTCACCCTAATGCATAGGATGAAAAAAATCTGGAAGCTGATTTTGCAGCACTGGCTAGTAATCACATTACCCTCCTTAGAATGGAGCTCATGAATGTGGATATATCCAGTCCAATAACTAGTCTTCTGTAAGGCTAGGCTAGGTTCAATCCACTCTTTCAATAATCCAATCATTTAAATTTTTAGATGTTACCCAAGAAAAATTGTAATGAGGAGGAAATGATATAGAGAAACTGAAAACTTTATGAATGAACATTTTCAAGTCCTAGACTTGGGTATGATCCTATTTACTTTTTTAATTAGAGACGTTCAAAAGAAAATGGATTGTTACGATAATTCCTTGTGCTAAAGATAAAGAGAAAATGAAATAAGATTTTAAACAAAATTGGCCAGCTTTAAAACTTCGGTGTATCGTTGCCACCAAGTTTTTAGGAAAAGCCGGAGGGTGGCACATCTTTCTTTATATTCTAAAACTTGACATGACTGTTTTCAGCAATGAGAATGAGCACAGAGTTTTTGCAACTAACATTTATGAAACCAATACATTTTGCAAGGATCGCACAATAGGTGGCCCAAAATGAAATAAACTACCAGGTGGCTCAACCTGCAGGCTTCTACCAATATATCTGCAGTATGGGGAGAAGACCTTAAACATAATAATATGTAAAGATATTTGCAGAGAAAATATACAAAGGCAACAGTGGAATTTTACCAATGAGAAATATTCCACTGGTAGATTTATTCCCCATCTCCTTGGCCTGTCACAATTTTTATTTTTTCTGTTTGAATTCAGGATATAGTCATGTTTTGATGTGGGTTTGATTTGGACACAGATCAGATGCCACATTATTCTGAAAAAGACTGAAACATCTTCTGACAAATCTTCATCTCCAAATGTCCCAAGATATTACACGCTTCCCCACATGGCGAGGCAGCAATATTTCATCTCTCTCCAACTGAAATCTGCTCGCTGATCAAACTCTCTGAATGTGTCAAGAGCCTAATTTCCAAAATTCAAAATGGTAATGGTGATCTAGTTACTGCTGCGAGCTGAGATGCTGTTATAGAGCCTTTCCACAAAGAAAAATGACAGCAAGTAAAATAATTCCTAAACTGAGCCGTTCATCAGATTCACAAAACTATTTTTCCTAAAGCTGATCTCCAGGGAGGGGGGGGGGGGGGACCTTTTCCCATTCCATCCCCATATACCTAATCTAGAGTATTATTATTTTTTTTAAATCTACTTGAAAGCCCCAAATACTTACCTAAATGACGGTCCAGATGACAGGTTGAGTTCTAGGATCTTCTTTCTTCTGCTCTATAGGGAGGCAGTCTGTAGTGCCCCTGACTCTTTCTGGTGACATTGTTGCTGCCCATTGGCTGCCATAAGTGTCCTTTACTGGGTAGAGCTAGGATCTTCTTTCTTCTGCTCTATAGGGAGGCAGTCTGTAGTGCCCCTGACTCTTTCTGGTGACCTGAACCGGCGAATGCTCTTCTGCCTGAATGAACTCCTGCTGTACTGGGGTGACATGAGCTCTCGGCATAAGTGTCTGTAGCTTGACTGAGCTGGGTGAGCGCTGATACTCCAGCGAAAAAGGGAGCTAAAGCTCTGAGCGCCTTTTTGGCTGCCCTGCTGAGGATGGTGGCCCTGCGTGCTGCTGATCCTGCTGGCTCGCCTGAGCTCTCTGAACTGGCTGCTGAGCAGTGCTCTGTGAGCTGTCTGCCTGCTGGCTGCCTGACTGCTTGTGATCAATGCTTGGGATATTTTTTTAACCTGAAGCTGACCGCTCCTGAATCTGAGGGCTAAAACTTCTGCGCATGACAACTGCATGATATCCGCGCTCTGAGCTAGCTGGCTCCTGGCTGCCTCTCTGGCTGCTGAACCTGCGCATCTGGCTGCAACTATGATGTTGGACCGCCTTGGCCTTCACTTGCGCTGCTGGTCATGATGCTGTGCGTGAGCGTTGAGGCTGCTGCTGACTGCATTAAGATTCTCTAAGGTGACTGAGTATCTCGCTGCGGAAGCTGAGGCCTCAGACTGATGAACTGGCTCGACCTGAACTGCAAGCTGATGGCTGGCGGCTTGGCTGATACCGCTGAGCCTGCTCTCGGGGCGGCTGCTGTCTGCTCGCCTGCTGAACTTGCTGCTGCCTGAATCCGATCTGGCTTGCTGGGCTGGCTGAGCTATCTGATGGGGCTGGCTGGCCGCTGACCTGAACTGAGGGCTCTGCTGGCGGATCTGAGGTGACTGCTGCTGGCTGCCCTGCTGGCTGGATGCTCCTGGCCGGACTCTGGCTGTGAGCTGGCCTGGCTCTGGCATGCTGATCTCTTCTGACTCTGCTCTCTCTCTGAGATGAGCTCTGCTCAACTGCTGCGCTGACTCGCTCGCTGATGATACTGATATGGGCTGGGTGCTCGCTGATGCTCGCCCTGCTCCCGCTGACGTCGCTGGCTGGGTCATTGGGGGCTCTCCTGGGTAAATCTGATGGCCCTGCTACTGAACTCTCGCTGCTTATGCCCCTGCTGATCCGCTGACTAGCTAATGGCATTGGTACTGGCTGGCTGCCGAAGTCTGCGCCGCTAGCTGAAGGCTGGACCTGCTGAAACGGCCTGGTGGCTCCTGATCTGACGGCGCGCTGGGCTGCTGATGGATGCGGGCTGGCTGTCTCTGCTGCTGTCTGTCTGGCTGCTCGCGCACTGGCTGTAAGAGCTGTCTGGTCCTGAATGACTGAATTAGCCTGTCTGGCTGGTCTTCGCGCGGCGGCTGCTCTGAGCTGGGTGCTCGTGACTGGCTCTCGCTGATGGCTGCGCACTCTGCTCGCGCTGAAGCTGTCTGTCTGCTGGCCTGTGTCTGATAAACTGATGGCTTTGCCCATGGCTTGAATACGGTGGAGCCTCTGCGCGCGTGGCCCGTGATTGGCTTCTGACCGCGATGGCTGATCTAGGATCTTCTTTCTTCTGCTCTATAGGGAGGCAGTCTGTAGTGCCCCTGACTCTTTCTGGTGACATTGTTGCTGCCCATTGGCTGCCATAAGTGTCCTTTACTGGGTAATACGAAAAACTAAAATTTTTGGATGGTGGATTGAACAGTGCTCTGTGAGATGTTCAATGCTTGGGATATTTTTTTATAACCTAACCTAAACTTCTCCACAACTTTATCCCTAAACTATCTGCAGTGTTCCTTGGCCTTCATGATGCCGTTTATGCATTAAGATTCTCTAACAAACCTCAGCGGGCTTCACAGAACAGCTGTATTTATACTGAGATTAAATTACACACAGGTTGACTCTATTTACTAATTAGGTGACCTCTGAGGGCAATTGGTTCCACTAGATTTTAGTTAGGAGTATCAGAATAAAGGGGGCTGAATACAAAAATGCATGCCACACTTTTCAGATATTCATTTGTAAAAAAAATTTTTGAAAACCATTTATCATTTTCCTTGTGCCACTTTGTGTTGGTCTATCACATAAAATCCCAATACAATACATTTAATTTTTTAGTTGTAATATGACACAATGTGGAAAATTTCAAGGGTATGAATACTTTTTCAAGGCCCTGTATATCTAACTTTTCATGGTGAAGCTGAACATTAGGCCCGCTCCTTCCTTCCAAACCTCTCTATTGACCCATTAGTAAGATGGGTGCTTCACTACCCAACAGGAAAGAGCAGCAGGGGCAAGAACTATGGATCAATGTCACCCCTAAAATCCCACCAGATTTTCTGGCAAGTGCCAGATTTGTCAGATTTCCAGACTGGGTCTTTCCTGCAGTTGACATTTTCATTGCCGTCTCCAAAAGTAGCTTTCTCAATGCACAAGTAGTAAGTCTGATGTTATGGTTGCCTACAGCAACCAAGAGTCAGCTTCACCCCCACCCCCCCTATCAAAAAGAAGGATAAACAAGGCCTCTGATATGTTGCTACAAGCTATGTTTTGTCTCATTGGGCCCATTGGGGGAATGTATCGGTGCAGCTAGAATCTGGGCATTTGTGCATGGCAGCCAGTTTCTAGCTTTCATTTTCAAAGCCTAACTGAGGAAACTGAAATTAGAAGCCGATTGTAGCGGCTATGCATGGCAACCAGATTCTGTTTGTTCAAATTTTAATAGCCCAGCTGCCCCCCATTTTGACACACATTGTGTTTGTAGGTTTATAACTGGGGAGAAGCTAAAGGTAAATCCAATCCAATTGCTGTGGACACACAGTTTTCATGCTTGATGCTCTGCAATATCAGTGCAATACCTCAGTAATGCAAACACTCAATGCAGGCAATTCACACTACAATACAGAAGCTTGGTGTGTCATTACCTCTAATAGCCATACCAAGGTCCCTACATAAATAGGTATGTTTAATCCACATGGAAGGAGTGACTCAGTCTAGTGAAGACTTCTAGAACTTTAGCAAGTCTTGGTGTGTTTCTGTTCAGCGTACAACATAAATCATATCTGAGCACTCTAAAACAATCTATTTATTTTTCTTCTCCACTGATGGGCACTTAGCTACTCAGGAATTGAAACCAACTTAAAGAAAATAACATTAAGGTAAAAAATGTATCCTCGGAAAGTAACTGAAACCTGAATTCAAGTAAAAACAAACTAGAAAAACTGAAAAGTTTGATGCCAGAAGGGAATGCTTGCAATTGCAAAAAGGAAAAAAAATCTAAGATTTCCTATCCATAATTGTTCGTTGTTAGGCTGTAGAGTCATAGGAGGACAGGCTTCCAGCTTCAATACATCACTATTTAAAAGAGAATTTTTTTTTTTTAAATCATAATTGCCTAGGTGGATGCAGCATTGGTTCGATGCAGCATCTGTCCCCCGCCAGCTCTAAGACTGAGAACCGAGCAATCTACGACCACAAATTGCTCAGTTCTCAGAGACTGGTGAGCTGAGAGCTGGTGACTGTCAGTCACAGGCTCTCTGCTCTGCCCCCCACGCACTCTCTGGAGCACTGGGCTGTGGAGGGGGAGGGCGCAGCTGGCTCAGGCTTTCAGTGGCTCACTAAGAGGCTGAGCCAGGTGCCGGTTCAGGGTTGTGGGTGGATCCCAACTTTATTGTTGTGATCTTGCCGCAGCCTGGACCGGCTCTGTCAACTGACAGCAGGCTTCAGGTCACAGGAGTACAGAACAAACTGCACTTCTGTGATCTACTGTACTTCTCCTTTAATGCAATAGGGATTTGGGAGTGTGGACCCCAACCAGACCTCACCAGAAACAAAGGAGCAAGCGGTACAGTGTAGGGAGAATACTTTAATCGTTCAGTTTACGCAGAACTGATCAACCATCTTTTGGAAGATGAAGGCGAGTATATGCACCTGTTTTATTTTATTTTGTAGACCTCCACTTAGAAATGGTTCAATAGTGGATGCAACAATGCGTAGTAACTATCACAGTAATGAAATCCTTCATTACCTTTCTTCTAGAACTATATTTATTTCAAGTGCCATCAATATGTACTTTGTAGGAGCACATATCATCACAAGCTAAGGAAGATATTCTTCACTTGGCCATCAAGATGTGTACAGTCATTCTAAGATCTAATTTTCCATATAAGAGATTCATATTTGGGAAGTGGCTGAGCCTGTTAAGGAAACCCTACGTGATCCACTCCTTATTTGGTCATCAAATTATGGTGGACTGAGATGTGTATATTCATTAGATCTAATTTGCCAATAAATACATGAAAAGAATTCCCCTCATTAAATGGGACTTTTTAGGCAATATAATATAAAAAGTTACAAATGATTCTTTATTATAATTACATAAAATTGTTAAAAATACACACGTTTTCAAATGTCAATACAAATTGTTATAATGATGAACGCAGTACAAAAAAAGTTGCAATGCAAAACACTTAGGCTTAATGTACACAGACATTTTACAACCTCTCCTGAACAATTTAACTTGACAGATAGTAAAAAAACATCAGTTTTGCCATGTTTACATGCCACATTTTGGTTTAGAAGCATTTTTTTTCAAATAGTCCAAAATTTTTAAAGTCTGTCAACGAAACGCGTATAAACGCAAGTTACCGCGTTTACAAGCTGTTGAAGGCGTTTTAAATGCCTCTGAACATCCGTCCTGAATGCAATTTTTTGCTTTCCAAAAAATGCTGCAAAACTCAACTACCTAGAAACTACTATAGATGACCATGTGTACATGTACTGATAAGATAACAGAGGAGAGTTCAGAGGCAGCTGAAAAAAAAACCCAACTGCCCCTAAACATCCGTTTACCACCAGCAGTGTACATTAAATTGCAGAGATTCTGTAGAAGTACCCTACACATTTTGAATGCATAGGCTCCTTCCTCAGGGTTAACTCCGCATATACAGTGCCTTGAAAAAGTATTCACACCCCTTGTTTTTTTTTCAGATTTTGTCATGTTACAACCAAAAACATTAATGTGTTTTATTGGGATTTTATGTGATCGACCAACACAAAGTGGCACATAATTGTAAAGTGGAAGAAAAATGATAAATGGTTTTCAAACTTTTTTTGCAAGTAAATATCTGAAAAGTGTGGCATTTGTATTCAGCCCCCCTGAGTCAATACTTTGTAGAACCATCTTTCGCTGCAATTACAGCTGCGTCTTTTATGGTATGTCTCTACCAGTTTGCACATCTAGAGAGTGACATTTTTGCCCATTCTTCTTTGCAAAATAGCTCAAGCTCTGTCAGATTGAATGGAGAGCATCTGTGAACAACAATTTTTTAAGTCTTGCCACAGATTCTCCACTGGATTTAGGACTGGGCCATTCTAACATGTGAATATGTTTTGATCTAAACAACCCCATTGTAGCTCTGGCTGTATGTTTAGAGTCATTGTCGTGCTGGAAGGTAAACCTCAGTCCCAGTCTCAAGTCTTTTGCCGACTAACAGGTTTTCTTCTAAGATTGTCCTGTATTTGGCTCCATCCATCCATCCATCTTCCCATCAACTTTCCATCAGCTTTCCTGTCCCTGCTGAAGAAAAGCAACTCCACCACATTATGCTACCACCGCCATGTTTCACCGTGGGGATGGTGTGTTCAGAGTGATGTGCAGTGTTAGTTTTCTGCCACACAGCGTTTTGCCTTTAGGTCAAAAAGATACATTTTGCTCTCATCTGACCAGAGCACCTTCTTTCACTGGTTTGCTGTGTCCCTCACATGGCTTCTCGCAAACTGCAAACAGGACTTCTTATGGCTTTCTTTCAACAATAGCTTTCTTCTTGCCACTCTTCTATAAAGGCCAGATTTGTGGAGTGCACGACTAATAGTTGTCCTGTGGACAGATTCTCCCACCTGAGCTGTGGATCTCTGCAGCTCCTCCAGAGTTACCATGGGCCTCTTGGTTGCTTCTCTGATTAATGCTCTCCTTGCCTGGCCTGTCAGTTTAGGTGGACGGCCATGTCTTGGTAGGTTTGCAGTTGTGCCATACTCTTTCCATTTTGGATGATGGATTGAACAGTGCTCCGTGAGATGTTCAAATCTTGGGATATTTTATTTATAACCTAACCCTGCTTTAAACTACTCTACAATTTTATCCCTGACTTGTCTGGTGTGTTCCTTGGCCTTCATGATGCTGTTTGTTCACTAAGGTTCTCTAACAAACCTCTGAGGGCTTCACAGAACAGATTAACAGAAAGAGATTAAATTACACACAGGTGGACTCTATTTACTAATTTGGTGACTTCAGAAGGCAATTGGTTCCCCTAGATTTTAGTTAGGTGTATCAGAGTAAAGGGGGCGGAATACAAATGCACACCACACTTTTCAGATATTTATTTGTAAAACATTTTGAAAACCATTTATCATTTTCCTTCCACTTTACAATTATGTGCCATTTTGTATTGGTCTATCACATAAAATCGCATCAAAATACATTTAAGTTTTTGGTTGTAACATGACAAAATGTGGAATATTTCAAGGGGTATTGATTTATTTTTCAAGACACTGTAGTATATTGTAATCTGTAGTAAGGTTGAGAATACATCTTTTAGAACATATAGAACATAGCATATATGCATAGATATTAAGGAGTCATCCAATACTCATACAGCATACAGATAACAGGAATTAAAAATGAATACCTGTAATCCTGAACTACATTGGGACAGCATACTACTGCCATCCATGGGGGAACATTTTCCAAAATTAGGGTACTTGTACAGAATATCTGCAATTTAAGTGTTTAGTTCCGCATTCATCATTATACGGTAACAATTTGTATTAATATTTCGAAAATTGTATGATTAACAATTTTATGTACTTATAAGAACAATTAGTAACCTTTTTATGTTATCTTACCTAAAAGGTTCCATTTAATGTATTTATAAAAAGGGAAGTTGGCATGTATATAGGGGATCCCCTCTCTCTTTCTAATTTGCCAAAAATAAATGAATATTTGGGAAGCATCTGACCCCACTCTCATGAGGACATTTATAGCATGTGGTCAACAAAACATTTTCAGTGGGGCTCTTCATCTTCCATTTGGCAGTGCTACTGAATGACCAGATTGTTCAAATATGGCATATGTGCAATTATAGACAAACCAACTGAAGACTGGGTGGCCCATGTACAAGTCCAAGTTGTGCCAGATCTCTGCTTTAATAACCGCCTTAATATGGGTCAGGTCTGGAGATGGGGTAAAAATATCTGAGGACATATCAAATTTTCTGTTCATTTGTTGTGAGCAGTGTACCTAAATGAACCTTGCAGGCAAACTTTTTTACTTTTGTAACGTTTGTTACAACTTCGTGAAGGTCTACAACGCTAGGAATGCTATCTTCACTAATTACCTCTACATACCGTCCCACCACAAAACATTACTCCCACGAGATAAAAGAGGCAATGAATACAAACAAACAACCATAAGAGAAGGACCAATGACCTTGCTGATTTACTAAAATTCAATCAAAAAAAGGAACCGTAAACATTGGCTTGTTTAGCTAGAAACACAAAAACACAAGGTGGTTTGGGCTGATAATGCCGCAGAATAAACAGTAATAACTGCAGTCACAAGTCATGTGGTTCTATCAGCTATGTGACAATCTGTTGAATGCCTAACAATGGGCAGGTGGTGAATGCAAGATAACTTAGTGCTATTTAAAAAAACAAAATATTCATAACACAAGAGAAATATAATAAAAACAATAAGCAATGTAATATATTAAAATAATAAAGCTATATAGATCTTTAATAAAAAATCAACTCAGACCCTCCAGGCCAGCTCACTTTTCAGCACTGGCACTTAGCACTGGCACTTAGAAACTTGTAGTTTTTAGTGTGGGCTTTTTAGCAATAAAAACACACATTAAATTATAAAGATTCGCCATATGTCAATAGCCTAAAAGGCCTTACTGTAAACACACCATAACCATACCTCTTATTTAAGTTCCTAATGCCTTAACCCCCCTCCCAAAATGTTACCTTTAACCAGTCCCAATAGCTTAGTCTAAACCAGCCTTTTTCAAACAGGGTGCCTTGGCAAAATGTCCAAAAAATGCCCAAAAAGTGTATACAAGGTGGCGGGTGGATGAAGGCTGCCTTTGAGTTACACAAAGCCACAGTTTTTCATTGTGCAGCATTACGACCTTCTAGTTGCCGACCTAATCGGTTGATAAGGAGGATGTCAGTCGCCTGTATAGCATCCTTGTCTGACCCTCCCCTGCCTCTCTCCATCAACTTTGGGGTCACGTTAGCGGAATGATGAGAAAAACCTGAGGAAGAAGAGACACATTGAAATACTAGTCAGTACCAGTTTTCACCTGGAACGTTGGGTCTCCTACGTTTGTGGATGTTGCTGCATTATGTAAAACTATTAGAATAGTTTTTACATGTTAGAATGGGGTGACTAAAGACTGTCCATAATTTTAAAGGGTGCCTCGAGACTGTACATAATTTTGAAGAGCACCTCAAGATTGTCCATAAATTTTAAAGGGTGCCTTGACTGAAAAAAGGTTGAGAAACACTGGTCTAAACCAAACTTCTAAAGCTTTTAATGTAAAAATGTAGCATTTGATATTAGGTGCATAATTACAGAGCATTGTTGCACATTATGGCAGATTTAACTCTCCAGAGATGAAAGTTCCAAAATCCCTGTCACCGCTCCATCCCATCTATAACATCTTCTCATCTGCTTCTTCTGGGTCCATTGTACTCTCCTCCCTTTTTGCCCATTGGACAGCCACTGATGATGTAACTTCTGTGCATGGAATTGCATCATCCCACCACCCAGCACTATCTAATATTTATTTGGAAGTTTTATTAAAGTATAAAAAAGCATGAATTATTTTTATGGACCTTTGGAGATATGATAACAGCGTGCACAACAGGAATAGTTGTGCATTCAGGTTTAGTGAGTGAAGGGAAGTTTAATTAGAATTTTCTAATATGTACAGAATGTATTCAAGAATTTTCCTCCTTATTTTCTGGGTTAAAAAATTGTTCTTTTATTTTCAAAATGGGATTTGTAAAGGCTGTGTTCCACTGTCTAGAGCGAGGTAAAATGAATGATCCAGGGCAAAGGAGACCCTCATTCAGCCAGACGCACTCGTTAAATTCCATGCATCTGTTTTCGAGGTCTGCTGCCTCCCTGACCACCAACACAGGCGGGCGGCTGTGCCAGTGATCGCCTGGAATAATGTCCGCGGTGAATGGTGGGGAAAATCCCTGCTTAGTCACAGTGAAAGGTTAGTCATGGAAAATTAACCTTCCTAATAACAGACATGTTACACCACACACAAACTGAACGTACAATTATTTTGTAAATGTTGAAGGAGAAGAAAATTAGAAAGAAAGTAAAAGGCAATGTTTAAGTAGAATGGATTTTTGTAAAGCAGTCTGGAAACTATTTTCATTTCTAAAAAGACTGATTGAAGTTTAAATTTATAATTTTTTTAAATATTTTTAAACAATGCAGATACACTGATACAGGTAAAGCATGAAAAGCAACTGGTTGTATGCAGAAAATAAGGAATGTAAAAGTACAAGCCAGGAAGGGCCTGCAGGTCTGTTGGGCAACCTGATGGCCTGGCCCAAAGTTATCTTATGTCGGTAGTTACCCCAATGCCCCGTACACACGATTGGAATTGCGGCCAGCAAAAGACAGATGAGAGCTTTTCGTTGGAAAATGCGGCCGTGTGTATGCTCCATCGGACTTTTGCTGGCCGGATTTCCACCAGCAAAAGTTTGAGAGCATGTTCTCAATTTTTCTGTCAGAAAAAGTTCCGATCGGAAATTCTGTAGCAATTCCAGCGCTCAAAATTCCTACGCATGCTCGGAAACAATTTGACGCATGCTCGGAAGCATTGAACTTAATTTTCTCGGCTCGCCGTAGTGTTGTATGTCACCACGTTCTTGACGGTCGAAAGTTCTGAGAACTTGTGTGACCATGTGTATGAAAGCCAAGCTTTAGCGGAATTCCATCGGAAAAAAACATCCAAGATTTTTTCGACGGAAAATCCGCTCGTGTGTACGGGGCATCAGACCTGATCATTTACAGGAAGTACACAAGTCTTGATGGCCACACAGTGCACAGTAACATTTTAATGTAGGGGCCATTTTAGATCCATACAAGTGCACAAAAGCAAGCTTTGTAGAATTAGGCAGGTGCATTGTCATGGGCCACAGTGCACTTTGTGCGTTGACATGTGTTATTGATGTGCATTAATTCAGGTTTCCAACGCGTATTCGAATTTAGGAGTGGAGTGAGTTAACGCCCACTGACTTTGAAACATGCATTTTCATGTATTGCTATTGACTTCAATAGGCCTCCCACGGAACTAAAACACAAAAAAAAAAATCTATAACCTGTTCAAAATGCACTACAGCACCCACACAGTGAATTTTAAAGAATATGTATAAGTGTGTTACCATTCAAACCCGAGTAAAGATATGTCACCGAAACACCTTGGATCTTTTGAATGGAAATTTTATTCAAACATAAAAAAATTTAAATAATCATATAATGATATGAAACTCCTCAGGACTCCATCAGACACAGCCTGATATAGGAGTCCTGCGAAAACTGTATTTTTGCACTTACTGCTAAATCCTTTCTTTGGCGTTCATACAGGATGTAAAGACAATTGGGTTAAGCAACGCGACCCGTGTCCTTCAATGAACTAGAAAAGGATTTTACGGCAAGTATAAATATCCAATTTTCTTTCTGGTTCCCCTAGGGACACGGGATTCAGAGATGGTTGGGATGTTCAAAAGCAGTTCAACTGATGGGTGGGCAATGGCAAAACTTTAACAAAAGCAGAAAAAAAAAAAACAGGATATGGGGCTGCCTGAAACTCAAAGTTGCCTGAAGGACCGTATGCCTGAAACTGATTTCAGATAAGATGTAAACATCCACCTGGTAAAAGAACACGTGAACAGAAGACCAAGCGGCAGCCTTGCAAATCTGGTTTCAGTTTCGGTTTCCTGATGACAGGAAGGCTTTTATGATGGAATCGGTGCTTGGACAAATAAATGTATATGGGACTTTTGAGTTGCCAAAACCAAGACAGGAATTTCATTAAAAATCTTTTTTATTTTATAAATATCTTCATAAAGGCTCTGTTCACCCATGTGTGACTTGTCATGCGGCTTTGTGTCCAAAGTTGCACGACAAGCCACAGCCCATTGATTTAAATGAAAACCTTTCAAATCTATGTGACTTAAAGTCAGAGCTACATTAAAAAGGTTCCTGCACTACTTTGATGCAACTTGAGTGCCAGATAGTGTAAAAGTCGCACTCTAAATCACGTGACTTTGGAGTTGCACAAGTGTGAATGGAGCCTAAAACTATTTTACAACAAATTTAGATATGCACCAATCAGCTATTACTTGATGAATCAGATGGGTATGGAAAAGGTAACATTCACAAAATAGTCACTAAAAAGCACTATCAAAACCCGGTCTTGAGTCACCTAATGCACATATAAAATAAAAGAAAACATGAGAGGGCGCCACCATCTTATTGCAGATGATGTTTTAAAACATATGGATAAAAGTCTTCTAGATTGTAAGCTCTAACGAGCAGGGCCCTCTGATCCCTCCTGTATTGATTTGTATTGTAAGTGTACTGTCTGCCCTTATGTTGTAAAGCGCTGTGCAAACTGTTGGCGTTATATAAATCCTGTATAATAATAATAATAAAAAGACAAAATTGCACTCAATTACTTTAAGGCCTAATTCACACCTAAGAAAAAAGAACTTAAAATGCATAGGTGTGAATCAGGCCTAAAAGGAATATAAGCATGTCATTCACTCTAGAGTGGAATCCTCTTTGGAGCGGCCATAGTTTGCAGAGGTCATCAGGGAGGCGGCTGGTAGATGCAAAGCTGCACCAGGAAGCTGCTGGTATATAGCAGCTAGTGAATTGCCAAGGCTGTAGCGCAAACACCCAGTGATGCGGCGCAGAGGCTTCCAGGAACAGCTTCGGCCGGCTCGGCTGGGCTCAGTTCTACTCGTCGATGATCTGCTATGACATCACTACATCAACGGAGGTGTGGCTACACGTTTCGGGGCTAGGATTGCCTAATTGTTAACCACTTAAGGACCGAGCCTCTTTCTGAGATTTGTTGTTTACGAGTTTAAAAAAACGTTTTTTTTTTGCTAGAAAATTACTTAGAACCCCCCAACATTATACATTTATTTTCTAACTCCCTAGAGCAGTGGTCATCAAACATGTCCTCAGGGCCCACTAACAGGCCAGGTTTTATGTATTATCTTGGGGAGATGCAGACTAGAATACTGCAATCACTGAGCAGCAAATGATATCACCTGTGATGTATTTCAGTTATCTTGCAAACCTGGTCTGTTAGTGGGCCCTGAGGACAGGGTTGATGACCATTGCCCTAGTGAATAAAATGCAATACTTTCTGTCACACCATATTTGCGCAGTGGTCTTACAAGCGCACTTTTTTTTTTAAAAAATACACTTTTTTGAATTAAAAAATAAGACAACAGTAAAGTTAGCACAATTTTTTTTATACTGTGAAAGATAATGTTACGCCGAGTAAACTGATACCCAACATGTCACGCTTCAACATTGCGCCCGCTCGTGGAACGGTGGCAAACTTTTACCCTAAAAATCTCCATAGGTGATGTTTTACAAAATTCTACAGGTTGCATGTTTTAAGTTGTTAACAAGAAAAACCGCGCTAACCAAAAAAAGAGTAGGAGGGGGGGGGGGGGGGGGGGGGGGGGGGAGGGATAAGGAGAGGAGCAAATTAAATTTGGGTACAAAAATAAAAAATAAAAATAGAAATAAAAATAATATCTAACCCGGCTGCAGGATAGTGGGATAAACACAGTGCAATATGGAAAAGAAAAACTGCGCCAGGTAAATTAGCTAAAATATCTATACCCTAATCAAAACAATCAGATTGAAGACTGTTAATACATGACTGGTGGATAAAATGATAAAGATTGGAAACACACAAATATAACAATAATATTTGGAGATGATGGTAATAGATAATAAGGTGGTTGGCAGTAGCAACATGTGACAAGAAAGTCCTAGATTGTAATCAAACAATGGACCATGTATGCATGGACCTGTATAGGAATGTAAACAGTTCAAGGAGTGAATGCCGTCCTAGGATATGGTTTCTTAATCTTATGGACCAGGTACATCGGATTAGATTTCCTATCACACCGCTGTGCTCCACACCACACGAAAGTGCCACCACCAGTATATAATCCCCTTACCAGATGGTAGGCAAAATTAAGCCATTCAAAAGTGAGCCCATACAGAGATCCTGACTTCCAAAGGGAGCGGACGGACTTCAAAATCAAAACGGACTCCCAGCGTCTGCCACACACACCGGACACAAGACCTCAGACCAGACCCAGTGGATAATCAGATCCAAAGATTAGCACTCGGCGGTGCATCCAAATATGATCGGGAGAAACAGAAGGCAGACCATAGCATAATAACGTTTTTAAAACATGTAATGAGTAATTTATTGATTCCCATTATTGATCCCCATTGATAATGTCTTGTAAGACGAAAAGCTTCTGGGAAGGCGTGCAGTGACGTCATTGCGTTTAACGTCTCTGGAAGGAGGAAGGGTTCGTTTCTAGTATATGCCGGCCGGCGTTCTGTATTTACTCCATGTGGAGTTTTTTATGCGCTTTTTATTCTGTGCAAATGTGAGTATTTTTTACTAATAAATTACTCATTACATGTTTTAAAAACGTTATTATGCTATGGTCTGCCTTCTGTTTCTCCCGATCATATTTGGATGCACCGCCGAGTGCTAATCTTTGGATCTGATTATCCACTGGGTCTGGTCTGAGGTCTTGTGTCCGGTGTGTGTGGCAGACGCTGGGAGTCCGTTTGATTTTGAAGTCCGTCCGCTCCCTTTGGAAGTCAGGATCTCTGTATGGGCTCACTTTTGAATGGCTTAATTTTGCCTACCATCTGGTAAGGGGATTATATACTGGTGGTGGCACTTTCGTGTGGTGTGGAGCACAGCGGTGTGATAGGAAATCTAATCCGATGTACCTGGTCCATAAGATTAAGAAACCATATCCTAGGACGGCATTCACTCCTTGAACTGTTTACATTCCTATACAGGTCCATGCATACATGGTCCATTGTTTGATTACAATCTAGGACTTTCTTGTCACATGTTGCTACTGCCAACCACCTTATTATCTATTACCATCATCTCCAAATATTATTGTTATATTTGTGTGTTTCCAATCTTTATCATTTTATCCACCAGTCATGTATTAACAGTCTTCAATCTGATTGTTTTGATTAGGGTATAGATATTTTAGCTAATTTACCTGGCGCAGTTTTTCTTTTCCATATTGCATGTTTTAAGTTACAGAGGAGGTCTAGGGCTAAAAGTATTGCTCTCACTCTACTGATCGCGGCGATACCTCACATGTGTGGTTTGAACACCGTTTTCATATGCGGGCGCTACTCACGTATGCGTTCGCTTCTGCATGCGAGCTTGTCGGGGCGGGGCGCGTTTAAAAAAACATTTTTGGATTCTTATTTATTTTACCTTTTATTTTTACACTGTTTTTAAAAAAAAATAAAAAATGTGTCACTTTTATTCCTATTAAAAGGAATGTAAACATCCCTTGTAATAGAAAAAAGCGTGACAGGACCTCTTAAATATGAGATCTGGGGTCAAAAAGACCTCAGATCTCATATTTACACTAAAATGCAATAAATAAATAAAATTGTCATTTAAAAAAAGAAAAAAAAAATGGCCCTTTAAGAGCTATGGGCAGAAGTGAGGTTTGACGTCGCTTCCGCCCTGCAATGATATGGAAACAAGTAGGGGCCATCTTCCCCTCACTCGTCTCTATGTCAAGCCACAGGAAGGATCCGATTGCCTCCACCACTGTCGACGGCTCCGGTAAGCAGCTGAGGGCACCGGATCGCGGCGGGAAGGGGGGCCCCTCTCCCGACACCGTTAAAAGTTATCTCGTGGTGAATCCGCCGCAGAGACCACTTTTATCTTAAACCCGACCGCTCACTGAAGAAGAGAATACTGGGGTTATGGCAGCTAGCTGCTGCCATAACAACGATATTCCTCTTCAAACAGCCGACGTATAACGACAGTGGGCGGTCCGGAAGTGGTTAAGCCAAAGGCAGGGAATAAAAAAAAATGTAAAATATGTGAAAGAATCTTGGGCTAATTGTGTGTGTAGACTGTTGCACTTTTAACACTCCTTGGATCAAGTGATAGCTTGAACTGTCTCATAAATACAAAAAAAAAAAAACTCTGATCAAAAAAGTTATAACAAACACAGTGTATCAACTGGTAATTAATGAAGAGTTCAATAAACAAGTGTCCATGTGTATCAGAAATTATTCCATAGGTATTCCACCCACTAAATGTGCAATCCACCATTCCCACTGATAATAAAATTGGCCTCTTACCAAATCCTGATGATCTCTAGATTATAAAAAATCATCTAACGCATGAGGTAAGAAAATGCCCAATGCGTGGCCATATCCTGTGTGTCTCCGACCTCCGAGATGGATGAATCCAAAAGTCCAGCTCAGCTTCCCCACACCGCACTCTCCAGACTTTGACTCCACACTGAAAGTGTAATCCACAGCGTCCCAAGCACAGCTTGCCTCGATCAAGGTGATCACTGCGCTTCACTCAGGTGTGTGTGCTCAGGATAAGGTAACACAGAAAGAAGGCTCATAGAATAATACTTAAAAGCAGGGGGTTTTATTAAGACCCCTTTCACACCAAGGGCGTATTGCAGGCGCTATAGCGTTAGAAATAGCGCCTGCAATCCGCCGTAAAACACCTGCACCATTGTCTGCAGTGTGAAAGCCGGAGGGCTTTCACATTGGAGCGGTGCGCTGGCAGGACGTCAGGAAAAGTCCAGCCAGCAGCTTCTTTGGAGCGGTGAACTCACCTCTCCTCCACCGCTCCTCCAGCGCTGCTCCCTATTGAAATCAATGGGGCAGCCCTGTAATACCGCCGGCAAAGCGCCGATATTGCGCCGTTTTGCTGGGGGGTTTAACCCTTTCTCGGCCGCCAGCGGGGGGTAAAAGCGCCTCGCTAGCGGCCGAAATGCGCCGCAAATCCGACGCTAAAACTCTGCTAAAAATAGAGACGTTTTACCGCTGACGCTATTGGCGCTGTGGTGTGAAAGGGGTCTTAAGCTAAAATATGCACTAACAACAAAGATGAAAATATTGGGCAGTAGAGAGAGGATGATCCAGCATGGAGATCACCAACAAATCTGGATGCTCATTGTGTGACAGCTTCTGTCTCCTTCCAACGCATTTCCCCTTAATAGGCTATGTCTGGGAATGGAGGAGGCAGGGAATAGACGGAAGGCGAAGTGTATTTGAGGAGGAGAAGGGTGCAGACTAATTGGAATTACTTGCATCACTACCGACTGAATTGAACCATGTATATAAAAACAAACAAAAAAAAAAAATGTAATTCTTTTCATTAGATTTTTAAATTTTGATATATTTACATTTTACTTACCGTATTTATCGGCATACAACACGCACCCCAAGTTTAGGAGGGAATTTAAAAGAAAACAACTTTTAGGAGGGAAGTTTAAGGAAAAAAACTTTTAAATGCCCATTAATGCAGCCTTGTCAGTGTCATTTGCAGCCTTCCATTGCAGCCTTGTCAGTCATTTACAGCCTACCATTGCAGCCTTCCATGTCATTTGCAGCCTTTCATGTCATTTGCAGCCTTGTCAGTGTCTTTTTCTTTTAAAAATGGCGCCATTCTCGGCTATCTTCGGCCGTTCTCGGCTATTTTCGGCCACTCTCTGACATTTTGGCAGCTTTCGGCTTTCTGAAAGCCGCCGATGACGGCCGAAAATAGCTGAGAATGGCCGAAGATAGCCGAGAACGGCCGAAGATACTCGAAAGCCGCCAAGAACGGCATAAGAGGTTACAAACGGCAGGGGATCGGCGTATAACACGCACTTCCGATTTTCCCCTCATTTTAAGGGGAAAAAAGTGCGTGTTATACGCCGATAAATACGGTATGTCTCTTGCTCTCTGTCACAATTAAATTGCCATTTGTTCCGATTCATTTTACTTTTCACCCAAGACCTTTATTATGCCCATATGCATGGTTTAATTTAGTGGGTAGTGATACAAGTCATTCCAACTGGTCTCCGTCCATTAGAAACACGTCATCTTCAGTCTATCCCCTTCCTTGACAAAGTGGTGTCCCTAGCCCTGAAATGCGTAGCCATGCCCCTCACTGATCTAGTGATGTCACAGCCGATCATCGTGGAGTGGAGCCGAGTGGTGTTGAGCCAGCCAAAGCTGTTCCCCGAAGCCTCCAAGCCGCATCAGAGGGTTTTTGCATACCAGCCAGGCTGTTCACTAGCTGCTATATACCAGCAGTTTCCTGGTGCAGCTTTGCATCTACCAGCTGCTTCCTTGCCAACCTCTGCACAATATGGCTGCTCCAAAAAGGATTCCACTCTAGAGTTGATGACAAGCTTATCCTCTTTTTAATGCAGTGAGTACAATTTTGTCTTTTTGAGTAAATCTGCATTTAGATGGTGGCACCCATTCCGATTAGTTTTTTACAGTACAGGACACAGGCCTAATCTTAGACTGGGTTATACTGAATGAATGAATGAATAATTTGTATAGCGCTAACAATGCGAACTGAATCGCCTCAAGGCGCTGTATTGGTGAGTTGTTGTCAAACTTCTTAGAAGAGGTAGGTCTTGAGTTTTTTCCTGAAGGCCTGATGGTTTTCTTCCATGCGGATGTTGGTAGGTAGAGCATTCCATAGCCGAGGTCCTTGGACAGCGAATCTCCGCTCCCCCTTTGATTTGTAGCGGGATTTGGGAATTATGAGGAGGTTTTGGTTAGATGATCGAAGACTGCGATTGGGTGTGTAGTGTTTTATTTTCTCAATTAGGTATTGAGGAGCGACTCCATGTGTATGTTGTGTATACTGTATGTTGTTACCTTCTGGTGATTGAACACTGGCTAATAGAACGATAAGGAGCACCATATAACTCCTCCTACTGACAGTTTTTTGTTTTAGCAACCCATAAGGATAAACAGAAGCAGAGGGGAGGGTCCAGTGTCCTGTACTGTACTCAAAGACATGGATTTTAAAGGCAAGTTTTCTTGATCATACAGTACAGAACACAGATATATTCTTAGACATTTTGGACATTCAAAAGCAATACAAAAAAGAGGGGTGGGAAATACAAACTGCCAACAGGCCCACAAACAAAAAAGGATGTAAGGCCCTAATTAGACAGCTGCTTGTAGCACCTTATGGCCCAAGCTGGCATCAGCAGAGGCTTGAACATCCGCCAGGTAAAACTTAGCAAATGTATGAACAAAGAATCATGTGGCAGCCTTACAAATATGCAAAACAGATGCGTGATGTTGAAAAGCCCAAGAAACTCTGACAGACCTAGTGGAGTGGGCCTTAATAGGAGAGGGACAAACCTTATTCTGTAGTAAATAGGCTTGAACAATACCTTGTTGAATCAACCTAGCAATGGTGCAATGAGAAGCAAGCTGTTCTCTGTGAGAGCCTTTAAGAACAAAAAGAGAATCTTAAATGGAGGCCATATCATATCCAATATTACTCTTGAGTTGGGGACATTTCCTGGTGCAAGCCTGCTACCAGTTGTGACGTTTCCACTTTGTGGTTGAGGAGTTCCGGGTTTTGCCAATATCATCCCAGGCTGGGGTTATAGCCATCTGCGCAGTGTGGTCCCCTGTAATAAAGGGACCACCGAGTTCTGGTAAGCGGCAGTGTGTTCATGTGGTGGAGGTTTCTCACGTATCAGTGTGTGTGGAAGTCACCTTCAAATTAAATCACGGACATTGAAAGACTTACATATATATTTTTTATTTATATTTTTTTATTTTTTTTTATTTTTCGAAAGACTCCGATATATATCACTTTCATACAATATTATTATCAATTGTGATTATTTTTCATTACGTCACTATATTCACTTGATAACACTGCGGTCTTTGCACATTTGATTTAGTATATATTTTTTTCAATATTGCAGTAATAATATATAATTCGATTAATTGTATTAGCAACACTTAGTGCCAGCCTTGGTCTAATACGGTGTGGTCACTTATTTGGCGCTGCTCCTTCTTTTTATATTTATGTTGGTGTAGTATAACATCTTGAGCAGCAGCTTTATTTTTCCTTTCCAGATTTTTACATATACGAAAAGAAAAAATACCCTGGAAGCTATCTCAGCTAAAGAAAATCCTGGACAGATTTAAAGTGAGGCTTTTGAAGAGTTATTACCGATTGAGATCCTATGGCATTACTGGAGAGCATGTAGGAGGAGCTACATGAGGAACTCTCTGTACAAAGGCTTTCACCAGGAAGTGAGAAGCTAAAAGATACTGAAAGAGGATAACCAAGGCTTAAATTTGTCCCTTAAGGGTACTTAAGGCCAGATGCTGATCCAAGCCTGACAGCACTGTCTAGGACACAACTTTCTCTGCTTGCAACACACAAAATAAGCCTTTCAGGTGCAATGGCATATCTTAAGTTAAGTCAACTTCCTAGCATGAAGAAGATTCGTGATAACTGAATCTGATGTCTTCAAGGACCTGGGCTTCAACAGCCAGGCCCTAAAATTAAGCAACTGAGAAGCAAAATGGTAGATCAGACCTTAAGACAGAAGAAGCCAAGGGGAGTCTGCTAGAAGCCAGCGTATGTCTGAGTACCAAACCCTCCTGGGGCAGTATGGTGCCACAAGAATCACTGGAATTCCCTCTGACTCTATACTGCAGAGCAATCATGGAAAGAGCATTAGTGGAAGAAAAGCATAGATCAGGTGAACTTAATTCCACAAAGTCATCACAGTGTCCACTGGGAAAGCTCCAGGGTCCCTGGGCCTGGCAATGAACCTGTCCAGCATGTTGTACCAGGAGGACAACAAGTCCACAACTAGTTTTCCCCACCGGCACCAGAGTCCAACAATGGTCCTAAAACACCTCCAGGTGAAGGGACCACTCTCTTGGTCCAGTTGTTGGGACAGCTGAGGAAGTCAGCCTGACCATTCTCTACAACTGGAATGCGCATTGTGGTCAAGGCCATAACAATGCTCCGCCTAGATCAGAATCCTTTTTTTCCTTCTGGGCTGCTTGACTTCTTGTGCCTCCTTGATGGTTGATGTAGGCTGTGGCCATGGCGTTGTCTGACTGAACCCACAATGGAAGTCTCTGAAGCCAAGACATCCTTTGTTGGAGACACAGTCAAATGGCTCTGAGATCCAGAATGTTTATTGGAAGTTTGAATTCCTCTGCTGACGAGGTTCCATTAACCATCATTTAGAGGGCTTTCAACAGCCAAACAGACTGGCTAACATTGTGAGAATCTCCCAAGTCTTGTTGCAGAAAAGAACTTCTCCGACTCCAACTCCAGATTGAAAATCCACAAAGTCAGGGAGAGGCAGACTTTAATAGATCGACGCCTGGGGCTGTCCAGGAATTGAGTCTGCTTGTCTCACACAGAAAGGATGTGGAGTTGCAGTGGTTTGGAGTGGAATTGGGCATAAGGTACTGCCTTGAATGAAACTACAATCAGTCCTAGTACCCTCATGCAAATGCATACTGAGGGACAATGTCTAGACAGGAGCAATAGAACTTGAGCGTAGAGTTCTGATGTTTTCCAAGGTAAAAAAGACCTGAGACTGGCCAGGACTAGTCCAAAGTATTCCAAACTTTTGGATCTAGGACAGACTTCTGAAGATTGAAGATCCACCCGAACGTCTGCAGAGTCTGCACAGTCTGCACAGTTCTTTGTACATTGGCATTCAAAGCCTGTACGGAGTGATCCTTCAACAGCAGGTCATCCAGGTAACCCACAACGTGGGCACCCTGAAAGCGTAGACCTAGGCACAAAGATTTTTGCGAAGACATGACGAGCAGTAGAGTGCAGAAGGATCTGTGAGAATAGAAAAGAAAACCAATCTCCACCAGATTGTGCAGAAAGATTGAATGGGTGTAAAACACACCAACAAATATTACAGAGGTAACACATTGCCAGGGGTGGTAATGAACAAGGCTGAACGGAGGAGACACTCAGGAAGGGACACAGCCAAACAGTATGGTACTGTTCTCCCCTGCTCCTTCTCCCTGTTCCCCCTTCCCCCCTTCCTTCCTTTCCTCTCTCGCCAACCCCTCCCTACCCTCACGTGGTTCTATTCCAACTGTATCACCATATTGTGCAGCACTTGGTGTTCCCTCACCCTCTACGGGCCCTATAAATCAATTGTATTTGTTTTGTTTTTTTTATTTACTACCATTATATTTATTTTTAGTTAGAAGTGGCCTTGTACAATCCCCCTCGTCCATCTTCCGGGAGATCAGATCTCTTGATTAATATGTTTGCTGTATAATTATGTTCAATGTTTTTGATGTTGGAATTATTGTATATTTTATTGTATTTTCTGTTTTATAGACAGTTCCTCCTGAAGAAGCGGTTTCAATCCGCAAAACTAGTAGGGGATCAACTTGTCTATATCCCACATCAACAGTCATCTTTCGGGTGATCCCGTTAGTAGTTGTCTGTGGTTGAATTTTATCTCGTTCCCTTTATATGTTCTTTTTATGTATTAAAATTCTATCTTTATATTAAAGAATTTGTTTGTGTATCAGTACCAAGATAGTCCAGTACAACCTACTTGATGGGTATATATCCAGCCACAGCAACTGTCCTTATAGACCCTTCTTGTCCTGTTTCTCTATATTACATTTGGATGATGGTACTTTATTAATTATTGTTAGTTAGTTGTTATGTGAGGCAATACTCATACATTTTATATACCATATAGGGAGGGGTTGAATATCTGTCAGAGTTTTATGTCTGTGTCCTTATTGCAAATATTTTCCCTTACTTTTGGTCCCAACCATAGGAGGACATAGGAAAAGGAAAGAACAAAAAGGGAAATCACTCCAAAGGGATAGTAAAAACAGAACCTCTGTCTGTGCATTGCTGTCTGTTCCCTAAGGTTTCAGTGACAACCACTCCTTTCATTTATAATCTGGTATCACAGGGAAAGGACAAGGAGAAGGACAACAATAAAAACCTGACAAATTGTTTCACCCCTCCACTTTCTGTCTAAAACTAGCATTTTGTCTAGAGTTGGCCTTTTAGGACCTGCAACAAAACATGCTAAAATCAAGGCAATGTAATATATATAGTTAAAGTATACATAAACTCCAGCCAGATGGCATATATTTTGCTAAACTACTGTGTATGAAATAATTGCATAAAAAATAATGGTTCATTTTTCATGCTTTATTGCATTCCAGTGCTGCCGATCTCCTCCTGCCTCATATGGCTCAGGGTTGACTTCCTGACAGTGACAGCAGCGGAATATACCTGGATAATAAGCATTGCCATTTATAGTCTTTACCACAATTGCATGCAATATTGCAGAAGCACAATTGGAAGACAGGGGGTTGTTGTCTCACAACAGGAAGTGCCTGAATGATCTAACAGAATCTCTAAGTATTATGTTACTGAACACTACAGATTTAAAAATATTAAAAATTACTTTTGAAAATACATTAACATTTTAAAGTTTATATGAGATTGTAGTGATTGGATTTAGATATTCATTAACCTGGTCAAAAACAAAAATGTATTTAAAACAGTCATCCATAAATAATTTTAATACATTGTTACAGACCTACTGTGAAAAATATTAGCTTCTGTACGGAAACAACCATGCATTGAACTTTGGCAACATAAAACTTTTGTTTTCTGTAGACATGAGACGCAAATCACTGCCACACCTTCTGCACAATAACAACATCATGCTACATACCTTCATATATATATATATATATATATATATATATATATATATATATATATATTGCAGGCCTTTCACCGATTCGGATGACAGATTGTTGTTGAGCCAAAACGCCTTTCAAATGGCATCTATTTTTTTTCGAGTACTATGCAAAGTTACTGAATTCATTGCCGAACAATATATTACAAAGTTCTAAAAGCACAAACGTCTTTTTGTTTCTATATAGCGATCTCTCGCAGTTTATAAATCTCAGCTTGAAATACAAGACCTGAAATAATGAGACATTTTCCCCTCAGAGATTCTCAGCAGTCCGCTTATATTTTATAGGACGCGGCAGTTAGATTTAAAGAGCGTTTCAGCAAATCCATGGAGTTTTTGTTTGATTTATATTGCTAATGACACATTATGGATTATTTCACCTAATAGCATAAAAAAACAGAATGTATGGAGTTTCTGAACTTCATGCAGAAAAAGAGCTGAGCCTGAGGGTGTAATATACAGTATTTACTGTAATATGTCTGATGTACAATGTGCTGCGGTACTGATTGCTCTATAGTTTTGGATCTTTACCCAAATATGCTTAATCAAGCATGTTTAGCAGTTGGCAGAGGAAGCCAAAAGGGATGTAGTAGGCTACCAGGCTCCGCTACGAACATCTATTCATCAGAGAAGTGGTTTAACGAGTAAGGCATCAAAGAGCTACAACTCTCTTCATCAACGCAATACATGAACGAGAAGACTATAAATATCAGATGTAAGGATCAGCAATGCCGTTAATAAGGCAGGCTACGGGATTTAGGAACAAGCCTCCGGGAAGCCTTTATACAAGATGCTTAGGTATCAAATGACCATGACTACGAAACAGCCAATGGATGCGATTTATAGCAATTTTAATGTCAGATGTAAAATGAGCAGGGTGTAATTATCTATAGTAAGGTTTCATAGCAAAATTATTCCATGCCCCAATGACTTTTCAGCTTTCATATGAAAGAGAACCAGTCAGGATACCACTAACCTAATGAGCATGGTTGTTTCATAACACCTTGGTGCCCTAGGCTTGATACGGACTCTGTACCCCAAACCCCATGCTACTACTAAACATTATAATCACTATTAAAGAGGACCTGAACTGTGGAAGTTGTGCTCAAAAAAAGGCAAGAAGAGGACAAGTGGCTAGTCAACAGTATTGCCTGTAGGTTCCCTGTAGCTGATCTTTTCAACATTACTGACTTGCATTGCCCTGTTCCACCCACTGGGGTTGATTTACTAAAGGTGGAGAGTACAAAATTTGGTGCAGCTCTGCACAGAAACCAATCAGCTTCCAGGTTTTTTTTTTTGTCAAAGCTTAAAGCGGATGCCCATGTTTCATGAACCTTTAAATAGTTTGTTTGGACCAAGTTGGTCCAAACAAACAATTTGCTTGACTAAGTGCTGCAGTGCTGGGTTTCGCCATGAGACCCGGAAAAAAAATGTGCATGTGGCTGAGTGGAGCTTAGCCAATCTCAGGCAGCTTTGTATTCTCTGAATGTATACAAAGCTTTCTCTGATTGGCCGAGTATGAGAGTGTGATGTCATCAGTCCATCAATCCCAATCAGAGGAAGCTCTATATTCATTCACAGAATACAAAACTGCCTATGAATGGCTGAGTGCAATTCAGCCAGACTCTGTTTTGTTCTGGGTGTGAGATGCTGAAATCCATCACTGTGTACTGTATGTAGCGGGAGTTACATGCAGTACGTACAGTGCTTAGAGGCACTGCAGCACTTGGTAAAGCAAATAGTTTTGCTTGGTCCAAACAAACTATTTCAAGTGATATGAAACATGGGCATAAGCTTTAATTGAACAAGCTGAATTTAGAAGCCGATTTGCTACCATGCACAGCGGCACCAGATTTTGCACTCTCCAGTTTTAGAAAATCAATCCCATTGTGTCTCTGCGAGGAGGCAGCGCTCTGCTTTCTTATATCAGATCTGCACCAGCGATTGAAAAATAAAGCATCCAGAAAGATGCAAAAAACAAAAACACAACATAGCAAGGATATGAATGCACTCAAGGTGCTCAGGCACAGCTTTCTCTCCAGCAAACCTTCCAGAGAACAGTAAAACTTGTAAGAGGCACAGTGCATTAGAGTTACACTGCAGATATACAGCTAAGAGGCTTGTGGTACAGGAGCATTTAGGCTCAGAAAGGAATTCAAGACAACGAATACATTTTCAGCGTAAAGCTTAGAATTAAAATTTTTAAGATGTTCCATATAATATAGCAAATCTTCAATTGACTAGAGACCTACACACTGCCCAAAATGAGGGACAACTAAGAATGAAAGTGGACCAAAGGGATTTGTTTGGGAGCGCAAGTCATTCCAAATGAGGGATGGTTAGTAGGTAGGGCATTCGACTCATTCAGTTTACACCCATAACACTCAAACATTGTCAGCCCATGCTTCCATGCACTCCTCCCACACCCATCATCCTAAACCCCACCTACTGCATTACATGTGCCCTACACTAAACTGCAAAAGTATTTTTCTAAGTAGACAAACAGCAGTGATTAGATTTAGAGGTCAAAGGCTAATGTGTTAAAGGGCCAGATCACCTAAAAGTGATAAGTTCTCTTGAGTACTCACTAGCATGCTTTAACATTTCTTTTACATCATTTTGTACATTCCTGCAAGCCCAGCCTGTCACTGACACACACCCTGGGGGTTGTGTCATCACATGAGCACATCTCAGTCCAGGAGGAGTGCCTGCCCCTGCTAAGAAAGAAAAATAAACTCTTATGAAGTCACTGGACAAGAAAGTAGACTGCTGTAAACAAATTTCTAAAGAAATTTCTTTAACCACTTGCTGACCGTTCACCAACGCTGTATCCTGGCCTAGGCCAACAAGGCCCGGGCTTAGGGCAGCACTTTGCACGGGGGGCAGCACGGAAAGTGTCCCCGCCTGCTTGCGCTAAACTGTTAGTGTAGCGCCAGTCTAGCGCCCCCATAAAGCGGCCGCACTGCTTCCTGTATGCGAGCGGCCGGCATTCCGCAACTGTAGAAGGGGGAGCGCTGCTTCTAATTTTAACTGTCTTATCACCCTGGACCACAAACCTTCCTCACTGTGCTATGTTTTCTGCTGCACCATTGGCATGGTTATATCTTCTTAGTCCTCGCCATAAAATTATCAGAAATTTGTGCTTAAATTAGAACTATAGGCAACACTTTTTTTTTCATTTTGGATAGAATAAGGGAGGGTTATAGCCCCTGTCAGTTTATTTTTTTTACCATAAAAATGTATGTATAACATGTTGTTGTGTTCAGGCCCATACACTATTAAAAACTATACTGGCAAAGGTTTAATCATTTTTTTTTTTTAGGAAACTAAAAACCCTTCCCCTAACTTCACATCCAGAGAATGCATTCCTGAGATGGAAAATGGGACATTTACCAGCAATGCCCTTTTGATGATCAGACAGGAAGTCAGGGAGAATTTCCACCCTGATGGTGGAGGTATCAATAAAATCTTGATAGAGGCTGCAGCTCTAATGCACTTTACTAAAAACAAAAAAAAGTTTTGGCTTGAGTTCCAGATTAAGGGCTAAATGAAATATATTGCATTCTGGTAATTGTATGGGGTTAATACCTAGAATGATAATATTTCATGTATGAATTCCCTTTTTATTATTTTACAGGCCTTTATAATTTTCTCCACCTCAACATGCAGGCAAAGCTATCCTGCAAACATGATTGTTGAGAAAAATAATTATACTTGCACTGGTGCTTACAACAATCTCCTTATATTCGATTGGTTTAAACCTTTATTCCAAAATAAATTAAAAAAACAACTGTTGCTTTACCTGCTTAAAATTGATATCTGGAGTTCGGCTTCAATATGTTCATGGCTTAAAGTCCATCTAAAACTACACATTCATGAAAAATTCCCTTGTCCACAGAGTAACAATGCTGCTGTAGTTTCATTGCAGAACGAAGAGCATTGTCACCCTATTACAGAGAGGAATAACAAGGGGAACTCAACAAAAACGTCTTTTTTAATGTTGTTAACACACTGTATCATGTATGTAATTTTTTATTTTGCCCATAGCTCTACTTATCCCCTTGACGCCAACAGCATGCAGATATGAGGCCTCACTGGACTGGGCTTTTTTCCGTGGGGCCGCATATCTAAGTATCTGTCTTTGTGCTGAGAGCGCTCCACGCAGTGTGTTCTCAGCACAGAGACCAGGGGCTCAGCAGGAGCCCCAGGTGTGGTACTAATGGTCGGGACCCAGAACACCTGGTTGAGAGTCACATGATCGCTGTGATAGACTACGATTGGCTATCACAGTGATCAGTCACTGTGAAGCCCACCTCTGTGTTTCTGTGAATGGAGAGGAAAGATACATTGTATCTCTCTTTCTCCTTGCAGAGAGAAAAAAATAAATACCTAGATCAAGGTTTCATTTAGGTCAGTGCCAGGGTTAGTGTTTGGGTCCAGCAAAAGTCAAAGGTCGTCGTCAGTATATTTTAGACAGGATAAAATAAAAAAATAAAAAAAACCTTTTCTTAATTAAATTAGTATTACATTAATAGCAGTGTCAGTTTGATAAAAGGATAAAAAATAAAAAAAGCAAAAATGCGCACTATTGTTTCTGGGCTGTACTATGGATACAAACAACTAACATACACATATGATGTATCACTACGATCATCAGGAGCAGCAGAATTTATTTTGGGTCGTTCTTTTGTAGTAAGTTATGGTAGTAACAAGAACTATATAGCTAAAATATATATATTTTTTTTTACTATTTTGGGCCAGTTTTCCTTTGATAATAAAAAAAGAAAAATGGGGAGATATCCGTTACCATTTACCACCAAATGAAAGCACAATTTGTCCTAAAAAAAAAAGAAAGTATAATCCACCTGGATGCACAAAGTAGTTGTGTTAATATGTATGGTTTTACTAACACATGTCAAGGTTGCAAAATTGTGCTTGGGCATTAACATTTGTTTTACCCTTAGGCGGGAAGGGGTTAAGCAAGTAGGCTCAACTTGGTTTTCAAAATAACAGGCAAAGCCCTAGTCATTTTGTGAAGCAAGTATTAGGTGCGCTATTAGGCATTGCAGGTGATTACTGCCATGATGTCACCACATTTTTGGTTTGGCGAGTCCTGAGCTCGGGGGTGAATGCAGCATAAGCAATTGACTAGGGAATGCTGCATGTCTTATGCCTTTGAACAACACTGAACATGGCAGTTTGAGGTTTTGGAATGGCTCCTTGCATTCACTTTTTACACCAGTTCTCTGAATCGTCCAAAAAGGTAGCAAAGATATTTTAGCGAAATGGGGATTGGCAACCAAAACACACAAATTATGTCCAGCTTTAATTAAAGAGTCTGCCTTCTGTTGGCTTCTAAATGGGCCATTGTGTGAAGTATTAAGGCTCTAAACTCTGCATTTAGCAGATTTATAGTAATGCAACATCCAAGTGTTGGAAGTACAGTGGAAATCACTTAAGGGATTAGCTGCTAAGGTAGTAAAACATGTAAAATGCACAGAGAGGTGTGAGCCAGAGCTGAGGGTGGAATTCATGATTAAAACTTGTATTACCAATGAGCAAAAATAAACCTCCAGGCTTAGTACATTTTCATATTCATCAGCAAATTTAAGTGGTGAGCCTAAGAGGGGTGGGTGGACCTCAGAACAACTAGATAATCAGATGCAATTCAATGCAGTAAAATGGGAATTAATTGTTTTGCTTATTACCGAATAGCCTATGACTATCGTAGAACAAACCTTGCTCAGTTAAGACCTGAAATAAAACAGATCCTCATGACTTAAATTTTGGCTGCTTCCTGCTGAATTGGCCAAAAGTCAAGCTTTTGGTAGCCCTACAAGAACAAAAAGTAAATTTAAAAATCAATACAGTCTCTTTTGTCATAAAAATGTTACTTGTTAGCAATTTATTTATTTTCTCAGGTTTAATTGCACTTTAAAATAGAAATTCAATCACAACCATTTCAATTTCTGACGACACAACCCCCCCCCCCCCCCCCCCTCGCACGATCCATTTTTCTCTACCAGATCAATTTTCTCCACAGCAGGTTAATAATACTGTTTGGTCAAGGACCTAACCGTCTGCTGTTTTGGCAATGTAGACCCAGCTGTGCACCAATGGGGGCACCTAGATAGATGCTAGGTTTTGATAGATAGAATTAGTATGTTTTGATAGGTAAATGTATTTCAGTGTCGTTATTGTTTGTTAGGTAAAAGCATAGTTTGCTCACTGTACTCAGTGTAGCTGCATTCTGGTAGTAAGGTCTGCTCAGTGTGCTCAGCTGCTGCCAGTTTGGTAACTCCCTCTGCTTACAGAGAACTTATGAAGTTTCTGGATGATAGGTGTTGGGCTATTCAGATGACAGCATGAAAATGGATACAGCCCTGGCCTATCCAAGAGAGACAGGCTCTAACGGCATGCTGGGAAACTGTATATAGTCTGTGAGCACACTAAGCTCAGGGTCTTTTCCCAGAGAGGATTAATCCAGCGAGACCCTTAGGTGGGTGACCTGAGGGCCTGGATGTGGAGACCCTGGAGCTAAAGAAAGCTGACAGAGGGGGCTGTCTGCTTAAAATCTGGTCTGGTATCACCACAGTAAGGTTTCGCTTGGAAGTTGGAAAGCCAGCTGTCCTTGGGCCTTGTGCGAGTACAGATGCTTGAGAGATCTTGGGCACCTTTGTGCTTTTTCTACCCCTCATGTGCTAGAGAAAGTCAGCTGTGGGTCTTGTTAAAGGGGACACTGGCTGGTGTCCTGACAAGCTTTGTCCAGCTAATTTTCTACTTAGGGCTCTTTCACACTGACGGACCGTATGTCCGTTTTTCATCCTTCCGTTTTAGGATGAAAAACGGACATACATGTATCCCTATGGGATAGCGGGTGTCAGCGGATGAGCATCCGCTGACACCCGATCTCGTCTGTGCCCTCTATGCTCCGTTTCTGCAGACGGAGGAAAACCCCATTTTTTCATCCGTCTGCAGAGCGGATCGGATGACGACGGACTCTACGGTCCGTCGTCACCCGATCTCCCAGGTCCATCCCTGCTCTGACAGGTCCATCCCTGCACGGAGTGCAGAGACGGACCTGTCATCTTCCTGCTCAGCGGAGATCGCTCCGGCGATCCCCGCTGAGCAAGCGGCTATCCACGGGGCGGATCTGCACTGATCCGCCCCGTGTGAAAGAGCCCTTAAAGGGACTCTGCTCTTGTGGCTCTAAGAAAAGAGTTTTACAGTTAACTACCACTACTGCTATCTTAAGGCTGAAGTCTATTGTTTGCTACAAGCACCGACTTTAATATAGCTTGTTCTGAAAAATATTGAAGTCCTCAAAGGCTGCGGGGCGAAGCTTGAGGGGAAGACCTGGACAGAATTTTTACGGCTCCTACGAAAGTAGCGTTACATATACACACACACACACTGTATATTCATTAAAAGAATATGATGCTACAGAGCATGTAAAAAGCCACTACCAAAACCAAGTTTGCAGGATATGCCCGGCCACACCTATTTACAAAACTGGATATACTAACATTCTGCACTCTGTTTCCTATTCTAACATACTGTAACGGTATCATTCAAAAAGCAGTATAGCAACAGATTATTGCTAGTAAAAAGGTGCGTCTTTCCATGAACTTCTGCACTCGCCTCTATGTTAGTTAATTGGGCTCTTTCCAGCACCAGCCTTACAGTGTGATGCAATGTCTTTCCTAGTGCACCGTCACACACACCCCCAGGCACGATGGCCCTTGAAAAAAGTCTAAAATGTCAGCTATAAGCTCTTTCACTATACGGCCATGCTGGTTTTTAGATGATTTTTAATTTAACTACCTCCAGCCTGCCGTATAGACAAAATCATGGTGGGCGGAATTCTCTCTCGTTCTGGGATAACGTCATATGATGTCGCTCCAGTCTAACCATTATTGCGTGCCCGCGGAGGGAGCACAGCTTGGCGATCGCAGGCGTGCCGTGTCCCTGGGACATGGCACAACCCCGAGCTCAGTAAAGAGTCGATGACTTAGCTCTTTACCCATGTAATCAGCTGTGTCCAATCACAGCTGATCACATGTAAACAAGGAAATGATGGTTATCGGCTCTCCTCGCCTCACACTGACAGAGTGTGAGGCGAGGAGAGCTGATCAGCAGTATCTCCCCACAGGGGAGACCTGTGAGGTCTCCCCCCAAAGTGCATCCCCAACAGTGCCCAGCAGTGATGCCAGTGTCCAATGATGCCAATTTGTGCCCATCAGTGATGCCAGTCAGGGCTGCCTTTTAGTGCCCATCAGTGCCGCCCATCATTGCCTATCAGTGCACCCCATCAGTGATGCCTCATCAGCACATATGAGTGAAGGAGAAAATGTACTTATTTACAAAACTTTCTGACAAACTAAAAAAAACTTTTTTAAAAAAAAGTTTCGGCCTCATTTTTGTTTTTCTAGCAAAAAATAAAAAACCTAGCGGTGATTAAATACCACCAAAAGAAAGCTCTATTTGTGCGGAAAAAAATAATAATTTGGGTACAGCGTGGTATGACTATGCAATTGTCATTCAAAATTAAAGGTGCAACGGATGGTCGCCGATCCGTGATCCGAACGGGTCACCCTGTTCGGATCGGCACACCCCGCGATAGTAAAGGCCGCGGCTTCGGCCTAGCTCCGGAGCGGCGGCCATCTTGGTACACCCGGCGGCCGTTTACAATGTGATCGCTCCATCAAATGACGGAGCGATCACTTGTAAACAAACTCTGCATTACACCCTGCCAATACTCTGCATTACACCCTGCATTACACCCTGCCAATACTCTGCATTACACCCTGCCAATACTCTGCATTACACCCTGCCAATACTCTGCATTACACCCTGCCAATACTCTGCATTACACCCTGCATTACACCCTGCCAATACTCTGCATTACACCCTGCCAATACTCTGCATTACACCCTGCCAATACTCTGGATTACACCCTGCATTACACCCTGCATTACACCCTGCCAATACTCTGCATTACACCCTGCATTACACCCTGCCAATACTCTGCATTACACCCTGCCAATACTCTGCATTACACCCTGCCAATACTCTGCATTACACCCTGCCAATACTCTGCATTACACCCTGCCAATACTCTGCATTACACCCTGCCAATACTCTGCATTACACCCTGCCAATACTCTGCATTACACCCTGCCAATACTCTGCATTACACCCTGCATTACACCCTGCCAATACTCTGCATTACACCCTGCCAATACTCTGCATTACACCCTGCCAATACTCTGCATTACACCCTGCCAATACTCTGCATTACACCCTGCATTACACCCTGCCAATACTCTGCATTACACCCTGCCAATACTCTGCATTACACCCTGCCAATACTCTGCATTACACCCTGCCAATACTCTGCATTACACCCTGCCAATTACTCTGCATTACACCCTGCCAATACTCTGCATTACACCCTGCCATACTCTGCATTACACCCTGCATTACACCCTGCCAATACTCTGCATTACACCCTGCATTACACCCTGCCAATACTCTGCATTACACCCTGCATTACACCCTGCCAATACTCTGCATTACACCCTGCATTACACCCTGCCAATACTCTGCATTACACCCTGCCAATACTCTGCATTACACCCTGCCAATACTCTGCATTACACCCTGCCAATACTCTGCATTACACCCTGCCAATACTCTGCATTACACCCTGCCAATACTCTGCATTACACCCTGCCAATACTCTGCATTACACCCTGCCAATACTCTGCATTACACCCTGCCAATACTCTGCATTACACCCTGCCAATACTCTGCATTACACCCTGCCATACCCTGTCAATACTCAGCGATACCCAGCCAATACTCGGCGATACCCAGCCAATATTACAGTGGGGAGATGACGTGGATATTACAGTGGGGAGATGACGTGGATATTACAGTGGGGACTATATGGTGGTGGAATTTTAACAGGTTTTTGCAAATTCAATTATTATTTGCTGATCCGAAAAATGATCCGATCCGGGACTATGATCCGAGGATCGATCCGATCCGTGAGTTTTTTGATTCGTTGCACCCCTATTCAAAATGTGATAGCACTGAAAGCTAAAAATTGGCCTGTGCAGGAAGGGGGTTCAGAGTGTGGCAGAAGAGGGAATTCTGCCTAACATCGTAAAGGCTAGGGATGGAAAGAGTGAGGGAGTCTAGACCTACCAAAGTGCGGTTAAACACCTCCAGTAAGTAAGCAAAACAGATTTCCATGGGACTTTAAATAAGGCATAACATTTCCATAAACAAAAAATTATTGCACAATAGATGAAAACCTTATACATAAATAGGAGTTAGTAAAATAGCAAGCTAATTTGTTACCACTACCATATATCAGCATACAATCAGCATCGTATTCATATAGTAATTCATATACACGTTCCACGCTGCCAAATTTCTACAACATAATAGGTGCATCCAATAGCTCAATACGTTTCAGGAATGTTGCTTCACTTCTTCAGGAAGTCTGTAAACCAAAAAACTATTTTACAAGGTATGTTCAGGCACTCCCCCTAAAAAAAGTGTGCAATATCTATGCATATTGATTACCTTAAAACAATACTTACAAATCAGATTGATAATTGATCAAAATAACACCTCTAAATGGCAACCACTGCAAGGTATCTGACCTGGGAGTTGTGGAAGGAAAACATGGTACCCTGATGGGAAAACTAAGGGGCAGCACCTAACAATCCATAGATGGAATCAGAAGACTCAAATTCCCACCAGAAACAATCGGACCTTTGGGACAAGAACATAGATAGGGAAAACAGAATAACCTATGTGCACAAATCCACCAAGTGCAACAGAAAACAAAAAAATGTACCTCAATGTTGTGCTATTAGTGAGGGTAATATGTACACCCATGTGAATATTTGAATGGTGTTTCTCCACTATATAAGAATCGTACCCACAAAGAACCAGAAACACAAAGGGAAGAGGAAGAATGAGAAATTGAAAAATGATGCCTAGCAGCAGTGGACCACAGATAAAAAGTGTGTGCAGTATAAGAGTTACAACACTGTTAGGCACCAATACTCTATGTATGCCACCACAGATAATTATGTATAGGTATCTAGGGTGAAAAAGTACCACCAAAACTCAATTTTCCTCCAGTAAATAAGTTACAGTTAACACGGGGAAGTGTATAAAACTGACACAAAAGATCGACTGTGCAGAGTCACAAGGGCTTTGCTTATGGCAACATTATTTGAAACTGTAAATTACCCCCACACACACTCCTTTTTCCGTCTCAAAGTATATTCTGCTGAACAGTAGCCATATTAGACAAAATGGTCAGCATTCCACAAGGAGATTAACAGCAGCCCAGGGGAAGAAGCCTCACTACTGTGATAACTGCCTGAAGACCCCGTCTCCAGGGATCCTCAGGGTTTAAGCAGCCTATAAAACTAACCATACCAGGTTTTGAAATTCCAACACATATCTTATGCCAAGCATCACCTCTATCCTGTAATACTAGACTAAAGCATTACAGACAAAGAAACTAGATACAGCACCTCTGAAATTTAATAACTACTGTATAGCATCGGGAAATTATACAAATGCATAGGACTACACTGTCAAGCCACAGATGCTATAGTCTGTATTCATAATACTGTGGCTCAGTGAATAGCAGGTATTACACATTGCACTCTTAGGGATATTGAGCAATTCAGCTAATGCAACTATTCTAACCTAAGTGCCCCCCGGAGCAACCAACAGGAAGTAATGCTTAGAGATCTTTGACGTGTATGTGCCAGTTAAGCTAGTACGGCCATACAGTGAACAAGTGGAAATTATTCAAGAAAACAGATCTTGATTCAAATAGTGCCAACAGACAAGGCTGATATACTTATAAATGATATATATATATATATATATATATATATAAGTGACATGGTGTATTTATTTTTATGATAGAAAATAGTGAAAATGCAGATTTATTATATGATAAAAATAAGTAAACCCTCACATTTACCACCACTTCAAACCCATGGAATATAATAAAATGTTCCTGATTATATGCTAATGAGTAGAATCTCTCTGGGGAGTAACTAGGACGTAGCAGGATCCCAGCTCCTGCTAATTAGGACGTAGCAGGATCCCAGCTCCTGCTAATTAGGACATAAAAATAGCCAGTGATAAAAATGTAAAGAACGGAAGAAAGATGGACTCTTTTAGAAATGAGCCCCAACCACCGCTGTTATAAACTGACAATCTGGAAAATAAACAAATATATATTCTATCCAATAATATCTTGGTTTATTGTATAGGTGATGGCTAAATGTGGTGGAATTGATCCAAAGTGCCTGAGGTATTTAAACCAATAGGTTATTGTAAATTGGTTGCTTGACAATCTAGTGGAAGAATGATATATGCAAGAACAACATTACATCCCTATTTACTACATCACTTTAGCATCTATTCAATTTACATCATACAAAACGGAGGGTTAGAATACGGGTCCCATATATTCGCCTATTATCTGAAACTATTCAAACCAGGACAAATGTAGTTAAAGTGGACTGGAGAGGAACAGTACTATGGACCTACGCTGCGATTGAATCCAAACCCCATCCACTTGTATTTGGTACAGTGAATTTCTCACTGATGAAAACAATATATTTTTAAAAGGTGACCACCCATTCTTCAGGATGCTATATAATTTCAATATGTCCCTATAGCTTATTACCCATCTACAGTGCCTTGCGAAAGTATTCGGCCCCCTTGAACTTTTCAACCTTTTGCCACATTTCAGGCTTCAAACATAAAGATATAAACTTTTAATTTTTTGTGAAGAATCACCATCAAGTGGGACACAATTGTGAAGTGGAACGAAATCTATTGGATTTTTGAAACCTTTTTAACTAATAAAAAAATGAAAAGTGGGGCGTGCAAAATTATTCGGCCCCCTTGCGTTAATACTTTGTAGAGCCACATTTTGCTGCGATTACAGCTGCAAGTCGCTTGGGGTATGTCTCTATCAGTTTTGCACATCAAGAGACTGAAATTCTTGCCCATTCTTCCTTGCAAAACAGCTCGAGCTCAGTGAGGTTGGATGGAGAGCGTTTGTGAACAGCAGTTTTCAGCTCTTTCCACAGATTCTCGATTGGATTCAGGTCTGGACTTTGACTTGGCCATTCTAACACCTGAATACGTTTATTTGTGAACCATTCCTTTGTAGATTTTGCTGTATGTTTGGGATCATTGTCTTGTTGGAAGATAAATCTCCATCCCAGTCTCAGGTCTTTTGCAGACTCCAACAGGTTTTCATCCAGAATGGTCCTGTATTTGGCTGCATCCATCTTCCCCTCAATTTTAACCATCTTCCCTGTCCCTGCTGAAGAAAAGCAGGCCCAAACCATGATGCTGCCACCACCATGTTTGACAGTGGGGATGGTGTGTTGAGGGTGATGAGCTGTGTTGCTTTTACGCCAAACATATCGTTTTGCATTGTGGCCAAAAAGTTCGATTTTGGTTTCATCGGACCAGAGCACCTTCTTCCACATGTTTGGTGTGTCTCCCAGGTGGCTTGTGGCAAACTTTAGACAAGACTTTTTATGGATATCTTTGAGAAATGGCTTTCTTCTTGCCACTCTTCCATAAAGGCCAGATTTGTGCAGTGTACGACTGATTGTTGTCCTATGGACAGACTCTTCCACCTCAGCTGTAGTTCTCTGCAGTTCATCCAGAGTGATCATGGGCCTCTTGGCTGCATCTCTGATCAGTCTTCTCCTTGTCTGAGCTGAAAGTTTAGAGGGACAGCCAGGTCTTGGTAGATTTGCAGTGGTCTGATACTCCTTCCATTTCAAAATGATCGCTTGCACAGTGCTCCTTGGGATGTTTAAAGCTTGGGAAATCTTTTTGTATCCAAATCCGGCTTTAAACTTCGCCACAACAGTATTACGGACCTGCCTGGTGTGTTCCTTGGTCTTCATGATGCTCTCTGCGCTTTCAACAGAACCCTGAGACTATCACAGAGCAGGTGCATTTATACAGAGACTTGATTACACACAGGTGGATTCTATTTATCACCATCAGTCATTTAGGACAACATTGGATCATTCAGAGATCCTCGCTGAACTTCTGGAGTGAGTTTGCTGCACTGAAAGTAAAGGGGCCGAATAATTTTGCACGCATCACTTTTCAGTTTTTTATTTGCTAAAAAAGTTTAAAATATCCAATAGATTTCGTTCCAGTTCACAATTTTGTCCCACTTATTGGTGATTCTTCACAAAAAATAAAAATGTTATATCTTTATGTTTGAAGCCTGAAATGTGGCAAAAGGTTGAAAAGTTCAAGGGGGCCAAATACTTTCGCAAGGCACTGTACAAGTATTGTGTGTCATGTCTCCCACATACCCCAATTTCTTTACTAAAGATAGGTCTAAAATATAAGACCCCATTCACACTTCCTGCGTTTTTCAGTCGCTACAGCACTAAAAATAGCACCTGTATAGCGCCTGAAAAAAGCTGCTCCATGAACTCCATGCACTCCAGCCCAGAGGGCTTTCACACTGGAGCGGTGCGCTGGCAGGGCGTCACAAAAAGTTCTGCCAGCAGCTTCTTTGGAGCGGTGAACTCACTGCTGCTCCCCATTGATATCAATGGGGCAGCGCTGCGATACCGTCAGCAAAACGCTGCTCCGGCTGCGTTTTGCAGGCGGATTTAACCCCTTTTCGGCCGCTGGGGGGGTTAAAACGCTGCTAAAACGACGGTTAAGCTGCGCTTTACCGCCAACGCCCCCCGTGGCTCGGTGTGAAAGAAAATAATAAGTAACTATAGCTAAATTGCAAATGAGTTCACAAATTAAGGGCACTGATAAGTAGTTGTAGATGAAATTATAAAAAAAAAAAGTCAAGTTTTCAGAAATAAGTTGACTAATTAAGAAAAAACATGCCACAGTAAATAATAGTTTCTTACAGTATGATTCCACTCAGAATTGAAAATGTGCCCGTGATTACTATATTAAATAACTTTAATATTTTGCAGTTTGAAACTTGCTGAGTGTTTAGTTTAAAAAGACTAGTCTAAGCTAGACAATCAGCAGTCTTCCTTTTTGTACAGACACGATTTGCCTGATGAGCTGAATGTGGCAGCTCACAGGCACTTCCTGAAACCGTTGTCGATCTCTGTGTAAGAAATTCAGCAGAAGTTTTCATAAACCTCAGCACCGCTCTATTCCTATGGAAATGCCACCGAACAGCAGGCTAGCAGCGTTAATTCCTGAAGTAACATATATCCTATACGTCACTTCTGAAAGTAACTGCGCTAGCATTTAATGTCAACGCCCACTGGCTAGCTACGTCACTACCGAAAATGACATTGCTAAGGCGGCAGGGAATACGCCCAGGAGCCTCAATGTTCAGCAAAACCCCAAAGAAAAAGTAGTGACAGGCAGACTTAACAAAAAAAAAAAAAGTTACTAATAAGCATATTTTTAAAAATGTAACAATGCAGATAACATGCTATGGCAGATTAGGTTTGATTAGCGATGATTTAAGGTGAAGCCTTTCCTTCCGATCTAATTATGGTCCTATTTTCCTTGTTTCAACATCATACAGATTCCGGATAACATGTGAAACAAATGAAGACTAATACAACTTCAGAACTGGTAACCAATTTAACCACTTGCCGACCGCCGCAGACACATATACGTCGGCAGAATGGCTTGTACAGGCAAATGGGCGTACCCGTACGTCCCTTTGAATTTGCCGCCTTGCGGGCCCATGGGAGCGTGCCCGTTGGTCCCATGAACTCAATGTTCGCAGGCGGCCCGCGATCGTGAGGTGGAGAGGCAGAACGGGGAGATGTAAACAAGGAATTTCCCTGTTGTGCCTAGTGGCATGACAGGGATCTACTGCTCCCTGTCATCGGAAGTAGTGATCTCTGTCATGTCAGTGGTAGCAAACCCCCCCCTCCACAGTTGGAATCACTCCCTAGGACACACTTAACCCCTTGATCGCCCCCTAGTGTTTAACCACTTCCCTGCCAGTGTCATTTATACAGTAATCAGTGGCTATTTATAGCACTGGTCACTGTATAAATGACAGTGGTCCCAAAATAGTGTCAAAAGTGTCCGCCATAATGTCGCAGTCCCTATAAAAATCGCAGATCGCCGCCATTACTAGTAAAGAAAAAAATTTATAATAAAAATACCATAAATCTATCCCCTTTTTTTAGACACTATAACTTTTGCGCAAACCAATCAATATACGCTTATTGCGATTTTTTCCCCCAAAAATATGTAGAATAATACATATCGATCTAAACTGTGCAAAAAAAAATTTTTTATATATTTTTTGAGGATATTTATTACAGCAAAAAGTAAATATTGCTTTTTTTTCCACATTGTCGCTCTTTTTTTTGTTTATAGCGCAAAAAATAAAAAACGCAGAGGTGATCAAATACCACCAAAAGAAAGCTCTATTTGTGGGAAAAAAAGGACGTCAATTTTGTTTGGGTTCAACGTCGCATGACCGTGCAATTGTCAGCTAAACTGGCACAGTGCCGAATCGCAAAAAATGCTCTGGTCAGGAAGGGGGTAAATCCTTTCAGGGCTGAAGTGGTTAAGGATAAATGAACTGTCATCCTACAAAGAATTGATTTGGTGACAGTCTGGGGTATTTTGAGGGTAGTTTCGGTGGAAAAGCATATGAATAATTTGTAACACCATCTGTCAATTTCAATAGCAGGGGTGGACATTTGCATTTAGCATTACTGCAATTTTTTAAAAAAAATATGCAGTTTTCTTTAAAAATTGTTTGAGCTAATAAAAAGAAATATTTAGGTACATATGCTGTACATGTTTATCAGTAGCACCTGAAAAGTCCTATTTTTCTTCTTTGTCTTGGTATTCACACTGCACACTCAGGGATGTGATGCAATTATATTTTGGGCCAGTCACAAATGTTGTTTAGTATGTTGAAAAAGTCAACAGTTCACACGAGGTGTACTTAATTTTTCACATAACTGTATTTGCAAAGACACCTATGCCTTACTGTACATACTGTATGCAGCCAACTGACATGCAGTTATTAATCTAGCACATATGTAGTTGGTAAAATCCAAGTGTCACACCCTTACAAATGCATCAATAGGCTTTTTTGGCAAAGAGCTGTATCACTGAGGACAATATAAATTCTACTAGGGGGGCACTACTCAGAATCCCTAGGATTACATAAGACAACTGTTGTGTATCTAACGGACAATCTGAATATGAAATGAATGCAAGCCCAGAGGTGGCCTCAATGCAGTGGTGAACAATCACAGGGATTTAATTGCAGAAAAAACCCTTCTACATGGCTACAGTACAACTCTTTGTAAGTGAAACCACACCACAACAAAAACATATCCTGTTTAAGCTGCACTGACGTCAGAAGTGTGTGTTTACTGTCTGTGCTGGACAGAGTGCCACGGTTTCTGGCCCCAAGCAACGTGGAACAAAAAGTATCTGCTCTCGTCCAAAACCAAGATTACCGCACACTTTTGAGGTAATTGATACATAAATGAAAAGTTACGGTTAATGATCTGAGTGTATTTCTGGGCTGTGACATGTTTTATGGACATTATACCTCACTTAAATCAGATCCATACTCTGCTTATAGAAAGCATTACCTGCATGTTTAATGGATTTATAATTTTTACCAACATATTAAACTTTTTTTTTTTACTGAGAACACCATTCAAATTTGTTTCTACTCCAGTGGAGCTTACAAACTAATTACAGTTCTACAATCATACAAATACAATTTTCCATCACTTGTCTATCAAGCTCAACCTTCAAGGTCACAAACCAATATGTGTGATCCAAAAGAAGGCAAAATCCACCAAGCAACTGTGGTCTATCCTGTGATTTAGGAGACAAAAATGTCTCGTAAAAATGATACCTTTTAGTGGCAGGGCCTGGACTTTAACCTGGGACCTCTGCTGTGTCTGGCAATGACTCTTCTCACTGAGCTACCTGAGATGATAGACAGCACCCTGTCTGATCCATTGGCCAACCTTGCCTTGTGCCTTGACTTCTGCTGAACCTTGAACTCTTTGCTCCTCCTATGAACTTCTTGATTTAAGCCATGTTCCTGCACTTCATGTTTGCCAGATTATTGTGCTTTCTCCAGCCAATAGCTCGCTCTCATCTTCCCTGCTGCCATCCATATTTTTGCTACCACTCGTTACTGACCTTTGGCCTGTTCCTTGACTATGCTTCTGCCTGATCCCAACCTACAATCAAGTTACTGACCCCTGGGTTGTTTACTGACTACGCTTCTGTTTGATCCTCACCTGCTATAGCCTCTTCTGGACCCTGGCTTGCTCACCTCCTAGTGGGGTGATTCTGAGGACCGTGAGCTGGTACTAACATGCAATAAAACCCATCTCAACCATCAGGAGCTCTGGTGAGCATGCGTTATTCGCCAGAGTGACCTGCTTGTGTACCTGTCCTGCTGGTTGGTGGGAGCCTCTATACTGCTATAGCTACTGGTCTCCGAGCCTGACCCCTGATCAGCTAACTAAAGATATAAAAAAAATACAAGTTTCCGGAACACTAGGTCCATTTTGCAGATGCACTGACAAATATGTTCAATCAATGTACTTGAAAAATACTTGAACCTAGCATTTCAAAAGCTGGTATTTTTTTCATCTTCAGATATCCACCTAAAAGACATCACTTTGACAATACTTTGCTTCTCTAACTGTGTATGCATTCCAGTACATCTTTTTTTTTGCTTCTTATGCCGTGTACACACGACCGGACTTTTTGACCAAACTGGTCCAACAGAACGAATCAGTCGGACAATTCGACTGTGTGTGGGCTTCATCGGACCTTTTCTGTCGAAAATCAGACGGACTTTAGATTTAGAACATGTTTCAAATCGACGGACGAAAACAGACGCTAGGGCAGCTATTGGCTACTGGCTATGAACTTCATTATTCTAGTCCGGTCGTACGCCATCACGGTCGAATCTGTCCGACTTTGGTGTGATTGTGTGTAGACAAGTCCGATTCGACGGAAGTCTGTCGAAAAGTCTGACAGAATTCAGTCCGTCGAAAAAAGTCCAGTCCACAGCATTAGGAGAAAATACATTTTTGACCCAGTAAGGCAATCAGACAAGATCCCTACATTTTTATAATACCATCTTTGGTAATTACTAAATTTGATACTATCACTTTGACAAAAAAAAATAAAAAATCAGCTTAACCCCTGTCAATATACTATTATATATAAATAAATATATACTATTCTGTTAAATATGAAAAGGAACCCTTTTTGTTACGATAATATCTGTATTTCATTCATATTCAGCCGATGTCCCCTTTTCCTTTCTTCATCACTTAGGAAAAAGTTAATTTGCTAAATGTTTATATTGACGTTGGATATATTAAAACATTACATTTTTTTGTTTATTTAGTCATGGGATATGACAACATACTGTATTTAACGCCAATCAGAAGAAAAAAAATTAATAATTTAGTTGCCTGCTCTTGTGCCCACCTCAAATATCAAATGTCCTTCTCCACTACATATTCAAGATGTGACCTTTATTATTTATGTAGCGGTGTAGTTGCCACTAGTAACAAATATCCATCAAATCACCCCACTGCCGGACTCCACACATCACTTGCAGACAATGAACAGTCTTTTGCCATTATATTTTAAAGATTTCACACACTAGCACATAGTTAGAGCCAGAAGAGATGATGTGCATTTATTAATTGCTATGATCTTCCTCTTGAATCACCATGCAGACTGTTGCTCCTCCTCTGCTTAACTCCCGCAGACTATTGCTTCCAGGCATTCCTCATCCATTACCATGTAAGAATGATGTTCCCAGAACTCCTCTCCTCCTGCACAAAGCTTATCCTGTAGTTACCCTCCTGCACAAAACTTATTCTGAAGTAAAGTAATGACACATCATCTATTGTAAGCAAGGACGACCCACTCTGAATAAATCCTTAAAGCTGGCTCCGATTTCTCGCTGCTACTAGGCCAGAGGCCTGCAGCACCTCTCCCCGGAGGCCTAGTAGTTTAGAAGCACATGTTGAATGGTGGACTACTGTTCCCAGCCAGCCCAGCTTGCAAATCCTGTGCCCTCGGGCCACATCGATTTGACACATATCCCCACAGTCTCTCCATCATTGACCGTGTAATGATGAAGACTTTGCTAATGACCGTGTAAAAGCAAAGTTCCCTCACAGATTTCCTGGCACATCCAGCCCTCCACTGTGGTAACACTCACCGTCCTTTTTCTGCCATGAGTCCTTGATGGAGAACTTGACCGGACCATACGTTCTGAAAGCTTCACCTGCCCCTCTGCTCCAGGAGTTCTTTATCAACGACCGTGTGATGATAAAGACATTGCCAATGACCATGTAGAGGCAAAGTTCCTTCACAGCTCTCCCTGGGCCTCCTCCTGCGATCGGCACCCCCCGATGGTGGGTGATGGGCGTGCACTCCTGCTGCGGTCTAGTATTCCATACTCCACTTCACTCAGCCGACAACTCTCTCCAGTGGCATGTTACCTCAGCTTATATAGGAGGCCCGCCCCTTGCCAATACCAGTTGGGGATTGGTCAGGGCACCCACATAAGCTGCCTGCCACTCCAGTCCCAGGCCCTGGCCCTGGCCCTCTTCCAGAATATTCTCCCTGGAAGCAGGGGAGGCGCCACAGAACTAGAGCACAGGTGATCACACCCACTACTACACTAACCACTTCCAGCCTCCAAATCAAAACAGACAGGCCTAGCTTGCAGCATAGGCCTACTTAAATTTGCCTGTGCTGACAGTCTCCTAGTAAAAATCCTATTACTAGCACCTACCTAATGGTAGAGGGTGCTACATTTATTTATTATCAATTATTTATAGATTTTCTTTGGTGGTCACCTTGCATTGGGTGATGCTGCTTAGCCAAAACTCTTTGTAGGTCTGGATAGAATAAGTGTTGAAACTTTTGTTTTATTGTTCTCTGTTGTCCGTTGGGAGATTCAACCAGGCTGTTAGCCCTGGCGACAATTGTCAGACAGAAAATCATGTGAAATACAAATATGTACAGCTGTTACCAGACCAAGAGGTTAGTGGAGTTGACTTCCAATAAGACACATGTTCCAATAACTACTGTCTAAAAGTACATTTTCTCTCCTTTCCTGAGAAACAAGAAACATTGAAAAATATTGAAAAACTAGGCTTATACTCGAGTATATATGGCATGTATATTGTTCAGACTATCATCAGTCTGTTTACCACGTGACCATTTAGGACAATGCTGCATTAGCAGCCATTTGAGGACGCTAGCTAATGTCAGTTTATGACACTGCTGTATTTCTTCTTACCTGACCCTTTCTTTTACTGACTTAGGAATTCTGGAGAAAATTAGGGTGGAATGGTGTGCAGTACTACTCCCCCATTTCCTCCACACAGTGTGATGTACAGTAAATCTCATGTTTTTTCCCAGTGCTGACCCATATTTCCCAAACTCATCATGTCTCACATTACCTGAAGGGTACACATCCAAAACGTGGAAATCAACAAGTTAGAATATCTAGATTCTCTATACTAGATTTAGCACAGAGGATGTATATTTTCATAGACTTTAGAAAAAAAGAAATTAAACGTACCTCCATACGTTCCTGCTTAACTTCATCAATGTCGTCATCCTCCATTAGCGCTAGCAGCTCTCCGGTCTGGTCAATGGAATTTAGGAAATCCTGGGCTAGTTTCTGACGTTTATTTGCATTACTGTTGGCAGCCAACTTCTCTACATACAGGAGGAAAGCAGAAAAATATGAAAAATTATATATCTGTGTTGGCACCATGACACACTGAAGATACAGCAACATCTGTCAAGGAAAATAGAAGTGCATGATGGAAGGAATACTAGATACTGGAAAACTGGTAAAGCAAGTGGGTAGGCCAATGTGAAAATGTGAGATTTGCCACCCATGTATAAAGCTGCCCAAAAAAAATAAAATCTTTTGTCATTGAATGGTAGTTTCTCAAACATTATACATCTATGTCAGAAGTGAAGTTGGTGCTACATAAAAAAAATATAAATTTGTCATGACATTTCCAAGCACGCCTGAAATAATGACAGTCTGATGGCAGTCGGCTATTACCTCCTATAGTCACCAGCTACACCTGTCTCCTGAATATTTTTTCTTGTATGTCACTGTGATAGGCAGCCTCGGTAAAAAAAAGGTAATGCTCAACAGTCAGGAAAGGATAATCAGAGCTCTGTGTATTTTATGTTACGTATAAACTCTGCAATTTTAATGCAATTTGGTGTCTCTCAATCAGGTTTAAAACTCACTTATTTCCTAGTTTTCAGGTAAAAGTCAGTCAATCAAAACAATTTTATGCTACTGATAAATGCATTTTCAAACTTCCACCCCACGTTTTATTATTTGGGCATTTGAAACATGGACGTCTTTATGGTTGTAAGCTAATGAAGGCAACAGACTTGGCAAGTTGAAGGCCAAATGTATAAATGTGGTTTATTTACTGGGCATACTGTACATTGGCATCGTCACAGAGCCATGCATAGGCACCCCTTCTGTGGCATGCATTATGTATGCTTATTCTCCTTTAGCCATCAAGCTACTTTTTAGCATTCTTACGAGATACAGATAAGACATTTTTACTGGGCAATTTATAGATTCCTTATTGTGGCCAATCTACTGTAACACAGAAGTTGCTGAATCACAGTTAAAGGATAAACGCATTTCTTTAATGCCTTATTTCAGTTAAAAATTATGCTGTTACCAATTATAAAAGAAGGCGGCCATGTAAAAGAAGCCCATCTATGTCTACTTGCTGACCGCCCTATAGCAGCTTTACTGCTACAAGGCGGCAGTTGTGCGCCGCATCATGTATATATACATGATTCCAGAATTATGCCTGCAGGGGGCACGCGCATACCGCCTGCGGGCCGCGTCTGCTGCGATAATTCATAGCAGAAGCCGATCTGTAGGTGACGGGCACTCAATGTCTTCCGGCACCCGCCAGTCGTCAGTATAGTACATTGAACGGGGATCTGCCTATGTAAACAAGGCAGAGCCCTATTCTGACAGGGAGTAAGGGATGGATTCTGTGTTCCTGCAAAGCATGGACTAGAATCCGTCTCTTACCTTAGTAAAAGCAGCACACTGTTAACACACAAACATTGACTAGGCACACATTTAACCTCTTTATTTACCCTTGATGTTTAACTCCTACCCAGCCAGTGTCATTAGTACAGTGACATATTTTTACTCTATTAGTTGCACCGATTCCCAAAAAGTGTCAAAAGTGTCAGTTAGTGTCCGATTGTTCGCTACAATATTGGAGTTCCGCTAAGTCGCAGATCACCATTACTAGCATAAAAAAAGAAATAAAAAAAATCCATAAATCAATTTAAGCTTATTGTGTTTTTTTTTACCAAAACATGTAGCAGAATACATATTGGCCTAAATTTATGAATTAGATTTTTTAAAAATGTTTTATTGGATGTGTTTTATTGCAGAAAGTAACAAATAGTTATTTTTTTTTTAAATTGTCTGCCTTTTTTTATAGTGCAAAAAATAAAACACAGTGGTAATCAAATACCACCAAAAAAAAAAAGCTCTATTTTACATAAATTTTAAAAGTGTTGCACAACCGTGCAATTTTCAGTTAAAGTAACGTAGTGCCGTATCGCAAACAATGGCCTGGTCATCTGGGGGGGGGGTTAAATCTTCCTGCACTCGCCAGTCGTCGGTATAGTATATTGAACAGGGCTCTGCCTTGTAAACAAGGCAGAGCCCTATTCTGACAGGGAGAATATTGTTTGCATATTTTTATACAGCATTTTTGAGCTTTGGCTTTTTTTTATTAGCCAATAGAAAGAACTATCATTTGTTGCATCATTTGTTGGAAGGTTTTTCAGCTTTTTCCATCAGCTTTTATTACATTTTTTTGTTATAATTATCTATTTTTTGTTAGGGTAAGGGTTTAGAGTTAAGGTTAGGAGTTAGTATTAGGGGTTAGGGTTATTTCGTTTTTTGTTAGGGTGTTAATGCAACTACTACAACTACGAATAATAATAATAAATGGATAAATAAATGTAAAATATATAACTAAATAAATAAAAATAATCATAAATAAATGATACAGTACAAAAAATAAATACTATGTAATAATACATAAATAATTAACCCCTAACCCTTACAAAAAATAATAACAAAATATTAAATAACTAAAAACCCTAACACAAAATAAATAAATATAATAATAAAATACATGTTATCATCATCATCATTATATTATTATTATTATAATTAATAATTTCTTTTTTGTTTGGGTGTTTATTATTATTAATTAATTACATTTAATTTAAAGGTTAGGGGTTAATTAATATTTATTAATTATTACATATTTTCTTTATCATTTATTTATGATGATTTTGTAGTTATTTGTGTATTTATTTATTCAGATATTATTACAATTTTTTATTTTTTTACATTTTATTATTCGAGCAGAAAATCGTCCAAAAACTGGCAACAAAATGCGTGAATTGTGCACAAAAACGCATGTTTCCATACATTCCTATCTGAATAAAAACGCACCAAAAACACGCAAATCTGCCCAATTCGAGCTGCAAAAAAAGGTTCAGAACTTTTTTGAGCTTCAGGCATTTGGCTTCAGGCAACGTGGAGTGGAGACGCAAACCAGAGAATAATAGATTTTTCTCCTCCAGCATTTTGGAGCTTTGAGCTACAAAACCCTGAGGTGTGAATGGGGCCTTAAAGATTTCCTTTGTCTTTGTCACTTTTATGCCTCCAGGACAGGGACAGGAAGTGAAGGGAAATCTCCCAAATGGAACAGTACAAAAATAACTGATTGGGGGTTTGGCTATAGATACACTTTAAAGTTTTAGGATGGGGGGGCGCCAGACCCCGCCCTTCCTTTTTGACCCAGCCCACTTCTCATAAGCCCCACCCCTTATATAATCCACCCACTCCATCCCCTGTATTCCACCCATAGTGTCAGGAGTATACAGCTCAGAATCACAGGGCAGAGTATACAGCTCAGCATTACAGGGCAGAGTATACAGCTCAGCATCACAGGGCAGAGTATACAGCTCAGCATCACAGGGCAGAGTATACAGCTCAGCATCACAGGGCAGAGTATACAGCTCAGCATCACAGGGCAGAGTATACAGCTCAGCATCACAGGGAAGAGTATACAGCTCAGTATCACAGGGCAGAGTATACAGCTCAGCATCACAGGGCAGAGAATACAGCTCAGCATCACAGGGCAGAGTATATATAGCTCAGCATCACAGGACAGAGTATATATAGCTCAGCATCACAGGACAGAGTATATATAGCTCAGCCTCACAGATCAGGGGTGATCTGTGGGTGCGCCCCGAGCCCACCCTATTTCAAAGCCTGTTAGAGCATCTGGCTGTAATCAGGTGCTTCAAAAAACACACCCCTGCCTATCACCGCCATAGGAATTCATGCAACTGGCATCCTGAAAGGGGCCGGGCACATGGAAAGAGAGGGCAGCGGTGGTGTTGGGTGGGGGGGAGGAGTGCCCGTGCGCCCACAACGCACAGCACAGGCCGCCCCTGGTTACAGGCTTGCTTAAAGCCCTTATGGCATCTTACAAGAGGATTTGGTTTTAAGGAATTATATCAAATAAAATTCAGTATCTCTTAAGATGAACATGCTTCCAAAAGCTTAGTCACAATTGGCTGAAAAAGGTCACAAGGATAAGTTCAATTCAAAACGGTTTTCACCAGTTTCTCTTTTCTGTGTTTAAGCTTCAGTAAATATGTTTTTCCACACTGACTGAATGTATGTTTATAAGTGGGGAATGTATGGCAGGTCTTCAGCATTACTATACAAAAAACAGGGTCCCAACATTTATTTAGCCTGGAAACCCCCATTTCAAATCCAGATTACAAGCAATGGCAAAATACAGGGAGGAACAGGAGAATGTTAAGGACAACATGCGAACATTTGAAACAGAAATATGGAATGGTTGAAAAATAAAATGAGAACATTCCTTTCAAGATAGTCAAAACTGTGCGAATAACATATATTTAAAAACCTTCTAAAGTTATGTTAATTACTGCATAATGTCTTCCAAAAATACGCTTCTCTTTCCTGAAAGTTATTATTTCAGGTGTTTTAAATCTGCACACAGACCGTAAGATGGAAAAGGGAATATGGCAAGCCCTGAAAAGCTACTGATGTTTCTCATCAGAGCTGCCATATAATAGTAGGTCCAGCAGAGGTGAAGATGTTATTAAAACGCACTTATCCAGCTCATGACATTCCAGATTCAAATTGTGCATAGAAGCAGACAGAACATTACAGACTAAATAAAAGTGCTGTTACTGTGAAAAGGATACAGATCGACACATTCAGTACAGAAACTTGGACGTAAGTGGGCCCACTGGTTGGGTAGCATTTGGAGCTCTGGCTGCCAGAGGAACAAGCCCCAAAATATCCTCCAACCAGGACATAAAGTAAAACGTGTAACAAACGCCACACTTTTCCAGATCTTTTAACCACTTCAATACCGGGCACTTATACACCTTCCTGCCCAAACCAATTTTAAGTTTTCAGTGCTGTCGCACTTTGAATGAAAATTGTGCGGTCATACACCTTACCCAAACTACATTTTTATAATTTTGTTCCCACAAATAGAGCTTTCTTTTGGGGGTATTTGATCACCTCTGGGATTTTTATTTTGTTACTGTTACAAAACTTTGTAAATAAGTATTCTCCTTCACTGATGGGCACTGGTGGGGCTGCACTGACAAGGCGGCACAGATGGGCACCGATGAGGTGGCACTGATGATGGGCACTAATATGCGGCACTAATGGGGGGCACTGATATGCAGCACTGATGGGTACACATAGGCAGCACTAAAAGGCGGCACATATGGGCACTGATAGGCGGCACGGATGGGCACTGATAGGTGGCACAGATGGGCATGGATGGGCACTGATGTACACTAATGGATGGTACTGATGGACATCACTGATTGGCAGGCACCCATTGTGGGCACTGACTGGTATCCATTGTGGGCACTGATAGGCATCCATTGTGGGCACTGATGGGCATCCATTGTGGGCACTGATTGTTATCCCTGCTGGCCATGGGTGGCATACCTGGTGGTGACTAGTGGTGGGCATCCCTGGTGGTGTCCCTGGTGGTCCAGTGTGGGCATCCCTGGTGGCGTCCCTGGTGGTCCAGTGTGGGCATCCTTGGGGGGGCTGCACTGATAATCAATCAGCACAGACCCCTATCAGAGGAGCAGCCGATCGGCTCTCCTCTACTCGCGTCTGACAGACGCGAGTGAGGAAAAGCTGATCAACGGCTCTTCCTGTTTACATTGTGATCAGTCGTGATTGGACACGGCTTATCACGTGGTAAAGAGTCTCCGTCAGAGACTCTTTACCTAGATCGGTGTTGCGGTGTGTCAGACTGACACCCCGCAACAACAATGGACGTGATGCGCGCCCCTCGGGCTTGATATCCTGGCAATGTCATATGACGTCCGGTCAGGATATTGCAACCACTTTGCCGACGTCATATTGCTATATGGCGGGTAGCAAGTGGTTAAAGCTCAACTCAAGGCAAATGGCTAAATTTACCATTGAATACATACTGTGTATGGGAGCAGTTTTACTTGCACAAGGTTTTTGTATTTCTGCCTAGCCAGTCCTGAGACATACATAACAAAACCAGTTTGGTGACCTACCTTCTCTCTGCTGCATCCCATCAGGTGATTGGACAGGGAAGGGACAGCAGAAGCACAGTGAATCATTTGTACTCCTTCCTTCAGAATGTTTCTTCTTATCTCATAAGTAGTTGGACACACCATTTTGGCTCCTAGTCATGCTGCTTTCTAACTTCTTCTGATTGTTACTGTACAGAAGGCGATTCCAAGTCCAAATCTGTACTTAGAATTTTACCCATAACAACTTGATAAAAAATAATGTTCTTTAGCAAGGAACATATGTCAAAAGTATTTCCACACACATGAACTTTAGTGGCACCTCAGTCTTAGTCCGTAGGGTTCAGTATTGAGTTGGCCCACCCTTTGCAGCTATAACAGCTTCAACTCTTCTGGGAAGGCTGTCCACAAGGTTTAGGAGTGTCTATAGGAATGTTTGACCATTCTTACAAAAGCGCATTTGTGAGGTTAGGCACTGATGTAGATGAGAAGGCCTGGCTCACAGTCTCCGCTCCAATTCATCCCAAAGGTGTTCTATTGGGTTGATGTCAGGTCTCTGTGCAGGCCAGTCAAGTTCCTCCCCTTACTGGTCCAAATCATTTGGTAGAGGGGGGATTATGGTGTGGAGTTGTTATTCAGGTGTTGAGCTTGGCCCCTTTGTTCCAGTTAAGGGAACTCTTAAGCCCCATACACACGCGCGGACAATCCGTGGACCAGGTCCGTCGGACCATGTCCGTCATACTTTGTCTGATGTTGGTTTTGCGTACACACGATCGGACAAAGTTGTCGGAAAATCCGATCATTCTGAACGTGGTGACGTTTGTTGCCTACGACGGGACTACGTAGAGGCTAGTAGCCAATAGCTTTGGTCTTGTAATGTGATCTGAGCATGCGTAGCACTTTGTCCGGTCGGACAAGCGTACACACGCTCGGATTTGGTGTGATCGGACCGGGTTGACGGGAAATCTTTCCAGCAGGAGATAAGACTTTGTCCGACGGACAAACCGACGAACACTGTCCGATGGTGCATACACACGGTCTGATTTTTCAACAACCTTGTCCATCGGACCAAATTGATGAAAAAGTCCGACCGTGTGTATGGGGCTTTAAGGTGTCAGCATACCAAGACATTTTGGACAATTTCATGCTCCCAACTTTGTGGGAACAGTTTGCAGATGGCCCCTTCCTGTTCCAACATGACTGCACACCAGTGAACAAAGCAAGGTCCATAAAGACATAGATGAGCGAGTTTGGGGTGGAGGAACCCGAATGGCCTGCACATGAGTCCTGACCTCAATCCGATCGAACATCTTTGGGATGAATTAGAGTGGAGACTGCGAGCCAGGTCTTCTCGTCCACATCAGTGCCTGACCCCACAAATGTGCTTCTGGAGGAAATGGTCGAAATTTCCATAGACACACTCCTAAAACTTGTGGACAGCCTTCCCAGAAGAGTTAAAGCTGTTATAGCTGCAAAGGGTGGGCCAATTCAATATTGAACCCTATGGACAAAGACTGGGATGCCATTAAAGTCCATGTGCGTGTAAAGGCAGGCATCCCATTACTTTTGACAAAATTGTGTACATTCCTCATTAATAATTATGCTACCAAAAGTGTGCTGTAAATTGCCTCCAGCATTTCTCCTGTTTCTGCTTGCTGGAGGCCGCCATTTTGTTGAAGCCCAGGGCCCCTAAACAGCAGTAAATAATAAAACAGAACAAAACCATCAATTTAATGGTTTCAAAAAACAGTTAGCAATCCCGGCAGTGCATGAATGCAACTGTTACATTTGCTTGTGTCCTCAACCAAACTGTCAAACCATGAAATGGTTGGTGTCATTACTGATCACATGTACAGCACCATGGCAGTTGCAGATCCAACAGAAGCAACTTCCTTGGCTGTAAAGGATAGGAGGGTTTAATTCTGCTTTAAAGCTGTAAGCAGATTGGGCTCTACAAATTCAGTAGTGCCTAAAAATGGAAAGCTACTGAGCATGTGCAGAGCAGGGTAAAACATTGTATTACTGGATTTTAAACAGTATATGCATTTATTTCTAATCTTTTAAATAGCCATATATATCTGCAAAAGGGGCCAGCCTGAAGTGATCTAGCAGGACTTAACGTGTTTGTTACATTAAAAATAAAAAATAAATAAAATATGTATCCTGTTCCTTTACAGCATGCTTGAGCTGTGTCATTTGGCCCCTTGTATCATATAAAATACCTGGCTAACCCTGCCTGGTTCTGCCCTCCCCCTGTAAACTGGCCACGGTTTATCATGGCTGTGGTCATTTGACGTGCCTCCTTCCTCTCCATCCTCCCTTACCTGCCTGTCAGCTCTGTCCGCTCCCCAGTCCTCCTCTCCTGCTGCTATCATAGCTCAGTGTTCTTTCTACAATCCCCTCTGTTACATTAAATAATGTCCCCAGTGTATGTGTTTTTTTTTTTAAATAGTCCGCTGTGTACTTATTTCATAACACCGATCGGCACTCGCGTGACCAGCCGCCCCTCTCCTCCTGGCTGACGTCAGCGGGGGATTCTCAGCCCCGCCCGCTGTAGCTGTTCAAGAGAGGAGAGAGGGGGCCAGTCACGTGAGCGCCGCTATAAAGGAAGGTATATAGCAGCTTATTTTAAAAAAAAGTGGCACATAATTATGAAGTGGAAGGAAAATGATACATGGCTTTCAATTTTTTTTTTACAAATAAATATCTGAAAAGTGTGGTGTGCTATCTCTGAAAGCATTCTTAATTTACAGTATTTTTTCATTTTTTTTTTTTATGTTTGGGGGCTGTAGGTCATTTTGTAGCAAAAAAAAATAGATTTTTACTTGTAAAAAAATGGCAGATTTGGCCCAGTTTAAAAGTGGTCAAACAATATTATCAGATTTGTCAGCTATCTTCTATGAACTACTAAACAACTCCCCTATATGTAAGGCCCCTTTCACACTGTCGGACCGTTCAGGTCTGCCTGTCAGTTTTGATGGTGGACCTGAATGGGGGCGCTCCATGCCAGTCTATGGAGCGACGGATGTCAGCTGACATCCGACCCGGCCCGATCCGCCAAAAGCAGACGGATGGCCCTACGTCCGGATCCGTCGTTGGCAGATCGGATTGGGTGAGATCTGATGAAAACGGACATGCTCTTTTCATCCAATCTCTCCATAGAATCCAGCGGCGCTCTACAAGCCCCTCCCCGCTCAATGAGCAGAGAGGGACCTGTCATCCGTCGGCTCAGCGGAGATCAACGGAGCGCTCTCCCGCTGAGCCGGCGGACAGAGGCCGACTCCGTGCAAGTGGATCCGCCTCGTCTGAATGAGGCCTAATGGAGATGAGGAGATAGGAGGGCTTTATAATCCAAATCAGGAGAGCAGCTTAGGGTGGCAATGTTGTTTCCATAGAAAGGGTCATCAACCTAGGACGGGGGTCTCCAAGAATTCTAAACAAAGGGTAAGTTTACCGTCCTTAAGACTTTAGGGGGAGGGGGGGGGTGACCGTGCCCAGTGGGAGTACACAGTGCCCTTTTGTTGGTGTCAGTGGGAGGAATTGTGCCCAATGGTTGATGTCAGTGGCAGGAATAATGCTTCAAGGGCCAGACAAAGGCAAGAAAAGGGCCGCATCTGGCTCCTGGGCCACCGTTTGGAGACCACTGCCCCCAGGACAGAAGTGTGTACACTTGCAGGATCACCAGGGGAAAATAAAGTGAAATAAGCTTAAAATAAGGAAACTAATTGAGGCACCATGTCTAATTTACTGTATCGAATATTTAACTTTTTTATGGGTTTAACCGCTTCCCGACCGCCTCACGCAGATATACTGCGGCAGAAGGGCACATACAGGCAGATTAACGTATCTGTACGTTGCCCTTTAAGAGGCGGCTTGCGGGTGTGCGCGCCCGCCGGGAGCTCCGTGATCGTGGCTCCCGTGGACTCTATGTCCGCGGGGATACCCGCGATCGTCTCATGGTGAGGAAAAAAACGGGGAGATGCTAATGTAAACAAGCATCTCCCCGTTCTGCCTAGTGACACTGTCACTGATCACAGCTCCTTGTAATCGGGAGCGGTGATCAGTGACGTGTCACACACAGCCCCCCCCCACAGTCAGAATCACTCCCTAGGACACGCTTAACCCCTACAGCGCCACCTAGTGGTTAACCCCTTCACTGCCAGTCACATTTACACAGTAATCAATGCATTTTTAATTGCACTGATCGCTGTATAAATGTGAATGATCCCAAAATCGTGCCAAAAGTGTCCGATGTATCCACCATAATGTCACAGTCACGATAAAAATCGATGATCGCCGCCATTGCTAGTAAAAAAAAAAATGCCATAAAACGATCCCCTATTTTGTAGACGCTATAACTTTTGCGCAAACCAAACGCTTATTGCGGTTTTTATTTACCAAAAATATTTAGAAGAATACGTATCGGCCTAAACTGAGGAAAAAAAACTTTTTTATATATTTTTTGGGCATATTTATAATAGCAAAAAGTAAAAAATAATGTGTTTTTTTCATAATTGTTGCTATTTTTTTGTTTATAGCGCAAAAAATAAAAACCGCAGAGGTGATCAAATACCACCAAAATAAAGCTCTATTTGTGGGAAAAAAAAAGGACATCAATTTTGTTTGGGAGCCACGTCGCACGTCCGTGCAATTGTCAGTTAAAGCGACGCAGTGCCGAATCACAAAAAGTGCTCTGGTCTTTGGCCAGGCAAATGGTCCGGGGCTTAAGTGGTTAAACATGCTTTAAGAATTAAGAACTTGATTTGGAAATGTTTAAAAGAATCAGTGTTGACTATAGCAACCAGTTACTTGGTATCATTCTTCCAGGGCAGGTTATGAATGAAAGAGATGTACTGGCATTTTATTTCATTTGCAACCACAGAAAGCTGAATAATCAGTGAACCATAAAGGAAATTATTACACTTCATGAGCCATTCTGTTGGCACGGACTCTGGCATGGAAACACACATGGAACACCTCTCTGTGCCGATGTCTGTGTAGACTGTGCTGCAGGATTCCTGCATAATGCACAAGCAGCTGTCCTCTGTGATCAGCTTCAAAGCTACCCCTTCTGCCCATTGTCACCACACTGAAATTACACACGCTGAAATCAATTACTGGCTTAATCAGTCCCAGTTTAAGAAAACATCCATGAAAGGAAACAGCTCCCTCATAACAAGCATGGTGTGTGTATCTGTCTTACAACCAGCCTACCAAATGGTAGATCCTTTCTGTCTCTTCCACTTTAAAGAGCGAAAAAAACAAAAATTCTTCAGATTGACAAAGAAATTAAATACTAAAAAGATTTTTAAACTTGACTGAATAATTGCATGAAGTCCCTTTTTTTAATTTGAAGGCCAAATTGTACTTTATTCAGCTGCATATTGAAATTGAACTAGTGCAAGTATGTTAAAAGGGGTTGTAAATCCTTGTTTGTTTCAAAAATAAAAATAACAAACCTATCTATACTAACCTGCTCTTTTTGCAATCGTTTTGCACAGAGCAGCCCCAATTTTCTTCTGGGGTGCCCTGCTGGCACCCCAGGCCCCTCCTCTTCATCGGGTGCGCCTAGAGAAAGCCGCTTTCCCTGGGGGCACCCGTGCGGACACGAGTCCGGCTACTGCGTCCATTGACACAGACAGCAGGACTCGGCCCCGCCCCCGTGTAACTGGATTTCATTGACAGCAGTGGGAGCCAATGGTGCCGCTGCGCTCATGGACATCGCTGGATCAGATTGGGCTCAGGTAAGAAAAAGGGGGGTCTGGGGGAGATGCAGCACAGCAGATTTTTCACTCTAATGCAAAAAATGCATTAAGGTGAAAAACCTTGAGGCTTTACAACCACTTTAATTATGTCAGTGTTTTGCAGTTATTCTCAACCAGGGTTCCTCCAGAGGTTCTAGGGGTTCCTTGAGCTTTGGCTGACTGACCTTCCATTTGATGGTGCAAACTGATCACCACTGTAAGGGGCACATTCTTCCTACTGACCACCAATGTAAGGGGAATTTTTCCCAATAAGTTGGTTTTAGCAGGGGTTCCCCGAGACCTGAAAATTATTTTAAAGGTTCCTTTAGGGTAAAAATAGAAAAGATGGTCTACTGGCATTCTCTGATAAGGAGAGGGAGGAGCAGCATTATAAGTCAGGCTGTGCTTCCGGAATTACCGTATATACTCGAGTATAGGCCGACCCGAATATAAGCCGAGGCATCTAATTTTACCACAGAAAACTGGGAAAACGTATTGACTCCAGTATAAGCCTAGGGTGAGAAATGCGCAGCTACTGTAAGTGGAAAAGAGGGTCAACAATGCCCACTTGCAGCCTCACTGTGCCCATTTGCAGCCATAGGTCCCCCAAACTTGGGAGTTTAAGGTTAAGGGTTCCTAGATGCCCCCTATCTGCAAAATTTGGGGTCTCTGGACCCAAAGGGTCCTGAAATAACATTGCTGCAGATAGACACAGTTGACCGACTTTGGGGCCCCGTATCTTGGAGCCACTTGGTGCTAGGAACCCCAAATTTGGTGTGCAAACTCAGTGGAACTAGCACTACAACACATCCAACATAACAAGATGGGGGCCCCAAAGTCGGTTTGGAAAATGTCAAGCACTTTTCTGCAGCAGAGAATGACATTTTCCGAACCGACTTTGGGGCCCCGTATCTCGGGGCCACTTAGTGCTAGGAACCCCATCTTGGATATGTTGTAGTGTTGGTTCCACTGGGTTTGCACACCAAATTTGGGGTTCCTAGCACCAAGTGGCCCCGAGATCATTCTCTGCTGCAGAAAAGTGTAAGTATAAGTATAAGCCAAGGGGGGCATTTTCAGCACAAAAAAATGTGCTGAAAAACTAGAGTATATACGGTATGTTGAAAATAGAGAGCAGGGGAATGATCGCTTAAGTGTGCTGCTACTCTTTAAATGTTTATTCTGGGGTATGGGGGTGAGTTTGCCAAGCTGTGCTGCTGCTTTAACGAAAGTCAAAGCTTGAACCACAAAAATGGTTGAACAAAATAAACTCTTTGGAAGGTAAAGCAGTTTCACTGCTCGCCTGAAGTTCTTTAACTACCTCAATACAGGGCACTTTCACCCCCTTCCTGCCCAGGCCCTTTTTCAGCTTTCAGCACTGTCACTCTTTAAATGACAATTGCGCGGTCATTAACATTAACAACACTGTACCCATATGAATTTTATCATTTTGTTCCCACAAATCGAGCTTTCTTTTGGTGGTATTTGATCCGCACTTATGGGCACTGATAGGTGGCACTGATGATCATTCCCCCCCAATAACCTGTTCTGATGTCCCCTGCAAGGAGCTCTCCTCGCCACACACTCCGTCAGTGTGAATCGATGAGACGATTACAGGCACTTCCTGCATTTACATGTGACCTGCTGTGATTGGACACAGCTGATCACATGGTTAAAGAGTCAGTGGCTCTTTACAGAGATTGGGGTCGTGCCATGTCCTAACAACACGGGCGCACCCTCATATGATGTCCACCCAGAAAGAGAGCCACACCGTCCCTGCGTCATTTGACGGTGGGCGGGTAGGAAAGTGGTTAAAAGATATGCATTTTGTGATAACAAAAAATAAAAATGATTTTTATTGTTGATCTCCCATACTTGGTTGATTCAATGCGTTCAAAGACAGGGATCATACAATTATGATTTCTGAATGGTAACATTTCTAATATTGATTTGAACTTTTAATAATATGAGAATAAATATGTAAACAGATCAGAGGAAATACAGGAAGAAGGCCTCTCCAGTTCCCTTTAGCTGGGAGTTATGGGAGTCATAATGGACTCTCAGCTGACAGCATTGATTGGCCTCTTCTATATCTGGAGTATTTAGCCACGTACAATTGGACTAGTTCTGTAATGTTGATGACATTTCATAGCTTATACAAGCCACCTTATAATGGATGTCAGTAAAATACCCCAGCATTTTACACCAATCAGCCATAACATTCTGACCACTGACCAGTAAAGTAAATAACGCTGACTATCTTGTTACAATGGCACCTTAAAGTGAACTTAGTTACATAGTAGGCGAGGTTGAAAAAAGACACAAGTCTAACCTGTGTGTGTGATTATATGTCAGTATTACATTGTATATCCCTGTATGTTGCGGTCGTTGGGTGCTTATCTAATCGTTTTTTAAATTATCAATGCTCCCCGCTGAAACCACCGCCTGTGGAAGGTAATTCCACATCCTTACCGCACTTACAGTAAAGAACCCTCTATGCAGTTTATGGTTAAACTGATTTTCTTCTAATTTTAGTGAATGGCCACGTGTCTTATTAAATTCCCTTTCACAGAAAAGTCCCTATTGTGGGGTCACCAGTACGGTATTTGTACATTGAAATCATGTCCCCTCTCAAGCATCTCTTCTCCAGAGAGAATAAGTTCAGTGCTCATGACCTTTCCTCGCAACTAAGCTCCTACAGTCCCTTTATGAGCTTTGTTGCCTTTCTTTGTACTCGCTCCATTTCCAGCACATCCTTCCTGAGGACTGGTGCCCAGAACTGGACGGCATACGCCAGGTGCGGCTGGACCAGAGACTTGTAGAGCGGGAGAATTATCGTTTAATCTCTGGAGTTAATCCCCCTTTTTAATGCATGGCAATATTCTGTTTGCTTTGCTTGCAGCAGCCTAGCATTGCATGCCATTGCTGAGCCTATCATCTACTAGGACCCCCAGGTCCTTTTCCATCCTAGATTCCCCCAGAGGTTCTCCCCCCTAGTGAGTAGATTGCATTCATATTTTTGCCACCTAAATGCATTATTTTACATTTTTCTACATTAAACCTCATTTGCCATGTAGTTGCCCACCCCATTCATTTGTTCAGATCTTCTTGGAAGGTTTCCACATCCTGCGGAGACGTTATTGCCCTGCTTAGCATCATCCACAAATACAGAGATTGAGCTGTTTATCCCATCCTCCAGGTCGTTTATGAATAAATTAAATAGGATTGGTCCCAGGACACTTTCCACCCAGACCATTCCGAGTACTTCTCATTTATCACTACCCTCTGAACTCGCCCCCTGTAGCCAGTTTTCAATCCATGTACTCACCCTATGTTGTCTTTGAAGCCGATGTGTTGAAAGCAGAAAAAAAATGATAAGGGCTAAATTGTAATGGCTAGATGACTAAGTGAGAGCAACTCCAAAACTGCAGGGGTGTTCCCAGTCTGCAGTGGTCAGGACCTACCAAAAGTGGTCCAAACAAGGAAAACTGGCAAACCGGCAACAGGGTCCTGGGCGGCCAAGGTTTATTGATAAATGAGGGGATCGAAGGCGAACCCGTGTAGTCTGATGCAATAGAAGAGCTACTGTACCTCAAATTGCTGAAAAAGTCAATGCTGGTTTCTGCTAGAAAGGTGTCAGAACACACAGTGCATCGCAGTTTGTTGAGCATGGGGTTTGCGTAAACACAGACCGGTCAGGGTGTCCATGCTGACCTATGTCCACAGCCAAGGGCACCTACAATGGGCACCTGAGCATCAGAACTGGACCACAGAGAAATGGAATAAGGTTGCCTGAGCTAATGAATCATGGTTTTCTTTTACATAATGCGGATGGCCGGTTGCATGCGTGTTACTTCCGTGGGAAGATATGGCACCAGTATGTACTATGGGAAGAAAGTAAGCCAGCAGAGGCAGCGATCTGCTACTGTCGGCTTGGTGTCAGATACCACAGCATATCTTTAGAGGTCTAGTGGAATTATCGCTAGATAGGTCAGGACTGTTTTGGTGGCAAAAAGGGGAGCTATTCAATATTATGCGTGTGGTCATTTTATGGTGGGTGGTCATAATGTTATGGCTGATTGGTGTATATCCACACAGGTAGCACATACCCCTTCATCCAATCATCATAGAAAGGCAGATGTTGATTGTCCAAGAACAGAATGGAAGGTGTGAAAGTTGTGGAACCCTGTTCTAGATACTGTACATAATCCCATCCTTGGTGTGGAGTCTGCATGGGTGTTAATCCTCCAATATACAAAGATAAGATTATGTAACTAGAAAAGGGTGATTCCATAGGTTTCACACCACACACCTTTTGGACAATCAATAGCTGTCTTGACACATTCCACGATGATTGGATAAAGGTGTACGAATGCTGGGGAATCTTCCTAATGCTCTGAACTGAAAAGGTGCTTGAAAAGCTATAAATGTCTTTCAACATTACAGAACAAGTCCAGCTAAATGTGACTGAATACTACTACAGTACTAACAAACTATTTTGTTTCCTTTTTAGCTTAATGTGTCAATAGAGTACTAAAAAGAAAACTTACCTTCAATATCTTCTTCATCTACTGCCTTCAGGACTTTGGATTTGTAGTCCCGGAACACCATGTATTTCAGTAACCGTTTTAGCTTTTTCTGTAGGACAAGGGGAAAACAGTGACTGCAATAAGTCCAATCAGCCAAGATACAATTTCTTTCCAGAAAGGAAAATGGTAAAGCTGCTGCATTCATCTTTAAAGTGTTACTAAACCCACAACAGTAAAATCAGTCTGTATACACAGTAAAGCATGCTTGTTATGCTCACGCTCACTGTGGAACCTAAGGGGTTAATCCTCTGCATTGTGTAAAAAGTCTGCTTGATCTTGTATGCACAGATCCTCCGCTTCTTACACTGACTCCAGAACATGTCCGGATAACACATAGCCTTTGGAGTCAGGCTGCACATGCTCACTTTGGTGTGTATTGCTAGAGTATTTTTTTTCTTGGGAGAGTGCATGTGATCAGCACATGGCCAATCAGCACTGTCCAGACAGAGGGTCAGGGGTCCTGGATTCTGATAGGACAGTTTAGTGCAGTATGAAGACACCTCCTACAAGCTTTATCAGGGACTATTAGAAGACACAGGACTGCTATATACTGCTGATGAAAAAGGGTATTTAGCAGTTTATATTTACTAAAATAATTTCATTTCCATGTTCTGTGTACTGTGGGAAACCAGATAAAGTGAATGCCGGATCCTGGGTTTAGTAACACTTCAATACTTGATATGTTTGTTTTAGTGTCAGAAAGGCCAGTTCAGAGCTCTTTAGGGGATGAAAAATAAAAAGCATCAACATTTAAACCATCACTGACACTAATGTGCGCCTTAACACTTAAACCTCCCATATTCTCACCTGAAACTTTATTTAAAGGCCAGCAGTAATAAGTATAAAAAAAATGCTGCTTACACTGCTATACTTACCCTCCTTTCTTGCGCTGTTCCAACAGACTCACTGGTCTTAGATTCAGCAATGGTCCTCTTCCGGGTTGAATGACAACCACTGAACCCATATCCTGTGAGCCAAGGCTGCCATGGACACACCCTTGGGGTTTTCCATCATTCCCACCTGGGCTCATGGTAGTCATTGACAGAACGGTGCTCACACAATATTTCATAAGCTGCCCAGGAGAAAGGGCTGCTCACAATAATTGTAGGATAGGAGGAAGGTCATCAAACCATCCAGAAAACTGCAGCCAAGGTTTAAGCTACTCTCTAAAATGAGGCATTCACCTTCCCCCTAACACAGTTAAGCTTTAAACGTGTTCCAAAAATGTAATACCATAAATACCAATCCTAACTTTAACATTAATCACACCTTTAATAAAATAGCAAAAAGTAACAATTCAGGAACGTAGTCAAAGACTACTTGGATGCCAGAGCAGGTAATCAACCGAGCCGGGGTCAGGAAGCCAAAAGTCAGTGTAGTAAGGTGCAAAAACATTAACAAGTATCGGAAGAGAAGTCAGCCAGGCCAATTCATACACAGAAACATGCTGGAGGTCATAGATCACGCAAGGGTACAGAGGAAACGAGCAAAGCTTTTTAAATAGCAAAAAGGCGCTGGCTGTAGGCTGGACTAATGGGGCAGGTATTGGTAACCAAGTGAGTCACTGTGGAAACAATAAGAGTGGCTGGTAATTAACCCACAGACCCTGTGTACTGAAAGAAAAGAGCTGCTTGTAAATAGCAGGAGCCTAGCCCTGACAGAACACCACCCTTATAGACAACTAAATAGATCTCTTGTGTCAAGCTGCTGGCTTTCGTAAGAATAGCTGCACTTAACGTTAAAGTGGTAGCTCTGGCTTCCCTGTGTAAGGAAGTGCTTGACAAAGGCCTTGAAGTCAGGGTGTATGTCTCCTCATGGAGTGCCAAAATATAGGGAAAGAGGTAGTAGGTGGCATACGCCTCCTTGCATTTAACTACTTGAATGCCGACAGATGTTAAATGCTTATTTTTTGCAGAAATTTTCTTTAATTCTAGTAAAGTTGAGGAATGTTATTTTGAACTGCAGTATTTTGGATTGCGTGAGGAAGGCACAAAATCACAATACATTTTTTTTTTTAGCTGTCTCCGCAGCTTTTCCCCTTACTTCCTGTCCTGGTAACATAACAGGGAGCAATACCGAATTTCCCAAAATGATGGAGAAAATCTCACATCTGTCACAAAAAGAGGTGACTCCACCGGGTCATTTCCTCCCACCTTTTTGCCCAAGGGATGCCTGTCACTGGAAGGGCAATTGAAAATGAATCACTGCAAAGCCAAAAGGCATAGATAAATTACACAACACCAAATTGTGTTGTGAAAATGAAAAAAAAATGAAAAACGCACCTCAAAATGATAATATCTATGGATAGCATTCAGCACAACAGTCGTCAAGCAGATTGATAAATTTTTCCCAATGTTTTATTTAATTGTTCTGATAAAGTAGAGATGAAGAGATCAGCTAACTTTCTTAGTGACTGAAGGATATCACAAAAGGCTTGCTGTCACCTCAACTCCATGCGCTCTGGTTGACCCTCAGTGGAGAGTGGTTTTAAAGTGACTGTAGAGTCACATTTTTTTTCTATAAAAATAACATGCATGTTATATTTACCTGCACTGTACAGTGATTTTGCACAGAGCAGCCCAGATCCTCAACTTCTCGGGTCCCTCTTTGGTGCTCCTAGCCCATCCCTCCCCTTGAGTGCCCCCACAACAAGCAGCTTGCTATGGGGGCACCTGAGCCGAGCTGCAGCTCCTTGTATAAATTCAGACATAAAGACAAGGCCCCCCATTGGCTATCTGACTTTGATTGACAGCAGTAGGAGCCAATGGCACCCCTGCTGTGTCTCAGCCAATGAGAAGGGAGAGTGCTGGATGGCTGAGGCACATCGCTGGATCGAGAGGGGGCTCAGGTAAGTATTAGGGGGGCTGCTGCACACAGAAGGTATTTTATCTTAATGCATAGAATGCATTAAGATACAAAACCTTCTGCCTTTATAACCACTTTAACCTTAGAGGTTGATTATATGTGCTTCCAGCACCAGAAAAGCTTCTTATCACATAGATTTTTAAATCATTAAAATCCCTGCGTGATGTTACAAGTTCTTAAGCCAGCCATAGATGGTTCGAATCTAGGCAGGTTTAACAGGAATCGGCCAAGATTACAACCGGTCTACGGGCAGGCTGAATGAACAACCAGCATGCTGGATTTTCGACATGCGGTTATTGCCAGCTGCTATAGCGGCCACATAGAAAGCAGCAAGCATCATTCCGGTCTAAAGATCTTTTCTTTTCAATTATTTGGGCTTCTCCACAATTACACTTGAAACGCTGTGGACTGTAATCACACAGCAAACAAAAAAGGATAGCTAAACAAATAGATGTATTTATCAGTAACGTTCTGTCAAAAATACCTTATCTTTGCGCATCAGGAAGAGTAGATCTTCAGGGGACACCACCCGTGCTCCTCTCATCTGAGACACTTCAGCAGCTTGCTGCAGCTAAAACAGAAAAATAAAATATATAAAAAAATAAATAAAAAGGTAAGCTGAAAGTGATGCTACACTTTAGATAACAAATATACAACAAAAATTAATGTGTAGAAAAAAGTCTCCATCTCTTTTTTTTATGGATTTTAAAAGGCAAAAAGTACCGTAATAAAGCACAAAATTATATTTTACAAAAGAAAACATTAATAGATATAACTGTTCTTTATTAACACAGGATTCAAACAATCCACATTTGAACTTACTGATTCATGGTCAGAATGCAGAGAATTATGCCACGTACATACGAGCGGAATTTTTCCGTCCGAAAAAATCTTGAATGTTTTTTCCGATGGAATTCCGCTCAAGCTCGTCTTGCATACACACGGTCACACAAAAGTTCTCGGAACTTTCGGCAGTCAAGAATGCAGTGGGGTACAACACGACGAGCCGAGAAAATTAAGTTCAATCCTTCAGAGCATGCGTCGAATTGTTTCCAAACATTTTTTGCTCGTCCGAATGGAATACAGACGATCGCATTTTCGGATAGGAACTTTTCGAAAAATTGAGAAAATGCTCTCAATCTTTTGCTGGCTGGAATTCCGCCAGCAAAAGACCGATGGAGCATACACACAGTCGCATTTTCCGACAAAAAGCTCTCATCTGAGTTTTGCTGGCAGCATTTCCGATCGTGTATACATGGCATTAGACAAACAGAGCCCCATCCTCCCCCAACTATATAAAATCCCTTCTCAGTCCAATACTTTTCATATTTTGAACAGCGCAAAGACCAAGGAAGGTTTAAAATCTCAGGCAGGGTTTTATTTCTGTCTTTTTCCCTATTGGGACAGAGACAAAATCAAAAACTTTTTCTTTTAGAGTTTTTGTTATTGTCTATACCAGCCTTTTTCAACCAGGGTGCCTTCAGGGGTGCCTTGGCAAAATACCTAGAAATTGCCCAAAAAATGATATACAAGCCAGCGTGTGGATCAAGCCTGCCTATTAGTTACACAAAGCCACAGGTTTTCATTGTGCATTATTACAGCCTTCCAGCCGCCAGTGTCCTAACAACCAATGATGTGTAAATATCTGTTGAAAGTATAGTGTATATGGTCAAAAGCTTGTGGACTTCTATCACACCTACAGTGTCTTATAAAAGTATTCATACCCCTTGAAATTTTCCACATTTTGTCATGTCAACCAAAAACGTAAATGTATTTTATTGGGATTTTATGTGATAGACCAACACAAAGTGGCACATAATTGTGAAGTGAAAGGAAAATGATAAATGGTTTTCAACTTTTTTTTTACAAATAAATATCTGAAAAGTTTGGCGTGCATTTGTATTCCCACTAAAGTCAATACTTTGTAGAACCACCTCTCGCTGCAATTACAGCTGCAAGTCTTTTTGGGGATGTCTCTACCAGCTTTGCACATCTAGAGAGTGACATTTTTGCCCATTCTTTCTTGCAAAATAGCTCAAGCTCTGTCAGATTGGATAGAGTGTGTCTGAAAAGCAGTTTTCAAGTCTTGCCACAGATTCTCCATTGGATTTAGGTCTGGGCTTTGACTGGGCCATTCTAACACATGGATATGCTTTGATCTAAACCATTCCATTGTAGCTCTGGCTGTATTTTTAGGGTCGTTGTCCTGCTGGAAGGTGAATCTCCGCCCCAGTCTCAAGTCTTTTGAAGGCTCTAATAGGTTTTCTCTGAAGATTGCCCTGTATTTGGCTCCATCCATCTTCTCAACAACTCTGACCAGCTTCCCTGTCCCTGCTGAAGAAAAACATCTCCACAACATAATGCTGCCACCACCATGTTTCACAGTGGGGATGGTGTGTTCAGGGTGATGTGCAGTGTTAGGCCAAAAAGTTCAATTTATCTGACCAGAGCACCTTCTTCCACATGTTTGTGTGTCCCGCCACATGGCTTTTCGCAAAACTGCAAGCAGGAATACTTAGGGCTTTGTTTCAACAATGGCTTTCTTCTTGCCGCTCTTCCATAAAGGCCAGATTTGTGGAGAGCATGACTAATAGTTGTCCTGTGGACAGATTCTCCCACCTGAGCTGTGGATTTTTGCAGCTCCTTGAGTTACTTTGGGCCTCTTGGCTGTTTCTCTGAATAATGCTCTCCTTGCCCGGCCTGTCAGTTTAGGTGGATGGCCTTTTCTTGGTAGGTTTGCAGTTGTGCTATAGTCTTTCCATTTTCGGATGATGGATTGACCAGTGCTCTGTGAGATGTTGGGCTATTTTTTTTATAACCTAACCCTGCTTTAAACTTCTCCGCAACTTTATCCCTGACCTGTCTGGTGTGTTCCTTGGCCTTCATGATGCTGTTTGTTTCTCTAACAAACCTCTGAGGGCTTCACAGAACAGCTGTATTTTTTTCTGGGATTAAATTACACACAGGTGGACTCTATTTACAAATTAGGTGACTTCTGAAGGCAATTGGTTCCACTAGATTTTAGTTAGGGGTATCAGATTAAAAGAGGGCTGAATACAAATGCAGGCCACACTTTTCACATATGTATTTGTAAAACATTTTGAAAACCATTTATCATTTTCTTTCCACTTCACAATTATGTTGCACTTTATGTTGGTCTATCACATAGATTACATTTACATTTTTGGTTGTAACATGCCAAAATTTGGAAAATTTCAAGGGGTATGAATACTTTCTCAAGACACTGTATATGAGCTTGGTAGACCTCCCGTTCCAAGATCATAAAATTTATAAAAATCTGTCCACCCCTTTGTGGCCATAACAGCCGACATTCCTCGGCCCTGTGAAGCAGAATCCACCTGCTCAGTGGGGGATCTCTTCGCTGAGCAGGCGGATGACATGTCCGTGTCCGCTCTGCTATGCAGAGTGAACTTGGACACATCCCGCTATCGTTTATGTGGCAATCGGATGGAAACAGACTGCCTGTCCATTTCCATCCAATCCGCCAGACGGATGGGGAATAGGCCCCACATCCATCTGTTTTTGGTGGACAGGATCAGATCGGATGGAGGCGGGTGTCAGGAGACATTCGCCACTCCATAGAAGATACTGGGGGGTCCGATCGGGTCCGCCTGAAAAACTTTTTCAGGCGGACCTGATCGGATTGCCCATCTGAAAGGGGTCTTCTTGGCAGGGTTTTATAGTGTGTATGTGGGGGTTCGTGCCCATTCCGCCAATTTGTGAGCTCAAGTACTGCAGCAAGTTTGAAAATGCACAATTGTCTAAAATTTCTTTGTGTGCTGTAGTATTAACAAAACCCTTCACTGGAAACACCTGAACGCAATAACTTCGAGTGGAGTCCACATAATTTAGGCCATATACTGTAATTAGCAATAATGCCTGCCTCCATATACGATACATATATAATTACATAGGAATACGTTTTTTTACACAGAATAATAGGATCATTTATAATCACATGCACACCTTAAAAAAGTTCTAAAAGTAGAAAGCAAAAGCTGTATAAAAAGGGAATATTAAACTTGCATGTTACACGAGTTGACAAGAGTTCCAAGTGCACCTGAAAACCATTTCATGAAATTCTAGCTCTCTCCATCTCAAGCACTTGGGCAATACTTCACTCAATATCACTGTCTGAATTGGAGCATTAATAATTTCAGATCTCACGCTGCTAACATTTGAATTAGACCTATTCACAAGTCTGAAGAAATCAACAAAAACAGTAGCTGGGTCTAATATTTGAATCAAATAGAAAAAAAGGGGGGGGGGGGGTGGTCTTGGAAAAAAATATACAATTTCAGAGTTGGCAAAATGACACCGGCCGATGACTTTGGCCCATAAATCATAATACAGGAGTGCATTAATTTCTTTTTTCCACACTAATCAGGCGCGCACAAAACATTAACTGTATCTGCTGCAGACAACACAAAACGTTCGGCGTGAAACCTTAGTGAGATTTCCCCCCGTAAAATTCACTTGGGCCCTTACTGCTACAAGCAGGGCAGGGCCTGAGGGAGCTTGCAGGAACTTATAAGCAACAGAAATATAATCTAACTTGAAACTGCCCTGGAAAATGTAAGAATGTGAAAAATGATCATCCTATTTGCTTGGCAGGAGTAGAATCAACTTTTATTCTGATTAGATTCAGGGCATATGAGGTAGTTTTCTTTTCCACTAGGAAAAAAGGGGAAGAAAAAAGGGATTTTCAGAAGCAGCTGCTACTTGTAGAAAATGAGCAGTAGTCTTCCCCTGTGCTTTGCTTAAAGCCGAATTCTGGACAGCAAAACAACATCACTTCCACCAGACCATTACATTAGGTTGTAGACTCCAAATTTTGGTGCAGAGTTTTGACTATGCAAACCAAGTTGCCCATTGACAGAGAGGAGGACAAATTAGAATACTTTTTTCTTTTTAGAATGGAAGATTTGAACATCTTGACATTTTTAATCACCCCCAACAGTCTTATGCCGCGTACACACGGTCGGAATTCTCGTCGGAAAAAGCTTTGATGGTTTTCCCATCGGAATTCTGACGGAATTTCGCTCAAACTGTCTTGCCTAGACACGATCACACCAAATTCCGACGGTCAATAACACCACGGCATCAAAAGCATTTGACTGCACTATAAAAGGGAAGTTTAATGCTTCTGAGCATGCGTCGAGTTGTTTCCGAGCATGCGTCGGAATTGCATACACACGATCGGAAAATCCGATAGAAAGGTTTTCTGTCGGAAAAATTAAGAACAGGTTCTCAATCCAAAGTCCGTCGGAAATTCCGTCAGAAAAAGACCGATGGGCATACACACGGTCGGAAAATCAGATGCAAAGCTCGCATCGGACTGTTTCCATCGGAAATTCCGGCCGTGTGTACGCGGCATTATGGTTCCTTCAGACTCTTGCTGTCACTTTTCATGGTAGTACAAGATTTTTTTGTCCTTTTGACACAGGTACACTTTAAAGTGGTTGTACACCCTTATTTTTTATTTTTACCTACAAGTAAGCCTATTATAATCTTAAGTAAGCCTATATATATAATTACCTGTAGGTAAAATTAATATCTCCTAAACCTATATGGTTTAGGAGATATTCACTTTGCATGCAGCCGCTGACGTCAGCGGCGCATGCGCTGTGAATACCCGGCAGACGCTGCCGGACCTTGCCGGAAAGAAGACTCCCCCCGCGCATGTGCAGGAGTGACATCATCACGGCTCCGGGAACTCACATCGCTGGAGCCGCGAACCTTGAAGAAACGCAGAGGGCAAAATGTCAGCTCCCTCGGAGTGGACCGGGCTGCCATACGGGAACCTCGTTCCAAGGTAAGTATTTCATAATGAGCTAGTATGCGGTGCATACTAGCTCATTATGCCTTTGCCTTACTTTTTTTTTTTTTTTACATGTGCTTTAAGTTATGGCTACAGTGTAATGTATATCTAAAGTCAAAAGTTTTTCTTTTTTTTCTTTTCATTTTAGTTTTATATAACGTGGAGTATATGAAGTTTAGCACTGTATAACTCTTTTTGATGAATAGATAAATAGTGTATTTTTTATACAGATATATACATCAGACCAAAATGAGGGACAAATAAGGAGGACTGAGGGCCTTTGTTCCAAAGGAGGCACAGTCCTTCCAAATTAGGGACAGTTGGGAGCTATATTAATCCTTTCATGACTAGGCCTATTTCTGAAATTTGGTGTTTACAAGTTAAACTCCGTATTTTTTGCTAGAAAATTACTTATATATTAACATTATATATATTTTTTTTAGCAGAGAATCTAGAGAATAAAATGGCGATTGTTGCAATATTTTAAGTCACACGGTATTTGTGCAGCAGTGTTTTAAACGCAACTTTTTGGGAAAAGGGACACTTTTATGAATTTTAAAAAACGAAACAGTAAAGTTAGCCCAATTGTTTTGTATAATGTGAAAGATGATGTTACGCCGAGTAAATAGATACCAAACATGCCATGAACATGTCAAAACTACGGTACCTAAAAACCTCCATAGGCGACGCTTTAAATAGTTTTTACGGTTACCAGGTTAGAGTTACAGAGGAGGTCTAGTGCTAGAATTATTTCTCTAACTCTGGCGATACCTCACATGTGTGATTTGAACACCGTTTACATATGCGGGCGCGACTTCCGCTTGCGTTTTATTTGCTGTGCGAGCTAGCGGGGACAGGGAAGCTTTAAAAAAAATAATTTTTGTTATATTATTAATATTTATATTAAGTTGTGTTTAAAAAAAATAAATACATGTTGATCACTTTTATTGCTGTCACAAGGAATGTAAACATCCATTGTGACAGTAACTAAAAGACCCCCGATCCCTCCTTTGCACTTCACAGTATTCAGATTCTGAATACTGTATATTTTTTTTTTAAAACCGGCGCCATTGGCAGCCGAGTAAACAGGAAGTGACGTTGCTTCTGTGTGTACAATCAGGAGACTGGAACAAAGCCATTTCCGGCTTCATTCCAGTCTGTCCCTAGCCGCCAGAAGCTGCGGATTGTCGATTGGGCCTCCCGGTGGTACGGGAGGCCCGGGAAGAGTGGCGGGAGACGGTGGGAGGGAGGGACATCCTCTGCCACTCCTCCGGGATAACAGCCAAGCGGCTTTTAGCCGAATCGGTTGTTATCCCTGGATAGCCGATCGCCCGCTCTAAACAACGGTAGCGGATGATGCCTGCTGCAGGCATCATCCTGGTATAACCCCCGAAAGCCGAGTACGCATATCTGTGTACGCTCGGCGGGAAGGGGTTAATCAATTACCAATTTATTATTTATGTTTACATTGCTGCAAGTAACACCTTTAGGCTCTGTTTACACTAAGGCACCTTTCACACGGGCTGTCCGCTCAGGTCTGACTGTCAGTTTTTCAGGCGGACCTGATCGGACGCTCCTTTTACCCCTATGGGGCAGCGGATGTCAGCAGTGATATGTCCGCTGACACCCGATGTTATCCGATCTGATGAATCCAGAGGGATGGTGGTTTTATATTCCATCCATCTGGCGGATCGGATTGGATGAAAACAGACGGGTGGCCCAGTTTCATCCGATCTCCCCATAGAGGAGAGCGGGACTCTGACAGCTCCTACTCAGCACAGTGAGCAGAGACGGACCGGTCATCCACCTGCTCAGTTGGGATCAGCGGATCTATCCCCGCCGAGCAAGCAGAGTTCACCAAATGGATCTGCCCCGTGTGAAAGGGGTTTTAGGCGACTTTGGACAAAGTCACATGACAAGTTGCAGCTCATTGATTTCAATTGAACCCATTCAAATATATGCACAGCGACTTTGAAAAGGTTTCTGCTTTACTTGAGTGCCAGAGAGTGTAAAAGTCACATCAAAGTCACATTCGAAATTTTGCAACTTTGGAGTCACACAAGTGTGAACGGAGCCTTAAAAGTAATCTATATAGAATATAAAGCCAAAGAAAGGAAAATGCGACTACTGCCAGGTGGAGTGTATTACTGCTTCTATTCATGGACTATGAGCTGCAGCAATATCTGAACTGCATTCACAATTGATAGATTCATTTTGAGTAGTTGAGTGTATGTACAGTATATAAGGAGCACAGGGAGGAAGCAGTACACTGCTGAGCGTATTTGCAGCACATACATAGGAACTATTTTTTTTTTTTTTTGCTTTGTTCAACCAGTGGGTTGAAAAAAACAAAAAAAAAAAAACGGACTTGAATCTCCCATCCACGCACTCGACATTGATGGGGGAATCCTCCTAGCTGAGTTATTGAATTGTGACAGCAGGGGGACTGCCACACCATCAGAATACACTGATCAGTGGTTTCCTTGCTCCTGATTGGGTATTATTTCAAAGTGAAGGTTTATCACTAAGGGAAAATTAGTGCAACTGCCCTTGCAAAGTGCACAGTCAATTTACCTTCAGTAAATCAACCCCAGTGTGAGTTTCTTGGTTAGTGATGAGGGAGAATACAGAACTTGTACTCAATGGAGGAAGAATAGGGGGTTCATGCTTAGTGGGAATTCAGTTGATGCTATAGGGTTGATTTACTAAAGGCAAATAGCCTGTTCACTTTGCAAGGAGATATTCCCAGAACTTAGTGAATCTGTAAGTAAATTTCACTTTGCAAAGAATACCCAATCACTGCAAGGAAAAATAAACAATAGCATCTTTGCTTGCACATTGATTAGATGTTGGACGTCAGCAGAGCTTCACTAAGATGTGGGAAAAATGATTTAGCAAAATAAAACTTCCCTCAAAAAGTGAACAGCCTATTTGCCTTTAGTAAATCAACCCCACAGCATCAAGTGAGTTTCCACTGAGCACCAATGACGTATTCACCCCCCAGAGAGTATTAGTGGACAATTGCCATATTCTCCCCATCACCAACCACCCTTCCCACCCACACCAAGTCTTATTCCCCAATGAGTACCAATACAGTTTATGTTAGATGGCCAATTTGAAGGTCTGTTTCTGGGCCGCTTCAGAAGTATTTTGTCTAGAACAAACTGCATCTTCAAAACAGCCATATAACAAAAATTCATTATCATTTATTAAAATCTACAGAACTTATGTGGAGAGGGGACATGTTTTAGAATTTCCCTCGAGTGCAAACTGCTGAGTGCAACCTTCCTTGCAAAGTAAAAAGTCTTTTTGCTTTTAGTAAATCAACCCCCTTGTTTCACACTATTTAAGCCAGCCATACATGGATCGAAATTGGGCCATTTCAACAGGGCCTGGCCAAATTTCGATCTATGTATGGGCAGGCTGATTGTACCCAAGTTGATCCAGTGCCGATTTGACCTAGCACCTGGTGTATACAGCATTGGTTTGTAAAGGAAGCTGACCGCCCCCCCCCTTCTGTAGTCATGATGACGCGGGTATAGCTTCAACGCATTTCCACCTGATTGGTCTTCCTCAGGAGCTTCCCGAGGATGACCAATCAGGTGGAAACGTGTTGAAGCTATACCTGTGTCATCGTGATGCATCACTGACGCCATCTTTGGACGGGAACCAGAGCCGCACTTCTGACTATGGAAGCGGGATGGCCGGCATCCTTTACAAACCAATGCTGTATACACCAGGTGCCAGGTCAAATCGGCACTTTAACCACTTCCAGCAAAACGACGTACCCGTACGTCTATACTTTGATGCAAAATACTAGGGTTGTTGCAGCAGCTGGAGTCAGATGCTGGAACACAAGCTTCAACACTTGGCTCCAGGACACTGGGATTTTATTGAAATTCTGGGACAGCTGGAGGGCAAAATGTACAGGTGACAGTAGTAAGAGGCCCGCAAACCATTACTGAATTTATGTAGAATGCCGGGCACTGCCACTCCACCTGTTGCATTATTATATCCAAAAGTGAGTGTCCAGCGTACAAATGGTCCTTTTTCACCAGGATAGAGAGTTATGGAAAATCCAAGATTTTACAACCATCAGTCAAATGAGAAATAAAGGAGAAATCTTCTGATGTGGGTCCCTGTTTCAGTGCCAATTGTCTAAGAACTGATTTTGCCCCATTTTTTAATACATTTCCTATCACTTTCTGCTGTGTCTCAAGAAGTGAAGACAGTAAGTGATGATGAAATTAAAACAGAGTTTTTAACCATTCTCTTCTCTATCCAAAACTCAAAATTGTTGGCTGTCCTTGAATACAGTAATAGACCAGAAGGAAACACATCAGCTTCGTTAGAACAAAGCCCTAGCGCCAATATCTTCTTTCTGCCCATCTTTCCACCATGTAATAGTTATTGTAAAGTGTGAGCTGGGGAATGAGCACCATTTAATTACCTCCACATGTGATTGCTTCTGCTGTACAGGGGTCACTAGGAGTTTTACACATAGGAACAGCTCATGTAATTACACCCAGTAAAGGCCTGTTAACTTTGTAATAGTGTGCTGACATTTAATGAGAAGTGCTAGCAACAGAATAATAGAACCTCAACTACATTTCAGAAAGCTTATTAAATCTAACAGATAGCGTGGAGCTGGCAATGATACTACAATACAATAAGAATGCATATAGGTGAAGGTTACATATCCAGTACATATACTGAATGAAAACCTTACATGTAGCCATTTCACATGGGCACTTTCCATTTCATCCCAACAGGGGAATCTAGACTCCTCCTGCTGTTTCTCCTAGAGCAAATCTTTTCCAGGATTTTAATCTTTCTTCAATAAACTTGGAAACATTTTATGCTAAGTGCATACAATTGTCTTCTTGTCTCATGGGAATCTAGACTCCTCCACTGTTCAGTCATATCAGAAAGAAAATGGATATAATATCCACCTTCATCCAGTCAGGTCTGCAAAAGCAAACCTGGACACAAAGTTCTTGCACTTGGTCTGACAAACCTGAATGGACCAAGATGTAAATGGATGAAAACGAATGGACGTCTTGCAACCCAAAGGGTTACACTGCAGCCCGTGCACATTTGAAGGGGGTCCTAAAGTACACTTATGACAGCTATAAGAAATTCAAACATATACTGAAAAAATTAATATGCGATAAAGATTCAGTAATTTTATAAACAAATAAAACTGATACCATTTGGCACATCAAGCTCATCTTCGTTCTATTTACGGTATATAAAACATGTAAAAAAAGAAATCTACTGTCTTTAATTCATATGCAAACCTTAACTTTGCCTATAAAAGTTTCACTCTTCTCTGACCTGTCTTCCAATTGGCCATCACTACTCATAACCCAAGACAGCAAGACAGGGTCAATAGAAAGGCTTGGAAGTGGAAGTGAGGGAGCCAAACTCAACTTTTCCTGTAAAAGTTAATATTTGCATATCAGTTTAGCAGATTAGATCACCGGATCTTCTGATAACTTGTAGGGCTGCAGTATATCTGCCAACCCAAAGCTGACACTGTGCCATTTCTTCAGGCTGTCAGGAGTCATATAAAGGACTAATTTGGCCTCGCTATGGACTCCAGTTGGCCATCCTGGGGAGAACTGCATATCTTATTGAATGCCATCTTGTGAGATTTTGGGTGGCCATTTTGAACACAGAAATCCTTAAATGGGAGATCCTGTGTCACTTTGTGTGCAAGCAGTTTAGAATGTAGGACTGGGACTGTGCACAACTGGTTAGGGAGAGAGTAGGGACAGTGATAAATAGAGCTACTTGGCACAGAGGGAAAGAGTACAGTAGGTTTTCCCTTACAAGGTGTCTCTTGTCACCTTACTGGAACTGTCTTCCACCGGCAGTGGGATATCTGCAAGGTCTTTTGGGGATTGCAGTGTTACCCAGTAATACCATAGTCCCTCCAAGGGAAGTGCTCCTCTAGACTTCTGTGGTCTCTGAGTGCATGTTATATTACTATACTGGAAAGAGCCTTCTTAATAACCATCTGCCTAAAGAAGGGTATGACCTGCAACATATGTAGTACCTTTGCAGAATACTGCTTTATTTCTGCGATCATTCAATTTCTACAATATAAACAATGTTCAGGCATCAGTGTGTTTACTCCTCCCAATTCTTGCGGTTGGTGGTTGGATCCCACCTACAAACTTTCACATGCTGACGGTAATGTCTGCTCATGAAGTGTTTCATGATACACTCAGTTTGAACCTCCCACGTTTGCAACAGGTTTTTTTTTTTATTTTTTTAAACACCAAATGTCCAGGTCTACTAATAATGAATAATAATCAGAAGAGATTAGAGAATCAGATTAGTGACGTTTAGCAGGTACCCTACAGTTTTGATCTAGGGCAGCTAAGTATTCTCTATGGCTATTATACTACTAGGTCATTCACAATGGACACATCTGTAACCACGAGTGACAGACTGCTGTGTTTGAGAGCTTACAGAATGACCACTATGCTGGCTAAATACCATAACTGCAAAAATGACAAAGCAGATCATAGCAATCTACCAGCAATGTATTGCATGGTTTTACAGAGTCAATAGAAGTCATTTAAGAAGTCATTTAAGGTAGGTACATCAATGCATTTTTAGTACAAAAAATAAAATGGTTGAAAGTGGTTAAAATTGCAAGAATTAGGCAATCCACAAAAAGTATCTGTCCAATCATAATGGATATTTTACTAGATTTGTTTTCACTATAGGAAACTCTATTGGTGAAATCTCTGTGCTGAATTCCTTTGTCTTCACACTAGCTATGGATTTTATGAAGGTTCCTGCTGTCCCTGTTGGATTTTTAAAATACATTAGAATATAGAGAATGTCAGAGGATAAAACAATGAGGGTGGGAACACGCAAACTGCCAGGTGGACAGGAGCAGTCATGAATCAGGGAAGGGAGATCTCATTGTTGGAGTACCCAACACATAAGAAGCCACCAAGGTGCTTAGCCCACTAGAGGTGGACAAATCAATATGGAATTCAGAAGCCAGTCTGTCCAAACCAGGAGCTAGCAAGTTTTTTTAATTTATTTTTTAAGTAGCCAACTCTATCAACAACTAGAAAAAGTCTCAACATTTAGATGACCACCGTCATTTTTAAGGAACATTGGCTTCCTGGCTCCTGGGATTTGTGCAGTCATAGACTACACCTATAACTAAAATATCACCATTAAACCCCAAACCCCAGCCGTTAATGGGTCAATGGCTGGACTAACCCAGTGGGGGGTTGGGGTTAACTGGTGCTACCAATGTCATGAGAAGTGAGGTCTACAAGGCTAAAACTAAAGTAAGGGGGCTTGAAAGGGAGGAAAACTTGGGTATGTGTTCACAACGCTGATTACACAGTAAGCACACTACTACGATGAGATTTTAAATCCATTTGCAGGGCAGTTATGTAGTGCGACTTTGGTTGCATTTTGGTTATGGTTTGCATATTCTATGGAGCCAAATCACATTGTAAATAGCACACAAGTAGCAAAGGACCCTTTCCAAGAGTCACATTGCAGCTGTGCTGCATTAATGTGAACTGACACCATTGGAAGCAATTTTATTTCTATTGTCATATGATTCAGTGCAACCCAAGACGCATGTGAAAGTGCATCATTGTGTATCAGGCCTAAAAGTAGTACATACTGGAGGTGTTTTTGGACTTTTACCTGTGCCTGTACATGGCATGTACACAAGGCAACAATATGTTAATGAGACTCCATACTTTGTTGTTGTATCAAGGCCCTTTTCTTGTCATGCATGAAGGTCAAAGCAACTATACACAGAACTTTTGGATACAACCAGACACATTTTTCTTATTATTTATATGGGGTGTGTCATTAAGGGGATTTTGAAATACCATTAAAAAAAAAAAGTAACCAAAGACAGTGTGAAGAGTGATGTACTAGTCTCCTAATACAGTTAAGTATCTGAACTCAAGTGCCAAGAGTGAGTAGAATAAAGACATATCATATCATCCGTTTCATCATAGACACACAATAACTGTCTGCCCTGATTCATAGTGTACTCATGTGTTAACTAATTCAGTGATCCCTGCCAACTTAAAGTGAACCTGCGCCTACATGTAGGGTCACATAACTTGTAGAGGGAACCCTGGGAGTGTTATTATGCAACTGCCAACCATCTTCCCTGTGCCTCACATTTAGCCCATAACTATGGTGGGTGATGAACATCCAAACTAACCACCATAGGAGCAAGTCACTATTTGACAGGGGGGCCTGTACTGATCGATTATCAGCACAGCCCCCCCCCCCCCGAGGATGCCCACACTGGATCACCAGGAACGCCACTAGGACCACCAGGGATGTCACCAAAAGGTATGTCACCCTAGACCACCAGGGATGCCAATCAGTTCCCAAAATGGATGCCAATCAATTCCCACAATAGGCATCACTGATTGGCAGGCATTATTGTTTGGCACCGATTGGCATCCATCAGTACCATACATAACAGTACATCAGTGCCCATCAGTGCCGCCTATCCGTGCCCATCAGTGCCACCTATCCGTGCCACCTATAAGTGCCGCATATTAGTGCCCATTATCAGTGCCCATCAATGCCACCTTATCAGTGCCACCTCATTGGTGCCCATAAGTGCCGCCTTATCAGTGCCCGTCAGTGCAGCCCCATCAGTGCCCGTTAGTGAAGGAGAAAACTTACCTTTTTTCAAAGTTTTGTAACTGAAACAAAAAAAAAAAGATATTGTTCAATCTTTTTTATTTGTTTAGCAGAAAATAAAAATCCCAGAGGTGATCAAATACCACCAAAAGAAAGCTCTATTTGTGGGAACAAAATGATAAAAATAGTTTGGGTACAGTGTAGTATGTGACCGCGCAATTGTCAAAGTGCGACATCGCTGAAAGCTGAAAATTGGTCTGGGCAGGAAGGTGTATAAGTGCCCTGTATTGAAGTGGTTAAGGTATAAAACTGTCAGCCTTTGTAACCTTTGTAACCACTTTAAGGGAGGATTCACTCCTTTGGGCTGTAGTAATGAGCATTAAAAAGCATATTTCTACAACAAATGGTGATGCCCAGGTAAAAGTGTGTTACCATTCATTCCGAATGGCACCACAACATACCGTATATACTCGAGTATAAGCCGAGATTTTCAGCCCTTTTTTTAGGGCTGAAAGTCCCCTTCTCGGCTTATACTCGAGTCAGTGCGGTCTGCCTACATGAACAGCTTGTCATGTAGACAGACGGCACTGTTCAAAAGCCGCGCCGCCTCCTCCCGCCCGTCCGTGATAGGCAGACACTAATTTTCCCATCAGTACAGTGTTCCGCCTATCACGGATGCCCTGTCATTCTCATCTCATGGACGAGGATGAGAGGATATCCGTGATAGGCGGAACACTGTACATGACTGGGAAAACCGAGTGTTCCTCCTATCACGGACGAGGAGGAGGAGGAGGCGCGGCTTTCAAACCTGCAATGGCGCCTGAGCGTGTATGCTGATCGCCAGGACAACCGGACAGCGGCCCCCGAGGGACACCGCACACTGGAGAGCGGCCCCCGAGGGACACCGCACACCGGACAGCGCCCCCCGAGGGACACTGGACAGCGGGACACCGGATCGATCGGCACAGGTAGGCTGCACTGGGGACACGGGGGTTGTATAGGACACAGGGGACATGTAGATGGGCATTTGCTGAAACTCTTTTCCACTTACAGTAGCTGCTCCATTTCCCCCCCTCGGCTAATACACGGGTCATTAACTTTTCCCATTTTTTTTGTGGTAAATCAGGGGCCTCGGCTTATATTCGGGACGGCCTATACTCGAGTATATACGGTACATTTATATAAGAGTGTAAATGGGTCTACTATAATTGCATGGACCAGTGTTGCCAACCGTCAGTATTTAAAAAAAAAAATAAATGGGCACCTTTCTCCTGCTACTAAATTCCAGTGGCAGGAAAAAGTTACCAGTGAAGAATATGGCTGTGACGCCCGGGAGCCAGGAGAGACCATCCGAGTGCTTGCTACAGTGTGTTTGAGCGGTGATGGCGGGGGGGGGCAGGTCTGACGGAGGTGCTACCTGTACATGTTGTGTGATATCATGGTGCAAGGGAGCCAAGCGGAGCGGCCAGAGCCTTTTGTATACAAGGCAAGCTTGGAGCGGGACTGTCAGTGATGTTTAGACTGGAGTGGACTAAAGGGACCACCTGGCATGGAAAGAGACTGTCACTGTGACTCAGAAGGGGACGTATTATGTCAGTGAGGTGTCATTATCATTTGTGGTGCTGCACACTGATGTGAGGGTCAATTTCATGTATGTGTGCCGCCCATTCTAATTTCTTGTGTAATGTTCCTAAAAAAAAAAAAACATTTGGAAATTTTTTTTTTTTTAATTCACCTCTAAATAGCTGTTGCTAGGGAGTCCCTCGTAGTCAGTCTCCTTCAGTGCCTGGGCTGGTGACATCACTTCCCCTTGGCGCAGGAAGGGCTCAGCTCTGCCCCCTCCCTCTTGTCAATCATCTGGGACACGTGACAGGTCCCAGATGATTGCATGGCCACTCACGGCGCCCACAGTTACAATGCCGGCGCCGCCGAACGGAGGGGGAGATGAGCGGGGCTTCGGTCCCCCCGCATCGCTGGACCCTGGGACAGATAAGTGTCCGATTATTAAAAAGTCAGCAGCTGCAGTATTTGTAGCTGCTGACTTTAATACAATTTTTTTTTTTTTTTTAATGGCAACACCACTTTAATATCTACCTTAAATCACATTTCTATACATTAACATAATTTTCCTTACTTGTAAACCTTATGTAATGCATTTTCCTTGACATATGATATCACTTTTTGTACCCAATAAAAATAGTTTGTAAACAAATAAATCACATTGCTATTCTACTTGTTTGCAGCTTGAAACTTGGACTTAAAACTGTACTTTTGTAACCAGTAAAAGCGTGGCGGTCAGTAAATATTGAGTGTCATGTCAGTAAATTTCAATTTGGTAAGTTGGCAGCACTGGTATAGACGTACATATGAATTATTTTAATTTCTGGAGCAACTGGTGATATTTAACCGACCTCCTGGGTCTGGACTACCTGATAAAACGCTGTGAAATACTGCATGTCAGGGAGATCTCACCATTAGTGAATACGGGGGCTGATTCATGCCCGTCATGCCCCACCTACAACTGAAATATCAGCTTTGCCTGGTCTAACTCTGCAATCAAAGAAAGCAGCTACTGTGGGTACAGAAGGGTTACAGTTAAAAGGGTCCTGCAAGCAGAACAAAATGTTGGATCTTGCCTGTGACAGCATATGTCCAGTTGTATCACGCTGCAGAGTGCGCAGATAATAGATGATGAACAGCGACATGGAAGAGCAATGAGCGGGGTGCAGTGTAACAATGCACTTTTGACCCGCACAGAAACACAATGCCGAGGATAAACCAAACACAGCACATCGCTGCCAGCAAATTCACAAGCTCCACACTGTGATCCCACTTAATACTATGTAATCTTGTTGAGCTGCACAGCTACTGCTGGCATACAGTGTTACTGTAAATAGGCAATTATGGTATTTATACAAACAATGGAGCGCTTATATCAATCATGAATATATAGGCTTGTAAAACACTCAGGAACTCTGCTGTGACTTGACACACAAAAATGCCTTTGCAGCGTTTGTCTGGAAAAAGGAAAAAAAGACAACAAATTTACATGGAAAAATATTTGAAGCTAGTACTATAAGAGCTACATGTATCTCTAATGATGGCCTGTCCCTGTGTGAGTTTCCTCCTGCATCTCCGGTTTCCTCCCACATGCCAAAGCCCTGCTGGTAGGTTAACTGGCTCCTGTCTAAATTAGCCATAGTGTGTATGAATGTGAGTTAGGGACCTTAGATTGTAAGCTCCTTGAGGGTAGGGACTGATGTGAATGTACACTATACTACCAAAAGTTTTGGGACGGCTGCCTTTACATGCACATGAACTTAAATTGCATCCCAGTCTTAAGCCTGGTACACACGATTAGATTGTTGGCCAACAAAGCATCAGACTTTTGTCCAAAGAGCGTGTGCCTGGATTTTGTCTTGCATACTAACAGCACACAATTGTTGGCCAACAAACACGAACGTAGTGACGTACTACGCGAAATTTCTACTCTTGAGCCCCACCCTTTGGGCACCTTCTGCTAATGTTGTGTTTGTTAGGCATTGATTCTGAGAATGCGTGTTTGTACTTTGTACTTTTGTGTGACGGACTTGTGTACACACGATACGAAAATCTGACAACAGACCGTTGTCCGCCGAAAATTTACTGGCCTGCCATCCAACATTTGTTGGCCGAAAGTTGGACGATTGTCTGATGGAGCGTACTAACGGTTGGATTTTAGGCAAACAGTCTGTCATCATACAATTCCCAGATGAAAATCAGATCGTGTGTACGAGGCTTTAGTCCATAGGGTTCTATATTGAGTTGGCCCACCCTTTGCAGCTATAACAGCTTCAACTCTTCTGGGAAGGCTGTCCACAAGGTTTAGGAGTGTGTCTATGGGAATGTTTGACCATTCTTCCAGAAGCACATTTGTGAGGTCAGGCACTGATGTGGACGAAAAGTTCTGGCTCACAGTCTCCACTTTAATTCATCACAAAGGTGTTCTATCGGGTTAAGACCGGACAGGTCAGTCAAGTTCCTCCACCCCAAACTCGCTCAGTCACTTCTTTATGGACCTTGCTTTGTGCACTGGCGCAAAGTCATGTTGAAACAGGAAGGGGCCATCCCCAAACTGTTCCCACAAAGTTGGGAGCATGAAATTGTCCAAAATGTCTTGGTATGCTGACGCCTTAAGAGTTCCCTTAGCTGGAACCAAGCCCAACCCCTAAAAAACAACCCTGCACCATAATACCCCCCTCCAAATGATTTGGACCAGTGCAAAAAAGAAAGGCCCATGAATGGTTGATCTGATCAAATTGTAACATATCTGGTGTAGATTAAAAAAAAGTTAGGGTGAGCCAGTGACATGGCACCACATCCTGCTAGTTCACCATTGTAGAAAATTTTACATAAAAGGTCTTGGCTCAATGCACACTAGCATTTTCTTAAGCTACTAGAAGCTAGTGTTAGCCTATGTGTCCTACTTTAGGCTTTTAGCATTTTTTTGGAGCTTCAGTGTCTAGGAGCAGAAAAAAAACATATGTTTTTGTAGAGTTTTTGGGAGCATTTCACTGGCAGAAAAAAAAGCGCTAAATGCTCCTAAACGCTTCTAAATGCTACTAAAAAGGTAAATAGCTTTTTTTTTTGTAGTATTTTTTTCTTCATGTACTGTAAAAATGTTAATAAGCCAATGCTTCTAAAAGCTACTAAAACGCTACTAGAAGTTGGCACAAAAATGCTATTATGTGCATTTTTCATCCAGTGTTTTTTTTCTAGCATTTTTTGAGCTTATAAAAATGCTAGTTGCATGCAGCCTTAAGGTTCCCCAAAGATTACTGTCTAATAATTAAAATCTTATACAATTTTAATAACAAAACAATTTGGACAGCTAGCAATCTGTGCAAGTGTTAGGCTAGGTTTAAATGACGGCAGTCTACAGTGCCCCTCTGAAAAGCGATCACAGTAAAGCAGGGTCTTATAGGCTTTCAGATTCAGGAGATGATACTGCTGCCTCCTGAATGCCAGTTATTTTGCCTAATGAGCTTGGCCCATGGTTGCAAAGTTCAATTTACTGTGGCTACGAAGTCAAGCATCCTGACCATAGTACAGTATGTGCAAAATCCCCTTTAAATGCCTTGTTAGGCTTTCTGAGTGAAGTTGGGGGCAGTAAAAACAATCTAACTAATATAACTATGTAGTCAGCAGCAGATGACCAGACATATAACAATCGCATCAATATAATCAGCAGCCGCTGATTACATTATTATAATTTCAATCCAAAAGGAGGTTTTGCACCAGATCACAAATACAAGGTGGTACTAAAAAGTTTTGAGACAAGTAACATGCCAACAGATGGGTAGCACAATGCTGCACGCACAGTCACAGGGAGCACCCACCTTCATAAGTCAGTGTGCCAAAAGACATTGTCCTGTGTACATCGGGAGCTGTGCAGCTAGTGCTATTCTGACCACGTGCATTACCACGTCTGCTCCACAACGACAATGCACCCTGTCACCGAACTCTCCTCACACGTGAGTTCCCCCCCCCTGGAATCAATATGATCTTACTTCTGCACCGACCCTACTCACCAGATTTGGTTTCTGTGGATTTCGCCCTCTTCCCGAAGATGAAGGTCCAGCTCAAAGGTCGCCATTAAAAAAAAAAAAAAAAAAACAACATGGGCAGACTCGATGAACTACTCAGTCTTTTTCTGCCGTAACTTTTCTTTGACACCTTTGCGGAGATCCACCACGAATCGCAGAAGGTTCTTGACAAGCTTCGAAAAATAGACTTCCAGGACATGTTCCAGAAGTGGTTGGAATGCTGGGAGCGCTGTATTGCTGTGCAATGGCACAATTTTTAAGGTGATAGTGTGTAAATGTAGATAAAAACACTAGTTGTCGTAAACAGAGCTAGTCTTGAAACTTTTTGATACCACCTCGTAGATCCATTGGGTATAGGTTCTTTTGGAGTCCATTCAAGCTCTGTTTCTGTTCTTCAAGATGAAGGGGTAGTTTTCTTATCCTCAAAATGCATTGAAGGTTCTTATGTTATGGTGTTCTGAACAGTGATGTAAGTAACTGAGTTACTTTAGAGGGTAACGAGTAATCCAACTGATTACTTTTCCCCTCATGGTAACGCAGTTCCCATTACTTGGGCGGCGTTACCGCAATTACATCTACCGCCACTAGATGGCAGTAGTGTAATTCCGGTGTCCTGCCGAAAAAGTTCCCCCGCCGGATAAGGACCCCCTGTACTGCACAGGTGCAGCGCTTGCGCAGTACGAAGGACTACGGAGCTTACGAAAATTGCCGAACCTAAACAGCTCTGAGTGACCTCTACACTGCGCAGGCGCAATTAACATGTAATTGTACGAGGCGATGCCGCGCGCTCCTGATGCTCGTGTTACTCTGCAAGGGGCGTCTATCGTGTAACTAAGGGGCGGGTCTAATATTACTGTAACCAAGGGGCAAATTTATTATTGTTATATATCGAGCTCTGCCCATTAATTTAACATTCACCCTCTTCTGTAGCCATCCGCCCCTTACACGATATAATAATAATAGACCCGCCCCTTGCTTACACGCTATAACAGATCTGCCCCTTGATTAGAGTAATAATAGAGCAGCCCCTTGGTTACACAATATATAGCAATAATAATAAATGCGCCCCTTGCTTACAGTAATACTAGACCCGCCCTTAGTTACATGTATAGAATATTAAAATAAAAGTCAGTTACTTTGCTGCGTAACTAATTACTTTTCCAATGTAGTAACTGAGTTACTAACGCAATTACTTTTTGGGAAAGTAATTTGTAACTTAACTAATTACTATTTTAAAGTAAGATGACCAACACTGGTTCTGAACAATCAAAGGCACTTTCACTTCGTAATTTTGTGCCCATTTGCTTGGCATAACATATTGCCTCTTAGCCTCCAGCTTGTGTAATGGGGAATTAAGGTCAACCGGGAAGCAGTAGAGCTAATCTTGTAACATTTTAAAATGTAGAATAACCTTCTTGGTTGTAAAATGTGGGAAGAGGTGTGCAAATCACAAGACTGACTAAAGGGAATTACCTTTGGTAGGTGAGTCAGTAAACAGCTTCTTTAGCACCAGTAAGATAACCAAAGCTTTGATCTTTTTGGTTACTACGGGGCACAAAGACTTTTTTTTCCTCCATCTTTTCAGCCCCAGTGTGGGGTCTTTAGCCCAAGTAATCCGAAATCCATTGTGTTTGTTTACGGCTCCACTGTCACAAGGTTTGGCAGTTTGATTGTGTTCTACAACATACACAATCCATTTTCTCTACTAAAGGTATTTATATATATTTCACAATGTGCAAAGAATGCCATAATCTCCTGTTTTAATGTATGTAACAAGCAGTAGTCCCGTCAAGGCAAAAGGAACCAACTTTCTCCAGATGGATCTCATTTCAGAGCTCCCAGAGTATACACAGCACATCACTTAAACCAAATGAACTTTTAAATCAATAACATGTACATCGAGCTTCGGTAGACTTGAGTAAATTGTTAAAAAATAAACATTTGTGTCAAAGATGAAAAATAGAACCCTGCCCATATATTTTTTACATTATCTAAAAAGCTTTCATGTGCAGAAAACTCTGAGGCCATTACTTGAAGACGCCAGTCAAAACGCAATGGGCACAGATTCAAGAGTTCACGTATTAAAAAAGCATTGGGACTGGATTGCTTGAGACATTTTCGTCTAGTCGGCAAAACGGTGTAAGGGCCCCCTCCAGCCATGAAAGCATTAATTATTATGAGCAAGACCTGGAAAGTTTATAACGTACCTGTTGTTGTAAATGTGTCTTAGAAGATGTGTAAGGCAATAAATTGCTGCACCTCGTAAATATGACAAGTCTTTTAGGTCATGGGGGCTTTGGAATAAACTAAAATGGGTTTACGTGCAAGAGTGGTGGATGGTAGCAAAGTGCAGATATCAGTATCGGCCAGTCAGACTTCCAATATCAGATCGGTGAATGGGGAATTCTGACTGCTTCCTAGAAGATATTGCACTTTGTATACCATCCTGGCAAATGCTATTCCGAATATTCCTGAACAGTACACACAAGTTTCTGGCATGGGAGTGTCAGCAACAGAAATTTCAGAACAAATTAATTTTGCATGAACTTTTCACAGTCAAACAAAGCAAAACTACAGCCAGAAATAGGATAAGCCAGGGGATAGGCAACCTCGGGCCGTCCAGCTGTGGTGAAACTACAAATCCCATCATGCCTCTGCCTCTAGGGGTCATGCCTGTAATTGTCAGGGTCTGGCAATGTCTCATAGGACTTGTAGTTTCAAAACAGCTGGAGGGCCGAGGTAGCCTAGCCCTGGGATAAGCCATTAAAATATAAAATAAAATCAGTCATCTCATTGTCACTCTGCACTCCCATGCTATCAGCATGCTTCTTGTCAGCATATTAACGGTTTTGCTCCTTGTTCTGCTTCCTCCTCTCACACTACAGCCATGCTGTACAGCAGGAGGCTGATCCTAATTCAATTTCAGGTACTTACACTGCTTGCATTTAAAAATACATGTAATGAAAGATTAAAGTGATAATAAAGTCTCATTTTTTTTTTTTTCATTTAAAAACAAACATATTATACTAACTTGCTCTGTGCAGTGCCCCCCCCCCCTCTTGCCCCCGCAGCAAGCAACTCAGGGGGCAAGCCGCTACTCTGTGTCCATTCAGACAGTGAGCTGCGGTTCGATCCCACCCCCTCTCTCTCCTCATGGGCTTACTCACTTTGATTGACAGCAGCAGGAGCCAATGGTGCCCTGCTGCTGTCTTATCCAATGGAGAGTCCCAGACAACCAAGACTCTTGTGCAACATCGCTGGATCGAGATGGGCTCAGGTAAGTATTAGGGGGGGGGGGGGGCTGCTCACAGAAGGCTTTTTATCTTAATACATAGAATGCATTAAAATAAAAAAAATTCTGCCCTTAGAACCACTTTAATCTCAGTCAGTGAGCCAATAAGGAGAGAGCGGGGGCAGGGCTGAGCCACACTCTGTGTGTGAACAGACACACAGAGCAGTGGCTTGGGAGAGAGCCTGCTCGGGTGCCCCCATAGCAAGCTACTTGCTATGGGAGCACTTGGCAGCAGTGAGGGGCCAGGAGTACTAGCGGGGGACCAGAAAAGGAGAGGATCAGGGCAAAGAGCAGGTAAGTATCACATACTTGTTATAAAAAAAAATATCTGCCTTTAATATCACCTTAGCCACATCAGCCCCGGAAGGATTTGACCCCTTCCTGACCTGATTTTTTGCGATACGGCACTGCGTCGCTTTAACTGACAATTGCGCAGTCGTGTAGCTCTGTGCCCAAAACAAAATGTATGTCCTTTTTTTCCCCACAAATAGAGCTTTCTTTGGGTGGTATTTGATCACCTCTGCGTTTTTTTTTTTTTTTTGCGCTATAAATAAAAAAAAAAAAAAGAGGGACAATTTTGAAAAAAAAAATATATTTTTTACTTTTTGCTATAATAAATATCCCACATTTAAAAAAAAGAAAAAATGTCTTTCTTAGTTTAGGCCGATATGTATTCTTCTACATAATTTTGGGTAAAAAAATCACAATAAGCGTATATTGATTGGTTTGCACAAAAGCTATAGCGCCTACAAAATAGTGAATAGATTTATGGCATTTTTATCATTTTTTTTTTTTTTTTAACCTCCCTGGCGGTATGATTCTGTCTGGAATTTTGTGCTGAAAGCGGTACAATTATTTTGCATGGAAATTTGGCGTTTTTATATTGTAGGCATGCAATTCTTATGAATAACTCACTTAAATCTGTCCGAATCAGAGTCTAGTAGACATCCCGGGTATGATAAAGTTTGAAACACAAAATAATAAATTATAATATAATAAAAATATATATAAAAATGATTCAATAATGTAATCAAATCAAAAACACTGAAATTTGCTCAGTTGCAGAATAGTCGCTGTCATTAAATTTATTGTTTGATGATAAATTGTGATTTTAATTTTTTATCAGTGTTTTCTAGCTGCTCTAAAACCACTTTTGACATAAAGGGACACTTTTTGGTTGCTATGGACAATCTCCAGTTTCCAGGCAGAAAAAAAATCTTTTTATTATATAAAATGACATGCAGGGCACTGGGCAGACCACTAGGGACAAAGGGGGTGTGTATTCTTTGTATACAGTACTGTAATCTGTGTTTTTAAACTTTTTTAAATTTGGCGCCGATCTCCGCTCCCGTGCGTCGGAACGTCGCAGGGAACGGAGACCGGCACTGTGTGAATCGAGCGAGCGGACGGCTCGCTCACACAGCGGGGAGACATCGCAGGATCCAGGGGAAAAGGTAAGTAACTTCCCCCCTGCATCCTGCACGCAAGCCCGAGTCTGGCTCGGGGTTACCGCTCCCAGCACAAAAAGCTGGACCCGAGCCAGGCTCGGGGTTACCGCTAGGGAGGTTAACTAGTAATGGTGATCTTCGATTTTTTGACACTATTTTGAGACCATTGACATTTATACAGCGATTAGTGCTTTAAAAAGCCACTGATTACTCTATAAACTGATTACTCTATAAACACTAGGGGGCAATCAAAGGGTTAACTGTGTTCCCTGTGTGTGTTCTAACTGTAGGGGGGATGGGACTGACTAGGGAAGGAGACTGATTGGTGTTCCTATATACTAGGAACATGCGATCTGTCTTCTCTCCCCTGACAGGACGTGGATTAGTGCTTTAAAAAGCCACTGATTACTCTATAAACTGATTACTCTATAAACACTAGGGGGCGATCAAATGATTAACTGTGTTCCCTGTGTGTGTTCTAACTGTAGGGGGGATGGGACTGACTAGGGAAGGAGACTGATTGGTGATCCTATATACTAGGAACATGCGATCTGTCTTTTCTCCCGACAGGACGTGGATGTGTGTGTACACACACACACACAACCACGTTCCTGTTCCGCCAGGAGCGATCGCGCCGGCGGACATCGTGGCCGCCGGGCACGCGCACGGGCTCCTAAGTGATCTTAAGACCCGCTTCCTGATTGGCCGGGAGGAGAAACAGGAAGAGAATAGCAAATATTAATTTGCTATTGTCACACAACTGGGTGGGCTTGGGACGTAGTGCTCTGCATCCCAAGCCCACACTTTAAGCCAATTAGAGCCTCAGTTCTTAAAAAAAAAAAAAAAACCCCATTGAAATCCAATTGATTCCGGCGCTCTGCATGTAGGTTAGGGGTCGGGCTCATGGATTAGGGGGGCTGTGCCCCTAATGGAGCGGCCACCACTGGCTCCTTGCCTGAAAGTTTGGGGAAGTGGAGGGGAAGAGTTGCACAAAGTAAAACATTTTTTGGAGCAATTTAGAAAAAATAAAAGTAGTTATATCCTTCTAGAAGAAAAATAGGGAATAATTGTTGAAGGTTTAATACTACTATAATTTTTCACGCCCCAAAAGGCACTTACTGACTTTTGCGTGTGGCATAACCCCTAACCCTATTCCTCCATGGAGTTCAGTATAAACTTCTAAATACTGTATTTGTCTGAAATTCATGTTTATTGTCTTACCTGCCAAAATATTTGCCTCTGCTAATTAGCATGTTTGTGCTGCTATTTCCTGGTTTAGTACCACTGCATCATCTCCATTCCCTGAACCGGAGTGATGAGGCTGATTCACTTTCCAATGAGAAGGCTCAAAAAAACGCAAGGCACATTTTACATCCCTTTTTTCATTCTTTTGTGTTCATCTTCCTCCCTACAAACTTGTGAGAACATACACAGGCCACAGAAAGCACACTAATCAAAATGCTTTTTCAGTGGTTACTAATAATTATAAAGTATAGCCAAATATAATAGAGTCAAGTACAATGAATCAACCGAACGATAAAAAGTAGAATTGCTAAAATTGCAAGGCACACATTGCAAATGTATAAGGCTTCAACGAGTACGATGGAAACGTTGCCCTGTGGTTTAGGGGTAATGGGGTTGATTTACTAAAACTGGAGAATGCAAAATCTGGTGCAGCTCTTCATAGAAACCAATCAGCTTCCAGTTTTTTTTTGTCAAAGCTTAAACAAGCTGAAGTTAAAATCTGATTGGCTACAGCTGTACCAGATTCTTTGCACGCTCCAGTTTTAGTAAATCAACCCCACTGTGAATACGCTTTTCAGATACAACAGGTTGGTGTTCAACTGCAAAACTGGCTGTACAGAACTGAAGCATGTGCAGCTTGTCCCCTAGCCTCTGTACCATCCGGAGACAGGATCAAAAAGCATTTTTACACAATGCAAAGGATTAACCCCTTAGGTTCCACAGTGAGTATAACAAGCATGCTTTACTGCATATACAGATTGATTTGACTGTTGTGGGTTTAGTAACACTTTAACCTGATCTCCAAAATAGATTGAAATGATGGTTTAATAAATGTATACTACTAGTGGTTAAACCAGTACTGTCACATGAGGTTGGGGGGGGTATGGATCCTCAGTCCTGTATAACTTCTGACTAATGCAACACTGACCTTACATTGGGTATCCCTTCAGGAAGGAGGAGCGAAGGGAGGGCAAGGATGTGCTGCTGGGGAGGTGGAGGGTCATAAAGCACTTTGAGTTCACCAACTCACTTGCTTTAGGTTAGTCACTCAAAGTACTGAAGCAAAAAACAGCCAAGAGGAGAGATTGTGATGATTAACCACATTGCCGACCACCGCATGAACATATACGTCAGCAGAATGGCACGGCTGGGCAAATGGGCGTACCTGTACGTCCCTTTGAATTTTCCGCTGTGTGGTCGCGTGCGCGCCCCTGTCGCAAGCTCCGTGAGTAGGATCGCGGGTCCTGCGGACTCGATGCTTGCGGGGATGCCCGCGATCGTCTCAAGGAGAGGAAGAACAGGGAGATGCTAATAAAAACAAGAATCTCCCCGTTCTGCCTAGTGACACGGTCACTGATCATAGCTCCCTGTAATCGGGAGTGGTGATCAGTGGCGTGTCTTTTGTAGCCACGCCCCCTTACAGTTAGAATCACTCCCTAGGACACACTTAACCCCTTCCTAGCCAGCTAGTGGTTAACCCCTTCACTGCCAGTGGCATTTTTACAGTAATCAATGCAATTTTATAGCACTGACCGCTTTAAAAATGACAATGGTCCCAAAAGTGTGTTAAAAATTGTCCGACGTGTCCGCCATAATGTCGCAGTCATGATAAAAATCGCTGATCGCCGCCATTACTAGTAAAAAAATGTATTAATAAAAATGCCATAAAACAAATCCCTATTTTGTAGACACTATAACTTTTGTGTACAGCAATCAATAAACGCTTATTGCGATTTTTTTTTACCAAAAATATGTAGAAGAATACGTATCGGCCTAAAATGAGACAAAACATTTTTTTTTTATAATATTTGGGGATATTTATTATAGGAAAAAGTAAAAAATAATGCGTTTTTTTTCAAAATTTTCGCTCAATTTTTGTTTATCGCAGAAAAAATAAAAACCGCAGAGGTGATCAAATACCATTAAAAGAAAAATCTATTTGTGGGGAAAAAAGTACATCAATTTTTTTGAAAGCCATGTCGCACGACCGGGCAATTGTCAGTTAAAGCGACGCAGTGCCATAACGCAAAAAGTGCTCTGGTCTTTGGCCAGCCAAATGGTCTGGGGCTTAAAGTGGTTGTAAACCCTACAAACCACTTTGGCCTACAGGTAAGCCTAGATTAAGCTTACCTGTAGGTCCAATAAATATCTCCTAAACCTACACGGTTTAGGAGATATTTAGAACTTAACAGGCGCCGTAGACAGCGGCGCGCAGGCGCACTGAGCATGCCGGAGATCACGGCGATATGCCGCTCTCGTGCGCATGCGTGGGAGTGACGTCATCACGACTCCAGCGAATGACAGCGCTGGAGCAGTGAGACCCGGAAGTCACTCCGGGATTGATGGCGGCGGAGGACGTGGACGAGGGTCGCTTCGGGGGCTTCGTTCTCAGGTAAGTTATTCATAATGAGCTAGTATGCATAATGAGCTAGTATGCTATGCATACTAGCTCATTATGCCTTTGCCTTGCAGGTTCCGTTTTTTTTTTTTTTTTTTTAAAGGAGGCTTTACTTCCTCTTTAAGTGGTTAATCGTTCCTCCCGTCGATCACATAAAGCCTTGTATCCAGTGAAAAGGATACAAGCCTTATTCTGAATGGACAAGGTGCAGAGCGAGTGACCCTCTATCAGAGCTGTACTCCAGCCAAAAAGTTTCAGCAATGGATGACTAAATTGCTACTATCTTGTCAAGATGTCCCTGTGAGCATAGGAAAGAATGGATATTATCCAGCAAAGAGAGTGGGGTAAGAGGCAATTACTGTCTACTTTCTACAGTGCATAGCAGCCAATGTATTGTAGGTAGGCCCGTTAGTAGTTAGATTAGGCTAAAAAAATTGAAGTAGGTCAGTACTACTCCTGCAAAGAGTTCATCCAAAAACAAAACACGGAGGAAAGTAAGTCAGCAATGCCACTGGCTTTTGTATGAATTGAATTGTGTGTACCCACGGCAGTAAAATCAGTCTGTATACATAAAGCATGTTCGTTATATTCACTGTGGAATCCAAAGGGTTAATCCTCTGCATTGTGTAAGAAGGTTTTTTGATCTCGTCTTCTCTGATCCTCTGCAATCCATCTCCTGCTAGCACAGAGCCTTTGGAGTCACTCTGCACATTCTCAGTTTGGTGTGTAGTGCTAGAGAAATTTTTTTTTTTAAATCTCGGGAGGGTGCATGTGATCAGCACAGGGCCAATCAGCACTGTCCAGACATAGGGTCAGGGATCCTGCAGCCTCATAGGACAGTTAGAGAAGAATGAAAACTCCTCCTACAAGCTTTCACCAGACACTGATTGAAGTCATAAGACTGCTATATACTGCTGATGAGAAAAGGTATTTGGCAATTTATATGTACTAAAATAATTGCATTTCCATGTTCTGTGTACTGTGGGAGACCAGATATAGTGAATGCCGCGTCCTGGGTTTAGTAACACTTTAATGGAAACAAAGTTAGTCCTGACACGTCAGCCAAAGCAATGAACGTTAGATGTATGCTGGTCACGACCTGAACTGAGTGCAACCAGTCACCTATGCAGTAGACCCAACATTGATTCTCGATTTAGATTTTCAAATGGGCCTGAACCCAAGGCCGAGGAAGCTGTGGTGCAATGTAAACATCACCTGCCAATTTGCATGCCATGGTAAACTTTGTGGTGAGGAGTCGAAGGGATTTATTAACACAGAGAAAACAAGGTACCTGGGTCACAGAAAGTCAGATCCTATCAATTCCGTTATGTTCTGCGCAGGAAAATGATGACGTTTATTAAGCTACAGGATCTCAAGTTACCATGAAGAATGGGCTCGTTATATCATGACTAATAACTGCATAGACTAATTTGGGTGAAACAGTAGCACTATGGACTGATGCTGGCAAGCCTCCAAACCAATGGATGGATTTAATGTGGAGCATTAGGTGCAAGTACAGGATACTTTGCATTAACTTTCTCTGAGGAAAACCCAGAATGAAAAGAGAGGCTTTGAGCTTATCCCCTCCCAGGACAATTAGACTCACTTTAAGCTCACTGTTCAATCCAGGGCAGCATAAATAGATCGCGAGGTAGAGTTCGCTAACAGGATCCTAACTGCCGTACAGCTATGCACAACTACACACAAGTCAATCAGGGCTAATACTGTCCAGGAAATATTGTAACTGTACTCAGGACAGAACGTTCCCCCAGTTTGGTCCTAAAGTGTTACTAAACCGAGGACCCTGCATTCACTATATCTGGTCTCCCACAGTACACTGAAATCTAATTATTTTAGTAAATATAAACTGCTAAAGACCTTTTCTCATCAGTAGTATATAGCAGTCTTGTGACTTCTATCAGTGTCCGATTAAAGCTTGTAGGAGGAGTTTGCATTCTCCCCTGATTGCTATGAATGAATCATTTGTATAGCACTACAATGCGAACTGAAACGCCTCACGGTGCTGGATTTGTGCTGTGTTTTCAAGCTTCTTAGAAGAGGTGGGTCTTGTGTTTTTTCCTGAAGGCCTGATGGTTTTCTTCAATGCGGATGTAAGTCGGTAGAGCGTTCCATAGCCGTGGTCCTTGGACTGCGAATCTCCGTCTCACTTTGATTTGTAACGGGATTTGGGAATGCGGAGGAGGTTTTGATTAGATGATCGAAAGCTGCGATTTGGTGTATAGTGTTTTATTTTCTCGAGAAGGTATTGAGGAGCGTCTCAATGAGTGCATTTGTGGGTGAGGTAGAGGTTCTTGAATGCGATCCGATTCTTTACGGTTAGCCAATGTAGGCTCCTCAGGGAAGGGGAGATGGATTCCCAGGGTTTTTTTCCTGTCATCAGTCTTGCCGCCGTGTTTTGGATGAGTTGTTAGCGTGCAAGTTGATATTGTGGTAGTTCTATATAGAGGGAGTTTGCGTAGTCGAGTCATGAATTAATGACTGTTCCAACTACCGCTGATTTGTCCTCTTTTGGAATGAAGGGGATGAGTCTACGTAGTAGGCAGAGGAGATGGTTGCAAGACCCCTGACCCTCTGTCGGGACAGTGCTGATTGGCCCCGTGTCGATCACATCCACATTCCAAGAAAATTTAAAATACTCTCTAGCAATACACACCAAATTGAGGATGTGCAGAGTACAGTGGAAGAAGGGGAGGATCAGAGAAGACAGGGTCAAACAGCCTTTAATGTCAATGTCCACGAGAAGGCCGCAGTTGGCAAAGAGCAATGCAGGATCCAGTTAGCACAATGGCCTAGTCAGAATTCTTTATCACTGTATGACCTGGATTATGTGCATGGCAGCTGTCTTTTTTTTCACTGGCTGCATGCTTGATACAAGTAGCAAGGAAAGGATAAATAGGACAACCCTAGGGTTTGCACCTTAGGAAAAATAAAAAGGAGCAGCAGCATCCCCCCCATATTTCTATTCTGACAGATACCCTTTAAGCAGAACTGACTCTTTTGCTGTATGTACTCACTGAATAAATTGCACTTAAGTTTCAAGTATGTAGTAATGTTTCTAATTAAATCACTTTGTGGTTATTTGCTGCCATCCACCTCAAAGCTTCCTGAAGTGATTCAGTGTTGGGCGACATTGCTGGCAAACATTTCTTACCGAGAATGGCATAGTATAAACTTGGTGACCTCATATCCAGGGAGAAACTGAGGTCATCCATTGCGATGCGTAGGATACTGGATGTGTTGGTAGCCATTTACACTTGTTGCTACTGTAAACTTTAGAGCCTCCTAATATTCCATGTGGTCTGTCAGTGTAGTTACTCATCAGACCAAGCCTTCAACACCAACGTATTCTCAGGCTGAGCTACCTGTTCCGCTGTCTAGCTTGTGTAAGCCTATTTCGTTTTCATCTATTCAAAAAAAACACATACAAGTAAATGGAAATTGTACTTCAATAAAAAGTTCAAAAAAAGCTCTTTTAATTTATTCAGGCAAGTGCAGCAGCTTAGCAAAACAACCTTTAGGGCTACATTTACACTTTTACTTCTGCATTTAGCTTTTCTAAATGCAGAAGAAATTATCTGAATAGTGTAAGCGCCTTTTACACTTCTGAGATCACATTTTTCTGCTTTAAAATGTTCCTACTTTAAAGTGGGTTTAGCTGCTTTTAGAGTTTCTAATAGTATCCTGGACACACAGAATTATATTTGATCTAAATGCATCTGTACTAACCACAAGTAAACGCAGGTAAACATGAGCAGGTGAAGGGGCACCAAAAAAAGAGCTGAAGAAGGCTTTGCAGTTGCATTGAGGCACTAGTTTATTGGAGTGACACTTGATGAAATGTAAACTGATGTAACTTTCCACCAACAAATGTTGGAAGTGAGCTTGTTGGTGGAAAGTCCGACCGTGTGTAGGCTCCATCGAACATTTGTTGTCGGATTTTCTGCCAACAAATGTTGGCTAGCAGGTTCTCAAAAAAAAAAAAAAAATAAAAACTTGAGTGTACAGTAAGTCCCTTGCACAAAAGTTCACGCATGCTCAGAATAAAGCAGAAGGAGCCACACTGGCTATTGAACGTCCTTTTTCTCAGCACGTCTTGTACGTCACCACGTTCCCATGTTCGTAATTGTTGGCCAACATTTGCGTGACCATGTGTATGCAAGACAAGTTGGAGCCAACACCCTTCAAAAAAAAAATCCAAATTTTTTTGGTCGGAAAGTCTGATCGTGTGTACGGGGCATTAGGTTTTCTACTTCGCCCAATATTCCCTCTCACCAGGTCTTGCAGATGGTGTCAAGGTGGCAAGGTAAAGTGTAGGGGTATACAGAATGAAGGAGGGATAAAAAGGTGGGAGACCTAGAAGAGAGGAGAAGAGATGGGTGCAATGTAGGATCTCCAGAAATGTAAGGGTGGTAGGGTAGGGAGTATGAGAAGAAAGAAGCTAAGGCTAAGGTGGCCCAGAGGAGATGGAAAGACTTCTGTACCCCAATGAGGGAGAACCTGAACAAACTTTGGCCAATTTTTTTTTTTAGCATTCTAAGAAAGAGGGGGTTGACTGACCAAGCATGAAAAGCTAGGAAGGTGGGTGCATTATGTATGTGACTGTATGTGGCAGAGTGTTTGTAGAGGTGCCCCCTGGTCCACATCTGGAGAAAGTGGGTCATATTATCCTGGCTAATGCGGATCATCTCTTCCATGGTGGTAATTGAGTTTATACAGAAGAATGGAGATATTGTAATTTCCACTGTCATGGGATCACAGATTTTGCTGAATTTAGCGAATCGGGTATTATTCAACATTTGCATTTTTTCATGATCATGGTAGTGCAGTGTAATAAGAATGGGTGGGATGAAAAGGCTGGGTGATATCAGTAACAACAGTGTTGAGACGACGGGTATCAAGCCAGAATGGTTGGATCCCAAGGCATTGACACAATACAGTAGAAAAGGTACCATTGGATATCTGACATCTCCAGGATGTCTGTGGATATGCAATGGAAAACAGTCAGATTTTGGTACCACATAGACCTAAGTATGTAGTTGGTCTACTGAATACTAACATTAATGGCGCTTTTCAGGGATTAAATGGTAATGTGTTTCCACTCAGAAAAGTCTTGGTTGAGGTCGGTTTCCCAATCCTGGGACTAGGGAAGGTCTTTTAGTGACAAAAGTTAAAACAGTTTAGCATAAATTCCTAATATCAGAAGAAAAAGTGAGTTTGGAGAGACACACAAGGATTCAAAAGACACAAGAGTATGTGTGTAGTGGTGTCTATAATGTAGGGCATTCAAAAAGTGATGTATTTGAAAGCATGTTCAGTATGGCACTGGGTCAGTCTCATTCAGTGCATTAAGAATGTTTAGGTTGTAAAAATGAAAACTGCCCTCGTCAAACAAACATTAAGGCCATGAGTTTTGGGACCTGACGCCATGTGGTCAGAAAGTTTCAGACTTAAGTCAGGGTGAAATTCCGGGTTTCTTCTCAGCAGGGTCAATGGGCTAGCTACATTAGAGATTTTTTTGCAGACCATAATCAGTGCCTTTAAGGATGCTCTTATGGTAGAATGAGAGGTTATGGAAGGGGGGAGGGTATTGCCCCCAAACTCAGGGGCAGGAGTTGACTGAGGTTAATGAAAACAGTTCAATATGGGTCATTTTTCCTCCACTTCCTCCATATAGTGTAAGTAAAAGGAGATGGCACCTTATGATCCTTTAGATTTGCACTGCTAACTCGCTCCTGGCTGGTCAAGATCACATGGAATGGGGGAAATGGCTGGACTTTAGCTAAATTCATGCAGAAAACATTTATTTTCTGAAAATTCTGGAGCCGATCAATTATTTTACACAAGATTTAAAAGATTAAGCTATAGATCGGTACAGTAGAGGAACCATCATTTTTTTCACCAAAGATGATCCAACTAGGCTTGAGGACCAAAGTCACATTTACTTTTAAACACAAAATTGCACTCATCATTTATAGAGCAATGCCATCCCCACACATGGGACACAGACAGCAGTAAAATATTACAAGGGTTTAATACTTATTTTTTTCTGTGCCACCAAAAGAGATATTTCCCCTGTTCCAGTGACTGATGTCATTAGGACTACAGTGATTGGAAATCCTAAAGTATACAAACCAATAAAGAGCAGAACAATGAAAACAAACTAATTTATACTGCTAAAAAACCTTCTTTTTTTTTTTACAGCACACATGTTCACAAGATGTGGAGAACACCATTCTCAATACATTGGCTTGTTAGAATATCAAACAAAGGAATATCCCAAAATCTCCAGATTAACCTTGTTCAGGGAGTTGCTTTTTTTAAGACTGAGGAACACAAGTAAAATGTAAATGTAATTTCCGTCTTTCCATCACCCAGAGCAAAGCTTCCAAAAAGGTGTTGTAGTACACAGGAAGGAGCTGGGGTTCATATACAGTTTACTATAACAGGGAAGCAGTAAATGAAGGTCATGCTACACAGGGACTTTTTTTTCAGCAAAGCAAAAATATGTGAAAATATAAAAGTAGAAACAAGCGGTATATAAAAAAAAAAAAAAAAAAAATGTCTGCATTTTACCTAAAACAGAATTCTCTCACACGAATTCATAAATTTTCCGTCTACTTTCAGCCCTGCCTAGCACCCCCCCCCCCCCCCCACTCCACTCCCACACCCATCACTGACATCTACAAACTCCCTAAAATATATTGAGAGAAAAATTATACAGAAGTATCTCTTGTATCCCAAATCCTAGCTAATAAACATAATAAAAAACACATATTGTAGTAAGAAGTATGTGGCTTCTGGAACAGAGCAAAGTGCTCAGAAAAGAGAAAGGGGAATCCCCCAAACTGCAAAACCCCTTTAACCACTGAAAGACCTCCCATAGCAGTTTTACTGGTCCAGGGTGGCTTTCCTGTGCAGAATCATGTATATATATATATATATATATATATATATATATATATATATGTATATATACAGGGCTTGACAAATTTGCTTGGAATCTAGGAGCCAGCTAAAAAAGTTAGGAGCCAGGTTTTTTTTTTTTTTAACGACGACAACGACTGACAGGTGGCACTGGGCACTGTAGGACATCCTCCCAGAACCTTGCTCCTGTGTGCCCCCTGGGGCGCGCACTCGGGAACATCCGTGACCACCAGGTCCCGGGGACCTGACACATCGCGGTAAACGGCTGCCGATAGCGGCCGTTTACCACGTGATCGCTCTGTCAAATGACGGTGCGATCACATGTGCACAAACCGGCGTCACGTCATGACGCCGGTTCCTCCCTCCCCTCTCTGTATCGATCAGTACAGTGAGAGGGGAGAGGGGGAGAGATGGGACCAGCGCTGTGGGCTGGATGTATAGTGCCCACTGCGCTGGTCAGTGACAGCTACACTGCCAGCACTGTGCAATACTCTGCCAATACTCTGCCAATACATTTTAATAGAAACAAAGTATTTATTTTTTTTTACCAAATTTTCAGTATTTTTTGATTTATAGCGCAAAAAAAAAAAAAAACCCAGCGGTGATTAAATACCACCAAAAGAAAGCTCTATTTGTGTGAAAAAAAGGACAAAAAATGTATTTGGGTACAGTGTTGCATGACTGAGAAATTGTCATTCAAAGTGTGAGAGCACTGAAAGCTGAAAAGTGCCCAGTGGTTACCATTGCATTAGCATTGTTAGAGGTGTTGCAATACCAACGGCCACCACAAGATGGCGCCATAGAAGGATTTCAGAAGGCCGCAAAGCCGCGGCCTAAATTTCTGGCCGGCGCGGCCCGATGCGATCGCACGGCGAGGGTCGGTGTCCACAGGTTGACGGGGTACCGCAGCTGTGTCGCCCCAGGACCTCAATTCTAGTCGCAATTGCGCCCGGGCGACCGGGGTTTGTCGAGCCCTGTATATATATATATATATATATATATATATATATATATATATATATATATATATATATATATATATATATATATATATATATATATATATATATATATATATATATGTCATTCTGCAATCCTGCCTACAGGGGGTGCGCACGTAGCACTGTCGGGCAACTTCTGCTGTGATTACTCACAGCAGAAGCCGATCGGCAGGTGGCCAGGCACTGGATGTCTGCCAGCCCCCGCCATTTCTTGGTAAAACACACAGAACTGAGATCTGACTATGTAAACAAGGCAGATCTCTTTTCTGACAGGGGGGGGGGGGGGTAGGGAGGGAATTTGTGTTCGTGCAAAGCAGGGAACAAAATCCATCTCTTCCCTTAGTAAAAGCACCTAACACAGTATACAAAAACACTAGGCACACAGTTAACCCTCCTTTGATAACCCTAGATGTTAAACCCCTTCCCAGCCAGTGTCATTAGTACAGTGGCAGTGCATATTTTTATCACTGATCACTGTATTAGTGTCAAAAGTGTTGTGTCCGATTGTCCACTGCAATATCGCAGTCCCGCTATAAGTCGCTGATCGCCACCATTACTAGTATAAAAAAAAAAAAATAAAAATTCCAGAAATATATGCCATTGTTTGTAGACGCTATAATGTTCGATTAAACCAATCAATATACACTTATTGGGATTTATTTTACCAAAAATATGTAGAGAAAGCATAAAAGAAAAAGCATTGTGGCATAAATTTATGAATACATTTGATTTCTTACTTTTTTTTTTTATTGGATATGTTTTAGAGCAAAAAGAAAAAAAATTATTATTTTTTTTTTCAAAATTGTCAGCTTTTCTTTGTTTATAGCAAAAAAATTAAACCAAATAACCAAAGAAAAAAACAAAAAATAAATACCACCAAAAGAAAGCTCTATTTATGGAAAAAAAATACACCTTTTATTTGGGTACAGCGCTGCACGACCGCACAATTGTCAGTCAAAGTAACGCAGTGCTGTATCGCAAAAAATGTCCTGGTCATGAAGGGGGGTCAATTTTCCAGAGGCCAAGTGGTTATAGGCCATGCAATATAACTTCATAACAGAGAAAATACTGTTCTTCTGAGTTTCTCTCTGTGACGGACCTCGTACCCAAGATGTCCGCCGTAACTGCTTCCTCTGTCCGGTACCACACAATCCAAGACCCCCTTAGCTTACCCAGTCACCAGACAACACCAGTGTAGGCTACATCAGGAATGACTCTTTATTTGACATGTCACACTTATATACAGTTGACAGATGACTCAAGCCTAACCTAATTAGCATGAGCTAATTATCTTAATCAACACTGGGCTCCTTCATTCAATTGCAGGGTTAATTAGCACACACAACAATAGGTGAAACACTTCTACAAGCCAGACTATACTCAATTACATAACACAGGTGGCTGGAGTTCATGAGTCATGACATTAGCGTCTCTTGCTAATATGCCAAATACACATACAGATTCTATGTGTATTGGGGGGCCAGCATGGACCTGAATCCAAGTACCACCAGCTCAGGGGTCCCAGGCTTGCAGCTCAAAGAGCACTGTTCCCCCAAATGCCAGGGCCCATAATCCCAAGGCAACAGGCTCGCACTCAGTCCCCTCCAACAGCCTGTGTCTCGGCCAGGTCCGTCACATTTCTCCCCTTTCGGCAGGAGACTAACACAGGAGGAGACCCCAGACGGGTTGACTCCGAAGTTAGTCAGTGGTTCCAGTCCTCTAATGCCTGTACCCACACAGTACCCCAAACAAATTGTTCCAAACAGAGCACGACTTACCCAGCCAACTTCTGCCTCTCTCATAGAACATATCCGCCGCTGGGGAGAGGCCTGGACTGGCCCTTCTCCCTGGAGTCTTTTCAGCCGCTGGAGAGAAGACAGGGTGACTGGGATCACTCCATCATGCTGTTGGGGATCTGGGCCGACAGCCCAGCATCCCTGGGGTATACAGGTGGGGACTGCAGTCCCATCCCCCTTTACAGGAAATCTGCCCTCTGTTAGTTGTGGGCAGAGGCCAGCAGCACTTTGTTCCGTTGCCAGCAGTTCAGCTGGGTGTAGGAGCTTCCCTACATCATCTCCTCCAGCTAACTGTTGGGGAGAGAGGCCGACTGCCCCAGCTCCCTGGAACTCCGCAGCTGTTGCTGGTGCTGGACAGAGGTGGGTAGCACTCTGCCCTGTTGCCAGCACTTCTGCTGGGGACTCCACAACCTCCGCTCTGGTTAACCATTGGGGCAGGAGGCTGGCTTCCTTTTCCATTCCCTCATCTGGCTGCTGGGACAACATGTCTCTGGTACTGTCTCCCAGGTGCACAAATCTTTGCTGGGGAGGAAAGATCGCTTTCTCCACCCTGGCCAACTGTTGGGGAGGGACGACAAACACCTCCTCTCCCTTCTCCCCCTGTATCTGCTGCTGGGAAGTGATTGCCACCTTCTCACCCTGAGCCTCCATAACTGCCACCGGTGTGGGGCAGAGATCTTGGACCCTCTGTCCGGTGACCTGCGCTTCAGCTGGAGAAGTTCCTTGTAACTCCACGGATACTGCCGTTGGTGCTGGGCAGAGCTCAGTGAAGTTTGGCCCTAATACCAGCTCTTCTGATGGAGGCTCATGAGGTTGTTTTTCCTCAGCAGAAAAGTCTATTAAATCCCCAGTCTCTACAACTGATGGCTGGGGATAGAGGTTCACCATCTCCTGTCCGTGGAACCTAGAAGATGCCATCGGTGCTGGGCAGAGGTTAGCAGAGCTCTGCCCTGTTGTCAGCACTTCCTGCATCCGCCATAAGACCTCCGCGTCCATAGCTGCGGGGGCAGGTGGGCAAAGCACTCTGTTACTATGCCACATCGCCGACTCTTCAGCCAGGATTTCAGAGCTGTCTGCTGGTATTTCCTCATAGTCCCAGGCAAAAGGAGCCCCACCCTGCTGCTGAGCAGAGTCTAGCAGCTGTATGTAGGCAATCTCCAGCTCCCATTCCTGAGCGGCCAGGAACTCCAAATCTTCCTGTGCCCAGAGCACTTCCGAGACGTTCAATCTTTGCTCTCTGTGCTCCATTATTTCCTCCAAACGCCACTCCAGATCACTCCCAAAGTCGGGGTCCTCGGACAGCCTCCAGTACAACAATCCCAGGCCATTATAATCAAAGCCTTCCGTGGGCCTGTCATCCGCTGTCCACGGGCACACTTGTGCTACATACCACCGGAGGGCTCTGTAGCTCTCGTCCAAACGCATTTCTGCCCGGATCAGCCTGCTTAACTCCGCTGTCCACTCCTGCTTCGGTTGTTCCCCCAATAACAACATTCGTACTTCATACTGCGACCAGTACCTTACATGGATGGAGGGGAGAACTTTTCCCTGGTGTCGCTGCTCACAGGCTAGTGCTTCTTTCCAGAGTTGTAGGCGAACAGAATCATACCATCCCAGCAGGACCTGCACCGATACTGGTCCTCTGTGCTGTATCCGCATCTCTCGCAACCTCCTTCCGAATTCCTCTTCCATGATGACGTATCTGTACCTCTGCTATGCGGGCCTTGGATCCAGGTGATGGTTTGGATGTGTTCACGACAAGGAAGCACGATCCCACCGCTGCCAGCCAATTGTGACGGACCTCGTACCCAAGATTCTATGTGTATTGGGGGGCCAGCATGGACCTGAATCCAAGTATCTTAATCAACACTGGGCTCCTTCATTCAATTGCAGGGTTAATTAGCACACACAACAATAGGTGAAACACTTCTACAAGCCAGACTATACTCAATTACATAACACAGGTGGCTGGAGTTCATGAGTCATGACATTAGCGTCTCTTGCTAATATGCCAAATACACATACAATTCTATGTGTATTGGGGGGCCAGCATGGACCTGAATTTGAACTAAACTGATGCTCTGAGTATTTGCAACATCTCAAAAAACATAGCTGCTAAAGTCGCAGGCTGAATACTGTGCTTAACCCTCCAATTTCATTTTTGTTTCTCCATGTAGACCCTCTGTTTCTGCCTTCTGTATGCAAACCAATTCAAATTCCTTTACCGAACATGGAACAACAGGGTTGAACATAAAACCACTAAGAATGGATTGTAGAAGGCAGGAGGGGTAAGGGCAGGTCTTAGGAAGCAAGGTAGGATCAGGCTAAATTCAGTTGTAAATTCAGATACTTCCCTCCAACAGAGGCCAACAAACATCTAGACCAGGGATATGCAATTAGTGGACCTCCAGCTGTTGCAAAACTACAAGTCCCTCATGCCTCTGCCTCTGTGTGTCATGCTTGTGGCTGTCGGAGTCTTGCTATGCCTCAAGGGACTTGTTTTTCGGCAACAGCTGGAGGTCCGCTAATTGCATATCCCTGATCTAGACCTTCAGACATAAGGCCAACACCGAATGAAGCCTAGAGCCTTCTGTTGTGCAGCAGCCCCCCAGACCCCCCGTTTTACTTACCTGAACCCGTTCTTTCTAGCCCCCGGGATGAGCACACCAGCTCCTGTCCTGATGGATAGATTGATAGCAGTGCAGCCATTGTCTCCCACTGCTGTCAATGAAATCCAATGAAGTGGGGGGCGGGGCCTAGTCCTGCTGTCGGTGTCAATAGACGCAGCAGCAGGACACAGAAGCGCGCCCGCACAGGTGTCCTGAAGGAGAGCTCTTCTCCAATGGGCACTCGAGAAGAGGAGGAGCCACGAGCACCGCTAAGGGACCCTAGAAAAGGAGTATCGGGGCCACTCTGTGCAAAACCAACTGCACAGAGGAGGTAAGCATGACAGGTTTGTTATTTAAAAAAAAAAAAAAACATGGGGGTTTAGTAACCCTTTAACAGGACAATATTTTATCTTACAGTATTTAGTGGAACGATTTGTGGTTCTGTTTAGTCCACTTTCCACCCAACCTGAATGGTTATCCTGTTATTTTGTGTAATGGACAGCTTGTCTGCATCCTACAAATTGCCAATGTACTGACGAAGATAAAAGAACAACGTGTGAGAAACTGATTCTACATATAACATTCTGGTGCTTTAAGGTTCCAGTCCGTACGTACAACATGTCTCCCGTGATAACCAGACTCAGCCTTGTCAGCCCAGAGTGAAGATATTGCATATCTCTTAGTGCTGAATACACTGCTAATTGCCTCACTGAAAACTCCCCTTGTCCTACATGTTTTGAAAATATTTTCTTTCCTGCTTCCCATCATCTCTCCCCTGCCGATAGAAGAACGAACACAGAGCCGGCTGTTTGTTTTTGCTGGGAAATGCTTTTTTTTCCCCCCACCTCTGTAAATTCGCAAGTGCAACTGAAACAAACAGTGATAAATATGAACCTTGCTGGGCAGTGACCGGTTCTGCCGTTTACGGTCCACACACCAGAGTTGCCCTTGGCCTTTCTTTTTTCACCATTTAGATATCAAGTTTGAATAAGAAATGACAGAGCAGATTATTCCCGACAAGTGGCAAAATATTTATGTTGCCTTTAAAGTCTGAAGGAGAAAACAGATTGAAAAGTCTTTGGGAAAAATATTCCCGGACAACAACAGAGTAAAAAAAAGTTCAAAATATTTTTCTTATTTATAGCCAGAACTTTTTTTTCCCCCTAAGTTTTGGCTAGCGTGGGATAGGATTAGAACCCCTGTCATACTTTACAGCTGTCAGAGGCTTCCTCACTTCCTTTTCCGAGAACGAGCTTTTCACCAGAGACTCTCCAACAGCGACATAGACAGAAGTAAAGATGCTTTTTATAAGCATACAAGTTCCAGGGCTTTCTTCTCCCTGAGTGCCCCAGTGTTTTTTTTTTTATATAAAATGTTGATGGTGCACATTATTTCTTTGCAGCCTACCCTAACATATACTTTTTTTCTATGAAAGATAGGGCTTGAATTTGGAAACAATTTTGAATAGGATTCTGAGAATCATTTGCATTACGCCTCGATCTGTAAAAAGGGAGGTGTGTTCATTTGGTCAATTTCTGTCCGATGGGAATTGGTCACAGAGCACAGATCACTTATGTATGGGCTGTTTCACAAGAAGACGCAGAACAAGAGAACTTTAAATATAAGAACTTTTATTAGTTTGATGAACCTTTGTGTATTATACTTATTTATTTGTATCCCACACATGAATTGGTGGTTCATGAACTTATTATGTACATTTTATAAAATGTATTTATTGAGAGTTATTTTGCACAGTGTATGCTCATTATTCATTTTGAAAGCTACACAGCACTGCATAAGTGTCTGAGATTGATTCACTATCACTATAGAATATTTTTGGGTTTGATATTGCAGCAGCAGTAAACTAGTTATTTGTATTAATTGTTATACACTAATCATCTATATTTATTTATTTACAACAAGCTTTGGAGTAGGGGTGATTTAGGTGTTTTTAAAAGGTCACCAAACCTGCCAAAAGGCAGTGTAAATCCCATGACTGGTTGACCCTGCTGATCAGTCGGTGCGATTATTCGCAAATGGATGAAACGCAAAACAACCGTCAATCTCCCTCGGTCTGGGGCTCCATGCAAGATCTCACCTCACCGCCTGGAGTTTCAATGATCATGAGAATGTTGAGGAATCAGCCCAGAACTACACGGGAGAATCTTGTCAATTATCTCAAGGCAGCTGGGACCATAGTCACCAAGAAAACAGTTGGTAACACACTACACCGTGAAGAACTGAAATCCTGCAGCACCGGCAAGGTCCCCCTGCTCAAGAAAGCCCATGTACAGGCCCACTAAAAAATAATCAGTCTATAATTTTAATGCTAGATTTATTTTAACAGTGAGAGACAGAACAACAACAAAAATCTCCAGAAAAACAAATTTCAAAAATGTTATAAATGGATTTGCATTTTCATGGGTGAAATAAGTATTTGATCCCCTATAAATCAGCAAGATTTATGGCTCCCAGGTGTCTTTTATACAGCTAACAAGCCTAAGGGCTCTTTCACACGGGGCGGATCAGTGCAGATCCGCCCCGTGGATAGCCACTTGCTCAGTGGGGATCGCTGGAGCAATCTCCGCTGAGCAGGAAGATGACATGTCCGTCTCTGCACACAGCGCAGGGACGAACCTGTCAGAGCGCCGCTCTCCCCTATGGGAGATCGGGTGACGACGGACCGTAGAGTCCGTCGTCATCCGATCCGCTCTGCAGACAGATGAAAAAATAGGGTTTTCCTCCGTCTGCAGAAACGGACCATAGTGGGCACGGACGAGATCGGGTGTCAGCGGATGCTCATCCGCTGACACCCGCTATCCCATATGGATACCTGTATGTCCGTTTTTCATCGAAAAACGGAAGGATGAAAAACGGACATACGGTCCGTCCGTGTGAAAGAGCCCTAAATCTCATGACTGGTTGACCCTGCTGATCAGTTGGTGCGATTATTCGCAAATGAAACACAAAACAACCGTCAATCTCCCTCGGTCTGGGGCTCCATGCAAGGTCTCACCTCACCACCTGGAGTTTCAATGATCATGAGAATGTTGAGGAATCAGCCCAGAACTACACGGGAGATTCTTGTCAATTATCTCAAGGCAGCTGGGACCATAGTCACCAAGAAAACAATTGGTAACACACTACGCCGTGAAGGACTGAAATCCTGCAGCACCTGCAAAGTCCCCCTGCTCAAGAAAGCCCATGTACAGGCCCACTAAAAAATAATCAGTCTATAATTTTAATGGTAGATTTATTTTAACAGTGAGAGACAGAACAACAACAAAAATCTCCAGAAAAACTAATTTCAAAAACGTTATAAATGAATTTGCATTTTCATGAGTGAAAGAAGTATTTGATCCCCTATCAATCAGCAAGATTTAGGGCTCCCAGGTGTCTTCTGTACAGCTAACAAGCTTAAAGGGAGTGCTCCTAATCTCAGCTTGCTACCTGTATAAAAGACACACTGTCAACAGAAGCAATCAATAAATCTGATTCCAATCTCTCCACCATGGCCAAGACCAAACAGCTGTCCAAGGATGTCAGGGACAAGATTGAGGACCTACACAAGGCTGGAATGGGCTACAAGACCCTTACCAAGCAACTTGGTGAGAGGATGACAACAGTTGGTGCGATTATTCGCAAATGGACGAAACACAAAACAGCTGTCAATCTCCCTCGGTCTGGGGCTCCATGCAAGATCTCACCTCCTGGAGTTTCAATGATCATGAGAATGGTGAGGAATCAGCCCAGAACTACACGGGAGATTCTTGTCAATTATCTCAAGGCAGCTGGGACCATAGTCACCAAGAAAACAGTTGGTAACACACTACACCGTGAAGGACTGAAATCCTGCAGCACCTGCAAGGTCCCCCTGCTCAAGAAAGCACATGTACAGGCCCGTCTGAAGTTTGCTAATGAACACCTGAATGATTCAGGGGAGAACTTGATGAAAGTGTTGTGGTCAGATGAGACTAAAATCAAGCTTTTTGTCATCAACTTAACTCACCAAGTTTGGAGGAGGAATGCTGCCTATGATCCCAAGAACACCATCCCAACTGTCAAACATGAAGGTGTAAACATTATGCTTTGGGGGTGTTTTTCTGCTAAGGGGACAGGACAAATTCATCACATCAAAAGGACGATAGATGGGGCCATGTACTGTCAAATATTGGGTGGGAACCTCCTTCCCTCAGCCAGGGCATTGAAAATAGGTCATGGATGAGTATTACAGAATGACAATGACCCAAAACACACGGCCAAGGCAACAAAGGAGTGGCTCAAGAAGAAGCAAATGAAGGTCCTGGAGTGGCCTAGCCAGTCTCCAGACCTGAATCCCATAGAAAATATGTGGAGGGAGCTGAAGGTTTGAGTTACCAAAAGTTTGCCTCAAAATCTTAATGACTTGGAAAGGATCTGCAAAGAGGAGTGGGACAAAATCCCTCCTGAGATGTGTGCAAACCTGGTCCTCACTTTCTGATGAAGCATATGGTCACGTGTGTGAAACACATTGTTGTAGGCAGTGCGGCAGGGTCCTGCGTTCCACCATGCGCTTCAACTAGGCGGCGTGACCGCTGCCATCACAGACTCACCAAGCTTTACGCATTGAGCGAAGGAGGTTTCCTATCACTAGGAATGAACCAACTAGTTTACCACCAGACCAATACATCTTTAGGAGAGACATTGCCGGCACGCTACATGGAACCGAGTTAGATACCTAATCTTATCAGCCCAGCGAAGCGGTGAGAGCCTTTGGGCAGCACTTTATTCCATTCTACAACAAGCTCTGCTGTTAACATGCCGACTCTCCCCATGGGACTTTGAGCACCTAACTACATACACTGGCCTTGTCCATAGCCCAGCTAGTGACACAGGCATCACCTACCATAATCTGCTCAAACAGAACCAGCAGAGGGAGCAACAAGCAGTGGCTTTAACTGTTATCTGCTATCACCTGGCCGAGACACAATACCACATCAGCCGTTGCTGAATCACTTTATAGTTACAAAGGCTTTTCAGTGCTTCCATTTATCCATGGGTAAAGGAGGGATGAACTGAGACACAGACAATTTTAGTCAGAATATGAACAGTGTTGACTTGCTGTTCCCATTCATAGGGTCTGCCTGGACTGCCATTACCTCTTTATGATTGCAGACTAAATCCTACATCTCAGGACTACAGGTCGCAGCTACCACAGTAACCTGTGCTGATCTCCCATAGATGTCAATTCTATCCCTGTGAGGGGAAATCTGGTCTTCCATCCAAACTCCTGACCCGGGGTCACTCCTATTTTTGGGCTATATATAAAGTCTGGGGGACCCAGGTTATTGCACTGCTTATCCCAAGAGGATTTCTGGGACTATACAAGCCCCTCTGCAGGCATGAGTGTCAATGGACCCCAGCTCCATGTTTTTTAGCCTCAATAGTGATTGAAGTAGGGTTGCTCTGCACAGTGAACTGTGTGTCGCATGAGTGTGCATGTTGGGCCCTGTCTGTGGCGCTTTTGTGACAAAGTTGTCATATACGTTTTTAAACTGAGGGTGTTTGGGGGGTTTTGTCCAATTTTGGACTACTATTATACTGCATTTTGGTTTTGGTAGTGTTTTTTTTACATTTGTATACTGTGGTTGGTCCTCCTTAAAAAACTCTTAAATCGGAGGTTGCCTATCTCGTTCCCCACTATGCTGCAGTCTTTACAAGAAAGGTCTGACCTCTTTGATTGCCAACAAGGATTTTGCCACCAAGTACTAAGTCATGTTTTGCGAAGGGGTCAAATATTTATTTCAATGCAAATAAATGTATAACTTTTTTTAAATGCTTTTTCTGGATATTTTTATTGTTATTCTGTCTCTCACCAGAAACCTACCATTAAAATTATAGACTGATAATTTATTTGCAAACATACAAATTTAACAGGGGATCAAATACTTTTTCCCTCACTGTACGTATATTTCAACTGTGGATTTAGTAGCTGCCCGGATCTCTAGTAGCAGTTCATTTTTCGGATTCAGAGTACTTTATTAATCCCAAAGGGAAATTACTAAGATACATTCATATTCAACTGGACCTGTTCTGTATGTTATGTTGAGGAAGTTTTGTAGCTTATCCAAGCCACTTCTTCAGTTCTTCACTTGGTTAGAACTGAAGAAGTGACTTGGAGAAGCTACAAAACCTCTAACATGTCCAGTTGAGTGTGACCAACTACTACTAAATATACAATGACCTGGATAAATTAAAACCTTCACCGATACTGTTAACCTAGAGTTCAGATTGAAGACGGCGTGAATTATACCTTTCATTTACGAATATGTCTACAGGTTAGGAAGTGAAGGGACATCTCCCCAGTAAGACATACCCTACCCTATCCAAAATGTAAAAAAAAGGTTTGACTTTAGATATACTGTAAAGAGCATTTTCATTCCCACTGGAGAAGAAAAAAATGTAAAGCCCATATCCGGGCACTTCCCATGCAGTGAGGCTCTGCTCGCACTGCACAGGTTACCTGCTCATTTTTGTGTAGGAGCAAGGAGAGAGAATTACCTAATCCTCCTAGCACAAGACTGGTCCTGAACCCGCGGTCCGGGTCTTGAGTTATGGACTGTTCCCGATGTCATAAAGTGCCAGCTTAGATATATATGAAATATGGAAACGAATAGATAATTTAAACTTTTGACCAAAGATACTCCGATTGAGCATCGCCCCACACACATATACTGCTGCAGGGCGGCCGCTCTGTGCCAGATCACGTACCCAATACATGATCTGACACTTTTGGGTCTGGGGCACTCGCGGGCTGCCGAGGACACGCTTCTGCTTGATTGGGAGCGGGAGCCAATCAGCGATATCCACCGGGACCCACCGATCGTTTGGGAGAAGGGCAGAACGCCATTCTGTGAGAGGGGAATGTACTGATCCTGTGTTTCTGCTAAGCAGAAACACTGATCTTTACCTTCCACCAGTAAAATCACCTCCCCCACAGTTAGTAAGTATTCCCTAGGAACACATTTAACCCTCTGATTGCCCCTGATGTGAACCCCTCCCAGCTAGTGTCATTTGTATAGTGAAAGTGCATATTTTAGCACTGATCACTGTAATAGTGTCACTGGTCCCCAAAAAGTGTCAAAAATGTTAGTTAGGTGTCCGATTTGTCCGCCGCAATACAGTCCCACAATAATTTTGGCCTAAATTGATGAAGACATTTTTTTTATATTTTTATTGGGTATGCTTTATAGCAGAAAGTAAAACATTTTTTGTTTATAGCACAAAAAATAAAAAATGCAGTGATGATCAAATACCACCAAAAGAAAGTTCTATTTGTGGGAAGAAAAGCACAAACATTTTATTTGGGTACATAATCGCACAACCGCGCAATTGTCAGTTAAAATAATGCAGTGCCATATCGCAAAAAATTGCCTGGGCATCAGAGCCTGTACTCCTAATGCCCCGTACACACGGTCGGACATTCCGACGGAAAAAGTCCGATCAGACTACGTTGTTGGAAAATCCGATCGTGTGTGGGCTCTATCGGACTTTTTCCATCGGAATTTTCTGACAACAAAATACGATCTGACTTTTTTTGATCGTGTGTCGAGAATTCCAATGCACAAAGTGCCACGCATGCTCAGAAAACATTTGGAGACGAAAGCTATTGGCTACTGGCCTCTACGTAGTCCCGTTGTACGTTATGTACGTCACCTCGTTCCAAACGATCGGATTTTCCGACAACTTTGTCCGACCGTGTGCATGCAAGACAAGTTTCGGCCAAAATCCGTCTGAAAAAATCAGATGGATTTTGTGGTCGCAAAGTCCGACCGTGTGTACGGGGCATAACAACAAGCTAGCCATTGTAACTTCCATATTCTTCTTCTCTTTAAGGTCATCTTTGAGACAAACTGTGGCTAAAACTCTATATTAGAACTTCACAGAGACTTTGGGTCAGCAAATGTGAGCGGTTTCCTGAGCTTATAAAATAAAAAGTGGTCGGGAGGTACCAAGCTGGTAAGTAAGAAAAACTCCAGACTTTCACTTATCCATATGGCTGATGAATGCAGCACCAGAGCCCGTACAGTATAAATCATCTAATTACAGACTTGGGTTATTACATCATTACATACTACAAGGCATAGTATAATGATGCTTTAACTTTCAGTGTTTTGGCACTACTTCAAAAAAGAATAATTTGATGTCTCCTTTTAATCCAGGGCCAGTTCTAATGGAGGATGTGCTGATAAAGCTCAATCCGAATTGCAGAGTATGTGTCACTTTGCCAATTCAGGCAAAGTGATATATTTTTTTGATACGTTAACTATGCAGCATATAGTACACAGAATCACTAACTTCCAGCACCGGATCATTTACTCATACAGCCACAGGATCATCGGTTTCCTCTTTCCAATATCCACGGGGCACTCTCCAGTGAAGGAGACACAAATGCACACTACCATAGGACAGCTGGACATCTTTCCCCCAAATTGTTCCTGGTACTCTCCAGTGACCTTCTCCAGACCCAAATGAACTCCAGGACCAAACTTTTGTATATCGGCCCTTCAGCTGAAGCCTCAGCTGGGACCTTGATTGTCTTCTACATGGTACCTTCAGAAATCCTTGCACAGGGGTCTCCTCCAGCAGGACTGGACCCAGGAACACTACTATTTTCCCCCAGGCCCTAGACTATTTATGAGCTTTTCCCACCACCTTCTGGACACACCTCCCCAGGGATTGGCTGGAGTCCTATAAATATTCAGGCTGGCCTGAGCAATGACAGGCTGACCCCCCACCCCTTCAACCTCTGCAGCAATGCTGGCAGCACTCATACGTCTATTTCCCAAAGACAACCTCTGGATATGACGCTGAGCACGTGCACTCAACTTCTGTGGTCGACCATGGCGAGGCCTGTTCTGAGTGGAACCTGTCCTGTTAAACCGCTGTATGGTCTTGGTCATCGTGCTGCAGCTCAGTTTCAGAGTCTTGGCAATCTTCTTAAAGCCTAGGCCATCTATGTAGAGCAACAATTCTTTTTTTTCAGATCCCCAGAGAGTTGTTTGCCATGAAGTGCCATGTTGAACTTCAAGTGACCAGTATGAGAGAGTGAGAGTGGTAACACCAAATTTAACACACCTGCTCCCCATTCACACCTGAGACCTTGTAACACTAATGAGTCGCATGACACCGGGGAGGGAAAATGGCTAATTGGGCCCAATTTGGACACTTTCACTTAGGGGTTTACTCACTTTTGTTGTCAGAGTTTTAGACATTAACCAATTAAGGACCAGGCCTATTTTTCAAACTTGTTGTTTACAAGGTAACATCATTTTTTTTGTGCTATAAAATTACTTAGAACTTTTTTCAGACACCCTAGAGAATAAAATGGCGGTTGTTGCAACACGTCATGTCACACCGTATTTGCGCAGCAGTCTTACAAGCGCAATAAAAAAAAAAAAAAAACACACTTTTTTTAAATTAAAAAAAATAAGACAGCAGTAAAGTTAGCCCAATTTTTTTTTTGGGGGAAATATGTTACGCCGAGTAAATTTATACCCAACATGTCACGATTCAAAAATCTCCATATGCGATGTTTACAATTTTCTACAGGTTACCAGTTTTGAGTTACAGAGGAGGCCTCTTGCTAGTATAATTGCTCTCGCTCTAACAAACGCAGCAATACCTCACATGTGTTGTTTGAACACCGTTTACATATGCGGGCGCGACTTATGTATGTGTTCACTTTTGCGCGCAAGCTCAGCCGGGGCGGTTTACATTTTTTTTTTTTTTACCTTTTTTTTTTATACGCTCCTTTAAAAAAAAACACTTATCTGAAAGTGGACCACCTGCCGTTGAAGAAAATACCAGGGTTATGGCAGCTATCTGGGGTTGGGCAGTATTGCACTAAGAGGATTAAAGTGGGTGTAAAGGCTCAATGTGTTTTACCTTTATGCATTCTATGCATGAAGGTAAAAACGTCAGCAGCCCCACCCTAATAGTTACTGAGCCCCCTCTTAATCCAGCAATGTGCACAAAAGCCTCGGCTCTCTGGGGTCTCTCACGCCTCATTGTCAATCACAGCCAGTGAACCAATGAGGAGAGAGAGGGGGCAGGGCTGAGCCACAGATCTGTGTGTGAATGGACACACAGAGCAGCGGCTCTGCTCGGGTGCCCCCACAGCAAGCAGCTTGGCAGGAGGGAGGGGCCTGAAGCATGGGCTGGGACCTGAGAAAAGGTGGATCAGGGCTGCTCTGTGCAAAACCACTGCACAGAGCAGGTGAGTATGACATTTTTTTTTTAAATAAGTCTTTAATATCACGTTAAGGAGCACGCCAGTCAAGATAATAGTTTCTACAACTAATATATTATATGCACTGCGTCATAAAAGTTTATGTGAAATGCAATGCGCCATAATCAGATATGCCTTGCGACACCTTCTACAACCACCAACTATTGTTTATCAGACCCTTTGTATCCTTTTGTCAATAATTCACTAGAAAGGAAGTAAGGGAAAATATTAAATGGCAATGCAGTCAGAAATAAAAATGCATTTTATGTAGAAAAGGGAAAGACTACAACCCCTGTATTTTTATTTTGGCGTTCCTGTATGAGATTTTCACTTACCGTATATACTCGAGTTTAAGCCGACCCGAATATAAGCCGAGGCACCTCATTTTACTACAACAAACTGTGAAATAGTATTGACTCCAGTATAAGCCTAGGGTGAAAAATACGCAGCTACTGTAAGTGGGTCTCTGGACCCAAAGGGTCCCAAAATGACATTGCTGAAGAGGGACACAGTTGACCGACTTTGGGGCACTGTATCTCGGGGCCACTTGGTGCTAGGAACCTCAACCTCAATTTGGATATGTTGTAGTGTTGACTCCACTGGGTTTGCACACCAAATTTGGGGTTCCTAGCACCAAGTGGCCCCGAGATATGGGGCCCCAAATTCGGGTCGGAAAATGTCAAGCACTTTTCTGCAGCGGAGAAGGACATTTTCCGAACTGACTTTGGGGCTCCGTATCTCGGGGCCACTTAATGCTAGGAACCAAATTTGGATATGTTGTAGGGTTGGTTCCACTGGGTTTGCACACCAAATTTGGGGTTCCTAGCACCAAGTGGCCCCAAGATACGGGGCCCCAAAGTCGGGTCGGAAAATGGCATTCTCTGCTACAGAAAAGTGCTTGACATTTTCCGACCCAAATTTGGGGCCCCATATCTCGGGGGCCACTTGGTGCTAGGAACCCCAAATTTGGTGTGCAAACCCAGTGGAGCCACTAAAAAAAGTGCTGAAAAACTTGGCTTATACTCGAGTAAATACGGTACTTCTTGTCCTAGGGAAACTATTGTTGCCCCAACAGTAAGTGAAAGGAAATGGAACTACAGATAGCAGCAAATACCCAGCAGGGGTTCTAATCCTCCCCCACTCTATTAATAAATAAAAAATAAAAAAAAATGAAAGAAAAAAAATTTTAGACTAGAGATACACTTTAAACCGCAAAGTGCTGGCCATATCTACATAAGCTGTAATGTATCCTATATCTGCTAGCCCCCTCCTCCACAGTAGACGAGCCTATAGTAGTGTGTAATGTACATGTTGATAACATTAATAAGAATAGAAGCCAAACTTAGAAACAATTAAGGACATGATGACTCAATAAATGATATTCAGCCTGACTGGGGGTGAAACAGCCATTGTACGTTCCCTTAGTAGAATAGTATTTTCTGTACAGACATGCAGTCATCAGGAGAATGGTAATTTAATATGCACTGTATAAAACACAGGCAGCATTGCGGCCCGACAGCTGCTTTTGATCAGCGCCTTCTGTAGAACAATGCCTGTTAACCTTCAGAAGACACAAGCGCTCTGAACATCTTACAGGTAATAGTAACCACATGGCAAAAATGGACCCGCTAAACCTCCAGCTTAAATTATGGCGTGAAAAAAAAAAAAAGACGTAATTTCTTCTAAAACTTTCACAGCTTCTGTGGCACCATCATGCATAATATATTATCCGAGAGGAAAATCATTCATCTGGACACGTGGAATGGAGGGATTTCTTTTTCACCCAACTGAAGGGTGTAAGGGAAGTAGCGAGAGAGGGGGTGTGTTGGAGCGTCTACACGTTCACGGAAGCTACTGACTACTTATCTAACTCAATAAGGTTAGTTGAGTCTGCCTCAACTGTGATAAAGAGAACACTACACGTGGGATTCCTGGAAGAGTCAACGGGGAAGCCCTGAGCTGCTTCGGAGAACGTTCAATACCACGAACCGTCCAGTGGGATAAACATGGGAACGTTGAAATAAAATCTGTATGTGCACACGTGTAAACTGACGGGGTTTAATCTGACTGATTACAGTAGAAAAATGTTTTGTCAGTTGTAAACATAACAAGTAGTGATCGGCTTGTCTGGCGCCACAGGCAAAATAACCACTTTGTAATGTTTTTTTGTTTTCAACTAAATAATGCTATAAACAGAAGTGTGGGAAATTATACACCTGGGACAACTTCTAATGTTATCTGCAGGTTTGGAACCATCATTCAGAGAATTAATAAAATTAGTAAGGATTTTTTCTTACTCTTGCACTCGCTCCCTAAATCTAGGGTAGGGTTTCTCAACTAGGGTTCCTCCATAAGCTGCTAGCAATTTCTCGCATAAAATTTGAACAGGAATGCGGTGCAATTCCTGTTCGAATCACATGCGGTTTCCCCACCGCTCCTATGTGAACCCAGGCTTGTCATAGTGAATGCGAGAAACTGCATGCGATTCGGACAGGAATTGGACCACATTCCTGTTCAAATTGCATGTGCTTCTTTGCAGTGTGATTTGCGCCCATTACTTTTGTATGGATGCAAGTCACACCGCAAAGCATTGGTTTCCCTATCGGGAGCATTTTCGCGAGCACTCTTAGTATACTTGCACCCCTAAAAAAGATCATTGGTATCAGTGGGAATTTATCTGAGAGGCAGATTCTTTGCAGTATGATTTGCGCCTATTCATTCAGTATCGGTACTCGGTATCAGCGAGACCAAAAGTATCTGTACTGGTGCTTACCGATAAAAATCCCTTATTGGCATATCCCTAATCTTTTTAGACTTCTGTAAGGGGGTAATTCTTCCCAATGGCCGCAAGACATTCCTACTGATCATCACTCTGATACAGTGTTTCTCAACCTTTTTTCAGTCAAGGCACCTCATTCTAAATTATGAAAAACTAAACTAAACATAACCCAGCAACATCCACACTCATAAGACACCCAACATTTGGGATTTATTCTTCTACAGAAAATACACTTTTGCTCACTGGTACCGATTAGTATTCCAACATTTCTCTAATCCTTCAGTTTCTTGCCCTCACTCAGCTAATGCAACCCCAGTGCTGATGGAGAGGGGCAGGGGAGGGCAAAATAAGGATGCTGTGCAGGTGCCTGACATTCTTCTTACCAACCAATGACATTATTGGTTGCTAGGATGCTGGCTGCTAGAAGGTTGTAAAAGTGCACAATGAAAACCTGTTGCTTTGTGTAACTAAAAGGCAGGCTTCATCTACCAGCTGGTTTGTATAAAATTGTTGGGCAATTTTTAGGCATTTTGCCAAGGCACCCCTGAAGAAACCTGAAGGCACCCTGGCTGAAAAAGGCTGCACTAATGTATCATGGGATGTAGATATAGTATTTGTAAGCAGGGTTTCTCTAAACCCCAAAATTTATTTTAAGGGTTCCTCTGTGTTGAAATCGTTGAGATTGGCCTAAATTAGGGGATTATCCTAGATCAGCCTAACTACATAAAATGATGGGACTGACCATCCAAAGACAAGGTGTTATTGAGGATTACAGAGTTTTTTTTTATCAATTCTTATAAGATATCTTTATTTAAAAAAATAAGTTAAGAACCAAATCTAATCAAATACCTTCACCCTCCACCAGTTTTTTAAAGGAATGCCAGTAGCTACTGTAATCGGATGTTTGAATCAGACATACCCCCACATGCCACTCAACATAGACTGCAGATCTACCTAAGCATCCACAAAACAAAAGATATTTCTCTACAGAGCTCTGTAAATGTATTGATAGAACACATTCCACCCATGCACTATAATAAGAGAAATTTAATTCTCATTTTTGTATTAAAAAAAAATATATCAAATTGATGAAGCATACAACATATGGTTATTGCATGAGTAGGCAAGCTTTGCAAGTGGGCCCATCTGTCTCTGGCGTCTTATTCAACAAGCCAAAATTTATTCATTGAACTTCATTCTTTGGATGGTCTGTCCCATCATTTTATGAGATTTGGAACCATCTCTGGATGATGCTGTACAGATTTGCCCGGTGTTGCAAGCATAACAACATAAGAAGATTTGAAGCTCTGTCACTACCCTCCAGCACATATTAATTAGTGTTCTACAAGAAATAACACCAGGCTGGCATTAAAAAAGGAAAATGTCTTTACATCCTGGCATCTGTAAATATTACTGGGGAGCATGTCTCTGGATGTCCATAACACACTACCCTCCAGAAAGAAAATTCCTGCCCATTATTTTGCTTAAAAAAATGAATGAAGTTCAGCAGTAGGCAATGGTTGTGTGCAAAAGGAGTTTGCAATGGGTCCAGCAAAAAATCAACCGTTCAAAAGACTCATTATGCCTCATAGATTATACGTTGGGGTGTTAGGGTTTTTTTGTAGGCGTTTCCATTGTCCTGGTGCTCCAGGGCCTTCAAAAGTGTAATAGGTAGTCAACAAGTTAGGTGTGTAATTTATGCTCCTGGAACATCTGATGGTGCTCCCTGTAGGTTGGGCCTCTGTATGTGCCCAGGTAGTAAAAAAAGTCCCACACATGTGGTATCGTAATACTCAGGAGGAGTAGCAGAATGTATTTTGGGGTGTCATTTGTGGTATGCACATTCCATGTGATAGAAATAAGCTATTACAATGACATTTTTGTGAAAAAAAAATAAAAAAATAAAATAAAATATTAATTTTGCAAAGAATTGTGGGAAAAAATGACAACTTCAAATAACTCACCATGCCTCTTACTAAATACCCTGGAATGTCTACTTTCCAAAAAGGGGTCATTTGGGGGGCATTTGTACTTTCCTAGCTTGTTTGGGTCGCAAGAAATGATAGGCCGCCAGTACATCAGATGTGATATTTTTTTATGATTTGCACCATAGCTTGTAGACTCTATAACTTTCACACAGACCACATAATATCCACTAATTTGGGTTATTTTTTACCAAAGATATGTAGCAGTATAAATTGTGGCCAACATTTATGAAGAAAAATTGCTTATTTGAAAAATTTTATCACAGAAACAATGAAAGTGCCCAGTAAGCAAGTGGTTAAGCCGGTTTCAATCTGTTTACAAATGGAGTTTTAGGCCGAGGTGGGAAACCATGTCAAAAGCTTTAGCAAAGTCCAAGTATACAACATCCATGGTCACCCTTTGCCTAGGTTTCTGCTTGCATCCTCCTAAAAAAAAAGTTGTTTTATTTAACAGTCTTTAATGAATTCATGAGGACTATCACTTAGCATACGGTTTTCTGATACATTACTGATACTCTTATATGTAATCCTTTACCAAACCCTAACATACTTACCTTTGCATAGAAGTTAAACTTGCAGGTCTTTATTTACTGGGGAAAGACCTTGATCCATTTTGAAATATAGGCACCACATTGGGTTTGCACCAATCCGTTTGTTTCAAGCTAGTCATTACAGTTTATATGAACTACAAACAATGGCTTCAAAATAACTCAGCTAAAGTCTCTAAGGACACGTGGATGTAAGCCATCAGGACCAGGTGCTTTATTTGCCTTTTATTTCCCTTTTAGTCTTTCTTTCTGGACCATATCAGTTTTAGGCCCCTTTCACATAAGCGATCCAATCAGGCCCGCCTGTCTGTTTCTCAGGTGGACCTGATGGGAAGGTCCATGCATTTCTATGGACATGCAGGTGTAACCAGATTTGTGTCAATTTACACCCGCCTAGCTCCAGGTTCAATATTGTCCTCTAAAAAAACAGAAGTGGATCCGTCCTCTTCCGTTTAGGTTGATTGGATCGGAGGGTAGTTGGGTATAAATGGACAGTGGAGTCCGTTTACCCCCGGATGCCCATAGAGCAGAGCGGCTCTCGACACGTCCGCTCTGTAGAAACTGAGCAGTCACAGTTGTGTGATCTGCCCACTCTGTTATGATCAGCAGGGGATCAGGGAGCTAATCCCCTGCTGAGCTGAACAGAAAGGGGCCTTAACCACTTTACGACCAGCGCACGACTATATATGTCCTGACGAAGAGGGATATCTCGGTAACGGCAGCAGCTCTTGCCACAATCGATATATCCATCTCTTCAGGCACCGGTTATGTTTACGATAATGGTGGTTCTGCACTGCGGATTCGCGTCGAGATCACCGTTTTCGGCAGCGGGAGAGGTGCCCCCACCCCTCCCGTCGCTCTCCCGCGCCCTCCGCTGCTTACCGGAGCCGTCGGTAGCGGCAGAGGCGATCGGGACCTTTCCTCTGCTGGGTATGGAGACGAGTGAGGGGAAGATGGCTGCCACCCGTCTCTATAACATAGGAGGGTGGAAGCGACATCAAAACGTCACTTCCGCCCATACCTCTTAAAGGAACATTTTTCTGTTGTCATTCTTTTAAATTACAATTTTATTTATTTTTTTGCATTTAAGTCCAAATATGAGATCTGAGGACTTTTTGACCCCAGATCTCATATTTAAGAGATCCTGTCATGCTTTTTTCTATTACAAGGGATGTTTACATTCCTTGTAATTGGAATAAAAGTGACCCAATTTTTTTATTTTATTTTAAAAACAGTGAAAAAATTAATAAAATCAAGTAAAATAATAATTTTTTTTTAAAGCGCCCTGTCCCGACGAGCTCGCGCGCAGAAGCGAACGCATACGTGAGTAGCGTCCGCATATGAAAACGGTGGTCAAACCACACGTGAGGTATCGTCGCGATCGGTAGAGTGAGAGCAATAATTCTAGCCCTAGACCTCCTCTAACACAAAACATGCAACCTGTAGAATTTTTTAAACGTCGCCTATAGAGATTTTTGAGGGTAAAAGTTTGACACCATTCCACGAGCGGGCGCAATTTTGAAGCGTGACATGTTGGGTATCAATTTACTCGGCGTAACATTATCTTTCATGAAATAAAAAAAAATTGGACTTTACTGTTGTCTTATTTTTTTATTCAAAAAAGTGAATTTTTGCCACAAAAAGTGCGCTTGTAAGACCGCTGCGCAAATACAGTGTGAAAAAAAAAGTATTGCAAAAAAAAAAACATGTAGCAGAATACATCTTGGCCTAAATTGTTGAAGAAATTTTTTATTTTTTTTTTTTTTTTTTATTGGATGTGTTTTATAGCAGAAAGTAATAAAATATTTTTTTTTTTTTCAAAATTATTGGTCTTTTTTTGTTTATAGGGTAAAAAATAAAAACCGCAGAGGTGATCAAATACCACCAAAAGAAAGCTCTATTTGTGGGAAAAAGAACATCAATTTTATTTGGGTACAACGTCGCAGGACTGTGCGTCCCCTTTAATTGGTAGGGCTAGCGGGCACGCGCGCGACTGCCGCGTACAGCATGATCGCTCCCGGCGATCATGCCGCAGAACGGGAAAGTGCCTATGTAAACAAGGCCTTGTGACATGACAGAGATCACTGCTCCCTGTCATCAGGAGCAGTGATCGCTGTCATGTAAGCTGAAGCCCATCCCTCTGTTGCCTTATGGGTTTATGTGAAATCTCCATTAATAGCTGTAAAATATTGTAATTATGAATATATCTCATTTAGCTTGCATCTATGAAAGCCGGGCAAAAGGGCTTCACCCATGCGCTTGTTAAGAGCAGACACTGCGGGGCCGAGGCTTCTATATACAAACAATGGAGAGCCAATTCCATTGTTTTACACCTACTCACTTCAAAGGTCCCCGTGCTGGGGTATGCAATGAAGGGAGCCCAACCCATAATTAATACCTAACTTCCTGGGGAAATTCAATTAAATCTTCTACCCATAATAGTCACAAGGATTTGCATGAAAGGGGGCTGACTTATGTAGTACGCCCTCCAATCATGATCCCAGCCAAGCCAACCTATGGGGCATCAGCATGAAAGCATATACTCAGAGCAGAGGGGAGGTAACGTTCTCTTTCTGGGAGGCCAGCCATCAGAACGGAACTCTGGTAAGAATGGGTAATAATGGGAAAGGTATGCCCTTTTACTTGTAACTAAATATGTCTGTAGATTACCGTTTTAAGGAATATACTCTGTATTCCTTCATGTATATATTTTATTTAAACCTAATATTTTATTTCCATGGTGTAAGACTATAGATAGATATTTTCTGTGTATTAGCTAGACTTTAACGATACGCTAATAAATGTTATTATATTTAAAGCTTTCACTCTTGGTCAAAAGAACTCTCATTTAACCCACCTCATATCTTTGAGATATGAAACATCTTAAATATAGATTTAAAGGGTAACACCCCCCACAGTAAGAATCACTCCCTAGGACACACTTAACCCCATTGATTGCCCCCTAGTGTTTAACCCCTTTCCTGCCAGTGTCATTTACACAGTAATCAGTGCATTTTTATAGCACTGATCGCTGTATAAATGACAATGGTCCCAAAATGGTGTCAAAAGTGTCCGCCATAATGTCACAGTCACGATAAAAATCGCAGATCGCCGCCATTACTAATATAACAAAATTAATAATAAAAATGCCATAAAACTATCCCCTATTTTGTAGACGCTATAACTTTTGCGCAAACCAATCAATGCACGCTTATTGCGATTTTTTTAACCAAAAATATGTAGAAGAAGATATATCGGCCTAAACTGAGGAAAAAAAAAATTATATGTTTTTGGGAATATTTATTATAGCTAAAAGTTAAAAATATTGCTTTTTTTAGCGCAAAAAATAAAACCCGCAGAGGTGATCAAATACCACCAAAAGAAAAAATGTGTGGGAAAAAAAGGACGTAAATTTTGATTAGGTGCAATGTCGCACGACTGCGCAATTGTCAGTTAAAGCGACACAGTGCTGTATCGCAAAAAATTACCTGGTCATGAAGGGGGGGGGGGGGGGGGGGGATCTTCCGTGGGGGCAAATTGTTAAATAGTATTAGGTCATCCTGCCATACAGATGCTTCCTCATGCTTTTCCTGGTCTAGGGCCCTGTTTTTTGGGCTCACGACGGAGGCTACAAATGGCCTCCCATCTTGTAGGCCTATATTACACAGCCATGGTCTACTGTTGTCACCATCAGGAAACCTGGCCTTGAAATGGCATGTAGCCATCGCTGGAATGTATGCATGTAGACAGGAAGTGGCTGAAAAGAGGCAACAGGAGATTATCAGCACAAAGACATGCTGGTAGGCTAATTGGCTTCTGTCCAAGATTGGCCCTAGTAAATGAATGGGGACCTTGGATTGTGGGCTCCTTGAGGTTAGGGACCGATGTGAGTGTGCGATGTACAATGTACAGGGATAGGGACAATTGTAGACACACACCCACACTCACTCAGGTTGAACTGGATGGACTGGTGTCTTTATTCAACCTTACTAACTATATAAGATAAAACAGGGGTGAAAAAAGGGTAAAATGTATGTTATGAAGAAAACACTGTGCTTTTGCAATGTTGTTTACATGTACGTTAAATATAACTAAATAAAAGAGTTCATCCTTCACTGACAGATAAAGCGATTGGAGTTTGAGGATGTAAAGAAGTCATTCACTTAGCTTACCAATTCCAACACTCTAGCTGCAAAGAAAACAAGAGAAAAAAAAAAATTGAAAAAAAAAAAATCCGGATTAGCTGCATGCAGACACCGGGATGTATGACAAGAAACAGGAATTCCTATGTTCTCCTGAGTGTGAAACGCTGGATATTAATTTTCCCCCAGCGCTGCCAAACAGGAACAATAGCTGGCAATCCGACACTCACGCTTTTAGCCATGAAACGTGTCAAGTCAGCTGTACGGGCTTCTCTCCATAGAGAGCGCTACCACCCAGAAGCTCGAGTCAGCAAGGGCGCACCTTGAACCATGTAAATCTTCTTCACAGCAATGTAAGGAGACCTGAAACACGGCGCTGGATCGGACCAATAAATACATCAGGCTTGCGGCTGAATCCAAGCGATCCTACAATATGGTGCGGGAGGAGGCTTGTATATTTATACGCTTTGCAAAATGTGTGCAGGGCTTTGCTGAGAAAATATACAAGATTTTATCAGAGTAGGAGAATAGGAACACATGCCTTACATAGAGCTGCAAATCAAAGCCCTGCTTGGTCGCCATAATCCGTAAGAAAAGCAAGTTTAAGGCATAAGGCGGCTCACATGGATCATGGTTATGAAAACAAATTAAACTTTAAAAAACTCTAGCTGTGCTAGAGATGATATGACCACTTATTGACAGGACTGAATATAACGAATTAAGAGTGAAGTCTATTTAAAAGTGAAATTTTAGTTAAAGATGGCGTCTACTGGGATGCTTATGTCCTGGATGCTCCAACAGTTGGCATACCCCCAAAGGGGCTCTCAGGTACAGGGGGACCCTGGACCTATATAGCACCCTGCAGCTCATTCTATGTGTTGCACTACATGCCATAGAATGAGTTGCATTCTATGGCTCATTCTATGACCCTTATGTTGCAATATAAAATAAATAAAATGTAATTTAAGGAGAGTGGGAGCCCTCAGAATGGCCACAGCAGATGTGAAGGCCCAGAAAAACAAGGGCAGAGATCACAGCAATCAGAGGTGTAACTAGACCCTTCAGAGCCCCAGTGCAAGAAACATGAAAGGGGCCTCCAGCTGGTGCCCTTCCCATTGATCCCGGGCCCTTTACTCCCATTGGGGGACCCTTTATTATGGTCCACTTCCTGCTTTCTTGGAGTCCCCCCATGGTGGTGGAACACCAGGGCCCGGTCGCCAATGCAACCTTTGTGACCCCGGTAGTTCTGCCACTGGTGTCAGTAGCTTTTTATTTTATTATTATTTTTTTATATTTTAATTTATTAATTTATTTACAATTTTATTTTTTATTATTAAAAAAAATTAATAAAAAAAAATTAGGACCCCAGTTGGGGGTAGGGGGGCTTTGGTGAAATATCAGGGGTCTAAACAGACCTCTAATGTTTCAGCTTTGAGACAGAGAAAGGAGATTAATTATAGCGCCGTTGCTTCAGTTGTCGCAAGTGCGCGATGACGTCGGCACATGCAAATACAGGTATATCTCCTAAACCGTGCAGGTTTAGGAGATATCCTTGTTAGCTACAGGTAAGCCTTAACAAGGGTTTACAACCACTTTAGGACAAGGAAGGGGCCATTAAATTACATATTTGCCGGCTCCTTCCCTGCTCTCCATCCTGACAGCATCCTCCACAGCAGCTGGCAGGAAGGGGAAGTCTGTCAGCACTATGGGGCAGTGAGGGGGGCCAGGGAAGTAACAGTGTCCCCGGGGCAGTAGGACAAGAATAGGAAGGCAGTGGGGGCAGCATGTAGAGCAACTGATGCCCTCCATTTTCTTTCCTACAGCCGCTGAATATCTGCAAGAGGGAGAGGAGGAGAAGCGGGCATTCAGCGGCTGCATGGAGGGAACTATTCCTGCCTTTGTCGCCCCTCCCATTCAGTAGTACAGGGGGACCGGATGAGCTCCTGGAGCATGGTGCGGGGACGCAATGGCGACCCGTGAATGTATGCCCGACACCAATAGAGCAACCAAGAAATATAAGAAATTGTTCATAAATCTATTTAAACATTAGATATCTGTTGTAGGTGGACTGTAACTTTAAGCTGAACTCTAAGAAACCAGGGCCATTCACACTAGAAAAGGACTGCTACTATCTGTGTGTAAGCAGTGGTTTCTCTGCAGCAGTTAAATGGACCCCCTGCTGAGTCTATCTTTGCAATCAACCTGGCTCATGCTCCCTGCTGATTAAGGGGATGTAGCTCTAACAATCTGCTTCTTGTTGACAGGTATTATGCAAATCAGCCCGAGCAAGCATTTCATCCCTTCCAAGTTCAAGAGTTGTCATTCTGTGGCAGCGGTGGCCAGGAAAGAAGCTGATTAATCAGGTTCTGTGCATTATCAGCTTCAATGAGGTACAGAGAGGACATCATTGGTCTAATAAGCCCCTGCTGTCTCCTTAAAGAGCACCGGTCATTTACATTATGCTATCATATAGGGCAGGGGTGTCTAACCGCTGGCCCACGGCGCTCTCTGATGTGGCCTGCCACCTCCTGCTCTTGGATGTCGGGTCGGCAAACCCAGATCGCCGGTTCCTGACCCGCCATCCTCGAGCATTAGTGTGAAGAGCAGAGCCGGCTAGAGGAAGCAGAGCCGGCTCCTTTCACAGGCGGAGTTATACCAAATGTACTCCACCTGTGACAGTTGCCGGAGATACAGGAAGCATCGACTTTTCTCTACTGCAGCCGCATGCTCCTGTCATGCTGATGCTCAGGGATGTCGGGCCGGGAACCCTTGATCTGGGACAGTAGCCACCAGGGATACCTCCAGTAGTACCCACCGGCACTACCAGCCGGCAGTACCCACTTGCAGTACCAGCTAGCAGTAGCCACCAGAACTACCCACCAGAAGTACCTGCCAGCAGTGCCAGCCAGCAGTACCCACCGGCAATACCAGCCAGCAGTACCCACCAGCAATACCTGCCCTGGAGGACAGACAGCAGTAGCTTCCAGCCATACCCCACCACTGGGGGACAGCAGCAGCCCACGATACCTGCAGGAATCCTGAGGAAGTAGTGAAGATTGAGGTCAGTTGAGCTGAAGGTAAATCCTAGTGCATCAGTGTGAACGCAGTCTTAGGCCCCTTTTGCACGATCGGTCTGATCGGGTCCGTCTGTCTGTTTTTCACATGGACCCAAACGGACTCTCCATTCACCTCTATAGAGCAGCAGATGTAAACAGACTTGTGTCCGTTTACACCCGCTAGAGCTGCACGGTTCTGGGTAGAATGAAATTTTTTTCGCTTAGAATAAAGATCACGATTCCCACAGCGAATCATCATCTTTCATATTATACAAAAAAATTGGGCTAACTTTACTGTTTCGTTTTTTTTTTATTCACTGAAAGTGTATTCTTTCCCAACCATTGCAATTGAAAGACTGCTGTGCAAATACAGTGTGACATAAAATATTGCAACAACCGCCATTTTATTCTCTAGGGTCTCTGCTAAAAAAATATAAATAATGTTTGGCGGTTCTAAGAATTTTCTAGCAAAAAATACTGATTTTAACTTGTAAGCAACAAGTGTCAGAAGGTTTAGTCTTTAAAGCGGACCTTCAGTCATTTTTTTCAACTTTGCATCTATTAAATCTTCTGTCCTTGTTGTTTTAACTTTGAATAGTAAAACATTATTTTTTTTGCCAGTAAATATCTTATACAGCCCACTTCCTGTTTGGTAAAAAGACTAGGCTTATGACATCATGCACAGCTCTCTCTGCATTTGCCAGGAGTGGGAGGGGGAGTCATAAGAGAGCCAATGAAAGCTGCAGAGCTGGAAATGTGCCTCTGTGTGTCTGTGTAAATCCAGGAAATGAACAGGCAGCAGCTTCAGCTGTCCACAGTTAAAATGGATGCAGCCAGACTCAGTGGAGGGAGATTTCTGCAGCATATTTGGCAAGTACAGAATCACAGTATATATAAAATAATATGCAAAGTGGTTGGAGGGTAGCTTGAGAATGGCAAAGATGTTTTTTTTTCCAAACTATGTGAGCAGACTGCAGTTTCTCTTTAAGTGGTTAAAATGACCTAATTTACAGACTGAAGTTCATTCCTTTGACCTAAAAGAACCAAATGGTACAATGCAGAGGCGGCTCTCTAATTAGGCAAATTAGGCAGTCGCCTAGGGCCTCGCTCTCACAGGGGCCTCACAACTGCCTAAATTGCGTAAGAGCCATCCCTGAGGCTGTCCTACAGGGCACCTATGGATGAGACAAAGCCGCGCCTGTCACTCTCTGGCTCCTGTCACATTTGTAAAGACATAGACACACGTGGGCATGGATTATCCTCCCTCTCTCTCAGCTCTTTCTGGCGCTTCCACTCAGTGTGCTTCAAAGCTGTCTGCAGAAACCTTAGAAGGGAGGAGGTGGAGCTGCAGCTGGCTGAGATGGGAGTGAATGCTCATGGAGTGACGATGAGTGCTTATTGCCCAAGATCAGAAATCCCCCCGTGCCCTCCTCCTGCACATACCACCCACCCCTATTCACCCTGTGCCCCCCTCCTGCACATACCACCCACCCCTATTCACCTTGAGGTGGAGCCAATCCTTGCTGACCCTCCTCTCCTATTCATCCCATGTGATTGGCGCAGTACACATCCCACCCACACAAGCAGCAGCAGTAATACGATGCTCGGCCTCTGGGTTCTTCCTTAACCCCTGCAAAGGGCGTGAGTGGGGCCTCATGTCTAAATTTTGCCTAAGGCCTCACAAAACCTAGAGCCGCCTCTGGTACAATGTTTATAGTTCTCAAGCAGCGCCAACAATGTTGATAAAAAAAAGCGCCAGCAAATGTTTGACAGCTGAGTGAGAGGAGAACTGCTCTGCACTTGTTAACCGCTTCCCGACCGGCCACTGCATATATATACGTCAGAAGGGGTGGCTCCCCTTCAGTCCACCTGCCCTCATCTACCCATTAGAATGTATGTGCCTCCACTGTGGGGACACTCTTAGTTTAGTGTTAGGACCACAGATATCAGGGTGCCTTGACGAGGCTCTGTGGCTTACGCATGCGTTTGCAAATGCGTGCGGACTAAACCCCTGTTTTTAACGCACCTGTTAGACAGGTTAATTTGGTTGTCTGCAAGCTGGTGGTAAGTAGGCTTGGTTTTTTCCTGGGCATTCCCCAGGCCTTGTTGTTATCTGCTTTAGCCTTCCAATGCCACTTACTGCGATAGCCAGCTGTAGAGGGGGGCGGTGGACACGTTTTTGTTATCACTTAGTGTTTGTATTGGTCCAGCAGCGCACCTACACCTTTGCAGCCATTGTGCTATCTGCTGGGGGTTTGGTGTGCTCCTGTACCTTTAAGAAGGGGTGGCTCCCCTTCAGTCCACCTGCCCTCATCTACCCATTAGAATGTATGTGCCTCCACTGTGGGGACACTCTTAGTTTAGTGTTAGGACCACAGATATCAGGGTGCCTTGACGAGGCTCTGTGGCTTACGCATGCGTTTGCAAATGCGTGCGGACTAAACCCCTGTTTTTAACGCACCTGTTAGACAGGTTAATTTGGTTGTCTGCAAGCTGGTGGTAAGTAGGCTTGGTTTTTTCCTGGGCATTCCCCAGGCCTTGTTGTTATCTGCTTTAGCCTTCCAATGCCACTTACTGCGATAGCCAGCTGTAGAGGGGGGCGGTGGACACGTTTTTGTTATATATATACGTCAGCAGAATGGCACGGGCAGGCAAAAGCATGTACCTGTATGTGGTCGTGCATTTGCCTGCCTGTGGGTCGCGCGCGACCCGGTCGGGAGCTCCGCGACCCCGGCCGCGGGACCAGCGGACCCGATCGCCGCTGGTGTCCCGCGATCGGGTTACGGAGCTGAAGAACGGGGAGAGGTATGTGTAAACAAACCTCTCCCCGCGCTTCCTACTCTGCCTGTCATTGATTGGCTGTTCCCGGTCATCGGGAAAGCCGATCAATGACGTCAGACGTCAGCCCCGCCCCCTAATGTAAAAAAAAAACACACACGTCACAGCCCATAACCCCTCCCCTCCCCCTAGTGGTTAACCCCTTCACTACATTTATACAGGAAACAATGCATTTAAATAGCATTGATTGCTGTATAAATGACAATGGTCCCAAAAATGTGTCAAAAATGTCCGATGTGTCCGCCATAATGTCGCAGTCACAATAAAAATCGCTGATCGCCGCCATTACTAGTAAAAAAAAAAAATATTAATAAAAATGCTATAAAACTATCCCCTATTTTGTAAACGCTATACCTTTTGCGCAAACCAATCAATAATCGCTAATTGCGATTTTTTTTTACCAAATATGTAGAAGAATACTTATCGGCCTAAACTGAGGGAAAAAAAAGTTTTTTTATATATTTTTTGGGGATATTTATTATAGCAAAAAGCAAAAAATATTGCATTGTTTTCAAAATTGTCGCTCTATTTTTGTTTATAGCGCAAAAAATAAAAACCGCAGGGGCGATCAAATACCACCAAAAGAAAGCTCTATTAGTGGGAAAAAAGGGACGCCAATTTTGTTTTGGAGCCACGTCGCACGACCGCGCAATTGTCAGTTAAAGCGACGCAGTGCCGAATCGCAAAAAGGGGCCTGGTCCTTTGGCTGCCAATTGGTCCGGGGCTGAAGTGGTTAAATTAATGAATCGTGGAAATGCTGGATTAAGATCGTGAGGGGTTTGAATGGGGATAATGATTTTTAAACGATTAATCCTGCAGCTCTAACAACAGCATATCTCCAATCTGATCTGCTTAAAAAAACAGAAGGGGATCTGTCCCCTTCTGTCTGGGCGGATCAAATCAGAGGGCCCATAGAGTAGAGTGGGCTGTGTCTGTGTCTGCTCTTCATATGCATAGACACAGACACAGACCTGTCATCCGCCTGCTACGCTCATTGTGGCCGCAACAGGTTACCAAGTCGCTAAAGTGGCCCTCGCTCTTCAAAAGGTTGGGCACCCTTGATATAGGTGGTTATCAGCTACTATTTTACAGTAAGTTATTGCCAACTCTTATTTACAAGCTATTATACTAGTTACTATTTACTTATTAAAGTGGTTCTAAAGCCAAGAAATTTTTGGGAATGCATGAAGGTTAAAAAAAATGTCCCAGTATTAGGGATGAGCCCGGTGTTCCATTCGATCCCACGTTCGAATCGAACATCGTCCGTTCGTCCGTTCGTCGAAACCAGAACTTTGTGGGCAGTTCGCATCAAATTCGTGTGATACGAACGGCCCACAATGCACTGCGCCAGTCGCAGTGCATTGCTGGCTGATGATTGGCCAAGCATGCATGCACTGTGACCCCGCATGCTTGGCCAATCACAGCGCCAGGCGAGGAGAGGCATAATTGGCCATAGGCAGGATGCCTGTGGCCAATTATAACTCAAGGGGGTTTAGTACACGCCCCACACTATATAAGGCCGTCAGTGCAGCGGCCTTGTGTAGTGTTGTGCGGCGTTCATAGAGAGAATTATAGGCTGGGACAGTGTCAGCTGTGCTTTATACTTCTTTAGATAGCTCTGTTACAGTGAGTGTAGTGTTCAGGGAGTGAGCAGGAAAAGCAGGGACAGTGTCAGCTTCGCTTTGCTTCCTAACCTAGCGCTGTTACAGTGGGTGTAATGTGCCTCCTGCACACTGCACAGCATACACCCTCATTGCTGCTGTTGTGTAGTTTATTTAGTGCAACACAGGCATCTGCCTAATATTCAGTCATGTAATTTACACAGGAATCAGTGCATTTAAATAGCACTGATTGCTGTATAAATGACAATGGTCCCAAAAATGTGTCAAATGTGTCCGCCATAATGTCGCAGTCACAATAAAAATCGCTGATCGCCGCCATTACTAGTAACAAAAAAATATTAATAAAAATGCTATAAAACTATCCCCTATTTTGTAAACGCTATAACTTTTGCGCAAACCAATCAATAATCACTAATTGCGAATTTTTTTTACCAAAAATATGTAGAAGAATACGTATCGGCCTAAACTGAGGAAAAAAATGTTTTTATATATTTTTTGGGGATATTTATTATAGCAAAAAGTAAAAAATATTGCATTTTTTTCAAAATAGTCTCTCTATTTTTGTTTATAGCGCAAAAAATAAAAAAAAACGCAGAGGTGATCAAATACCACCAAAAGAAAGCTCTAATTGTGGGAAAAAAAGGACGCCAATTTTGTTTGGGAGCCACGTCAAACGACCACGCAATTGTCAGTTAAAGCGACGCAGTGCCGAATTGCAAAAAGGGGCCTGGTCCATTGGCTGCAAATTGGACCGGTGTCCTGTCACATTGTGTCCCCCATCGTATAGTGTCCGCTGTGTACTGCGCATGCGCAGTACACAGCACAAGCAAATTCCGCTGTGTACTGCGCCTGCGCCGTGAGTCCAGGTTCAAGCCCCACCATCCAAGTGGACATAGAGTTAGAATAAAAAAGAGCTGAGCGCAGCAAGGCCGTGCCCGAAGCGTGGCGAGTGAAGCGAGCCCACGAGGGGCCCTCTAAATTTGTGCAGCCCTATGTCCACTTGGATGGTGGGGCTAGCACCTCGACTCATGGCGCAGGCGCCGTTCATCTTCGGAGATTTTCCGAATCTCCTTCTGCTCCGTACTGGGCAGGCGCTGCGCCTGCACAGTACGGGGCAGACACTTTTTGATAGCCGGACTTATCGTGACAGAACACCGGGACATAAGTGGTTAAATGGCTTTTTTTTCCTTTACAAATGTCATTTTGTGCAGGTACAGTTCTAAACATGGGAAACACATGCCACTTCAGAGGCATACTTTACACCCCCCCCCCCAGGTACCATATTTAAAGGAATATTTCCCTTTTTTTTTTTTTTCACTTTATGCATCATTAAAATGACTGCTCCAGAAAAAACGTCAGTTTTTAAAACTTCTTTTTGCATTGATACATGTCCCCTGGGGCAGGACCCGGGTCCCCAAACACTTTTTAGGACAATAACATGCATATTTGCCGTTATAAATATCACTTTAGATTGCGAACTTTCGCATCCATTGTAACTAATAGGGTTCTAACGTTCGTGCAAACTTTCGGTCCGTTCGCAGGTTCTGGTGCGAACCGAACCGGGGGGTGTTCGGCTCATCCCTACCCAGTATCAGTATTGCCCCTTATACTTACCTGAATCCTCACTCAATCAGTGTTAATTTCAATGAAAATATTTTCATTGACTAAATTAACACTATTTTAGTTCACTAAAATACGACTAAAACACTTCAGATGACTAAAACGAAAACAATTCAGAAGACTAAAATATGACTAAAATGGCATTTTAGTCAAAAGACTATGACCAAAACTAAAATTGGACGTCAAAATTAACACTACATTACCACATAAGATTAAGTACGGAGCATCTCGTAAGACAAAAACCCTTACAAACCACTTTGACCTACAGGTAAGCCTAGATTAAGGCTTACCTGTAGGTCCAATAAATATCTCCTAAACCTACATGGTTTAGGAGATATTTATAAAAGAAAAAGGCACCGCTATCTACGGCGCATGCGCCGTAGACAGCGGCGCGCAGGCGCACTGAGCATGCCGAGATCACGGCGCTATGCGGCTCTCGTGCGCATGCGCGGGAGTGACGTCATCGCCGCTCCAGCTGGAGCGGCGAGACCCGGAAGTCACTACGGGTTTGATGGCGGTGCAGAAGATCGTGGATGAGGGTCGCTTCGGGGGCTTCGTTCTCAGGCAAGTCATTCATAATGAGCTAGTATGCTATGCATACTAGCTCATTATGCCTTTGCCTTGCAGGTTCCGTTTTTTTTTTTTTTTTTTTAAATAGGCTTTACTTCCTCTTTAATGTTGGTAATATATTTGGGTAATATGTTCAATGGCATTACAGCCTATAGAATTTAAAATTTTTATTTTTTTTATTTTTTTTTATTTTAAAGTTGCACTTTTGTTTGTCAACAAGCAATATCTTAGTTTGTTTATGAAACGTTTTATTTATAAAGAGGTTATATATCACAACAGCTAAATCTGTGTCTGTAGTGCATGTTTAAACCATACTACTATAAATAACATGCTATTAGATTTTTACTCCAGGAGTATATAATAAGTTTGGATTCTAGAGATGCTTAAATAATGCCCTACAATTTAAATAAACCCATTCGATTTTAGTCAACTACAACTAAAATAATTCAGATGACAGAAACATGACTCTGGCTAAAATGTAATTTTAGTCAAATGACAATGACTAAAACAAAATCAAAATCAAATTATCACTGCACTCTATCCAGCTCTGCTGTGCCTGCCTGTAGCGACTCTCTCCTCTCTCCATGCATTCACAGGCGAGATAGGCAGCAGTGGGAGCCACTGGCTCCTTCTGCTGTCAACAAAATGCTGTGAGCAGAGAGCAGGGGGCGGGCCAAGCCATGCTGGGTTTGTCTATAAAACACACACACCCCCCGACTCACAGTTGAAAAGCTTGCTACAGTGACACGCACAAAAGAGGGGCAAAGAGTGCCAGTGGGGGACCCCAGAAGAGGGGGTTTGAGACTGCTCTGCCTAATTCTATTCTATTAGTTAATCTCTTTAACTAATAGAGAAAAAAAAGGCACAGTTCCCTGTCTTCTGAATCTCGTGTGCAGCCACTTGCCCCTAAACCTACTGTATCCATAGGGAAAAGCAGCAAAGATAAACACAGATGCTGCCTAAACGCTCCTCTTCTGCTTGTTTTCACATTTAGGGAATAATATACACACCGCTTTGTTTATAGAGATGGAACAGTTTGTAGTTCAGAAGCAGCACAGTGCAGAAGCTGCAGAATGGGGATGGATTAAAACCAACCCCACTGTGCTATGAGGGATGAACGCAGGATAATATAATATATATATGCTTTATTATAGTGCATGTATTTAATACACATTTTGCTGCAGTTTACTTCTTTGTAGACTGAATTCCGCCTGCTATGCCATTCTCCCAATAGGAAGAGCTAAGAGGATCACTAAATTGGCAGTGGCAAGGAATGCACTAAGGCTGCTTTCACACTGGGGCGGTGCGGGGCGGCGACGGTAAAGCAGCGCTATATTTAGCGCTGCTTTACCATCGTTTTACCCGCGGTATGCGGCCGCTAGCGGGGTGGTTTTAACCCCCGCTAGCGGCCGCAAAAGGGTTAAAAAACCTCCGCAAAGCGCCGCTGCAGCGGCGGTTTGCGGGCGGTATCCCCGCGGTTTCCCATTGATTTCAATGGGAAGGAGCGGTATAGGAGCGGTAAATACACCGCTCCTTCACCGCTCCAAAGATGCTGCTAGCAGGACTTTTTTTACCGTCCTGCTAGCGCACCGCTCCAGTGTGAAAGCCCGCCGGCTTTCACACTGGAGTGAATGGGGCCGTTTTTTTCAGGCGGTGTACAGGCGCTATTTTTAGCGCTGTACCGCCTGAAAACCGCCCCAGTGTGAAAGCAGCCTAAGTGATGGCTTAGCACTGCTGTGTGTTCACACAGAGCATCTCACCCGCTCCGAACATTTCACAAGGCCATCAGAAATAACAGAAGCTGCACTTTCCTGCAGATAAATGTTTCTATTTAGGGAGGTTTTTCCCCCAGAATTGGGTGAACATTTTCATCCGAGGAACAATCGTACGATTTTCTGATAGCGTGTGCACAACTTTCGACAGCCGATTCCAACCTTATGCTGGCCATACTCTATACGAAAAAATCGGCCAAAATTTGGTTGTTTAAACAGTTTGTTCGTTTATCGGGCAGTTAATAGGCACAAAATCGATGATCGTTGGGACATTTTTGAGCAGAAAAAACTAAGGAAGTTTGGAAATTTTCTGGAGAAAGAACGATAAATTAAAACGTTAATCTGTTTCCCGTCCGAATTCTTTGCACTAGGTAAATGTAAAGAAACGAACAAAAAATTGATTCATTTATGTCCACTGAACGATTTATCGGTCATTACATGACGGCACTATCGTTTACGCTCACGGCCGAATGTTCGTTTTTCGAAAATCGGTTCGGACGATTTTCCATATAGCGTATGGCCAGCCTTACGAAGGAAAATTTCCGAAGGGACAAATTCAAAAAATGTTCTCGTACGTGAACAGAGCAAACTCTTTTCGTTTAATGTGTACTCTTTTCGTACAACTTTTCATACAAGATAAATCAGAAAAAGACTGCATGATCAGAAACAAACAACCAAAAAAAGCCTTTGTCATACGAGAATTTTCGTACATTATTTCCTTATTTTCTCCAGGAAATAATTTTTTTCTTATACAGTTTTTCTTTTTTTCTTATACAGTAGTGTGTACCCCACTTTAGGCTCCGTGTACACTAGCTTATTTTTAAGCTCCTAGCAGCTACTTTGAGCATTTTTTTTCTGACTCTAGAAGCAAATCATGTTATCCTATGTGTCCATGCACACTATTGTAGGCTAAAAGTGTTTTTCAAGCTTCAGCTTCTAGGAGCAGAACAAAAAAACGTTTTTTTTTTTTTGTGTTTTCGAGAGCAATGTCCCCCCCCCCCCCCAAATCCATACCAGACATTTATCCAATCATGCAGCCCAGAAGGCCAGTAAAGAGGAAGGATGCCCTCAACATGGGGGGGGGGGGGTGCCTTGGGGTAGAGGCCACCCATGTTGATGTGGACAAGGGCCTCTTCCCCACAACCCTGGCCTGGTGATTGTGGGGATGCGAGGGATAACTTATTGGAATCTGAAAGCCCCCGAAGGGGGCCCCCAGATCCCATCCTCCTCTATATGTTAATGAGTATGGGGTACATTATATACCCCTACTCATTCACCAAAAAAGTGCCATAAAAATGCACACATAGATTTTGACAAGTTCTTTATTAAAAAAAACAAACCAATGTCCCCCAGTGTTGATCCATCGGCAATCACGATAAATGCCGGCCGCCGACTGAATATTCCGATAAGTCACCCCCCTGCACCCCCACAACCACTGGTCCAGGGTTGTGGGGAAGAGGCCACCATGTTTAGGGCATGTGGCCTGGTATGGTTCAGGGGGCGCTCGCTCATTACCCCCTCTTTATTAGCTTGCCGGGCTGCATGCTCGGATAAGGGTCTAGGATGGATTTTGGGGGGGGGGGGGGGTCATTTTTTTTATTTTGGCGTTGGGTTCCCCTCAAAATCTATACCAGACCCGAAAGGGGCCTTGTATGGATTGGGGGGTGCTCATGCTGTTTTTTTTCCTCAATATCGGGCCTGGTATGGATTGGGGGGGGGGTGCTTTTATTTTTTGCTAAATTTTTATTGCTGGCAACTGTTTTTTTTTTTTTACATTCAGCTGCCAGCAAGGAATCCCGCTGACAGCTGATGACTCATGCGTTGTTAAGTATACAATGGCAAGCTTGCTGGCCCTCTTCCTAACAACCAGCTACAGTATTCACTGGTTGTCAAGGATGCCGGCAGCCACCTTAACAAGAATGATCCTGCTCCTAAACACTTTTGAAAACACTCCTAAAACTGAACAAACGCAGTCAAAAAACGCTAAATATTAGCGTTTTTAATCCAGCTGCTTTTTGCGTTTTTGAGTGCATGGAGCCTAAATTAGTCTTTGTAAGTACTGAGTGCAATATTACCACGGAACTAAACCCACATCTCCTTTACAAATAAGGATGCCATGCCATTTTATGCCACGTACACACGAGCGGAAATTCCGCCAGCAAGAGTCAGATGAGAGCTTTTGGTCCGAAAATGCGACCGTGTGTAGGCTCCATCGGACTTTTGCTGGTCGGAATTCCAGCCAGCAAAAGATTGAGAGCATGTTCTCTATTTTTCGGTTGTAAAAAGTTCTGATTGGAAATTCTGATCGTCTGTACAAATTCCGACGCGCAAAATTCCTACGCATGCTCGGAAACAATTCGACGCATGCTCGGAAGCATTGAACTTAATTTTCTCCGTTTGTCGTAGTGTTGTAAGTCACCGCGTTCTTGACTTTTGTGTGGCCGTGTGTATGCAAGCCAAGCTTGAGCAGAATTCTGTCGGAAAAACCATCCAAGATTTTTCCAACGGAAAATCCGCTCGTGTGTACGGGGCATTCGCCTCTGTTTAATCTGCAGTGGCCATGGTGCTGCACATGTGATCAGTTACAACATCAGCCATTTCTTTGTTTGACAGTTTACCGTTACAGGAAACAGGGCTCATTTCCCGAATCCCGTTCAAAACACACTGGGTGTTCAATCTGCTGCGGGTGCCAATGTATTCCTAACACCCCCCCGAAATGCAATAGTGTTTGCCTGCACTAGATTGCATGGTATCTCAGTACCATGCAATTTGGTTGCCCTGTGTTTTTAAAAAAGTAGTGCATACGCTACTTTTGATGCGATCCAGTGCCATTTCAGCCCATTCAAATGAATGAGCTAAAAATCGCACCACACTGAATCGCATAGGAATCGCAGCAGCCCAGCTAAGCCATTCGGTGACTGGAGTATTTCTGCACCTGATCAAGTCAGCACAAGGTTCACACTACAATGTTGCCTTGAGGTGGGTTGCAGTGCATTGCATAAAAATGCAGAAATGGTGTAATTTTTAAGAAAAGCACTAGCACTCCTCTGAAGTCACTGTTCATGACTGCGCCATAGCTCCACTGCTGTGCATAGAAATTAACACACAGATCTAAATGGATCTCAGACTCCTTTTCAAGACTTCTTGTTCTGGGTTTACTACAGAGGATGCAATGTGAATTTTTTTTTTTTGCTTTAACTACATCAATATGTAACAATGTACCGTTAGCCTTTATTTCTCAAAATGACATGTTATCACGCAAAAGGCTGACCGGAGAGCGGGAAGTGAACACTAGGTGTCAGTGTTTGAAGCACACAGATAGAGGAGAACCTGTTGCTTCCAATCAGGTGGATTAAGAACTAAACCAAATCCAGATGTGACCACTTTTCCCTGTAACTGCATAATTCTTCTAACAAGCTGATCTTCCGAAAAACACCAACTCCAAAACCATCAAGTTTGTTTGAAATCAGATAAGGTGATGTTCTGTGGTATTCTGCGATGGGCTGCAGGGAGAAAATTCTGAATGCCTGCAGGTGTGTTATTGACTTCTAATCTGTCTGAGGCTTCATCTTCACAGGATACAGCTAAGGAAACGTAGAATAACTGCTGAGAAAAGCCCCATAGGAGGCTCAGTGTGCACAGCGCCAAAGGTGGTGGTTCACGGAACTGCATCACAAATGCTACAGAAACTCCAAAGTATGTGAGTAGCTGGACACAAATCACAATGGGCTCCATTCACAAAATGTAAACACTAGGATCCTTTTTTTTTCTTCTTCTCTTTTTTTTTTTTTTAAAGTAAAGTTTAAAGTTTTTATTTTCAACACAGAGTCCAATGACATTTGAAAATTCTAGTTATACTAGTTATAGTTATACTAGTTATATGGCTAAAATAAAGATCCTCATCCCTGTACTAAAGCTTAGCTTGGAACGTTTGACTTTTTTGTTCACTGCTATCCCTCTATTAAAATTGTAAACAAATAAGAAATAGTTAATTTGCTGTTTTTTTTTTTTTTAGAGTAACGCAGGCCATACATTATGCAGTTTTCTTTCCTTCAACCCTAGGTTGAAGGAAATAAAATTGCTCGATTCCCCCATCAACACAGTCAGCCTTCCCCCACCGGCAGAATACAATGACCACTGCCAGTGGCTATAGGCGGGCAAAAATTTGAATCAGTCTATGGGCATGCTGGTTGGCAGTACTGAAGTCAATCCATCAATCAACTTCACTACAACCAGCTTGTTGGAGTTTTAGAGAGGGTAATTTAACCACTTCAGCCCCAGAAGGATTAACCCCCTTCCTGGCCAGAGCACTTTTTGCGATTCGGCACTGCGTCATTTTAACTAACAATTGCGCGGTCGGGCGATGTTGCACCCAAACAAAATTGACGTCTTTTTTCCCCCCCACAAATAGAGCTTTCTTTTGGTGGTATTTGATAACCTCTGCGGTTTTTATTTTTTGCGCTATAAACAAAAAAAGAGCGACAATTTTGAAAAAAAAAAAGTTATATTTTTTGCTATAATAAATATCCCCAAATATATATATAAAAAAAAAAAAAAATTCTCAGTTTAGGCCGATTTGTATTCTTCTACATATTTTTACAGCATCGCTATGCCGGCGGTATAGCCGAGCCGCCCCACTGATTTCAATGGGCAGGAGCGGTGTATACACTGCTCCTTCACCGCTTCAAAGATGCTGCTAGCAGGACTTTTTGGGGACACAGCAGCGGCTGTTTCAGGGCGCTTTGCAGGCGCTATTTTTAGCACTGTAACGCCTGCAAAGCACCCCAGTGTGAAAGGGGTTGGTTTACTAAACTGGAGCATACAAAATCTGGTACAGCTGCACATGGTAGCCAATCAGCTTCTAACTTCAGCTTGTTCAATTAACCTCTTAGCACCGACAGCACACAAATAAACGGACTTTCGGTGGGTGGGCCTTGATGCAGAAAGACTTATTAAAATTTTATTTACAAAATGTAAATAAACCTGTGCCGAGAGTGCGCGCCCCCGGCAGTTAGCGAGGCCTAACGGAAAGCTTGCGATTGCTACTTACGATCAGAAGCTTTACGATCATGTGACCGATGTGACAGCCCATCAAGGCTGTCACATGATCATCTGCCTCCTGGCATCAGAAACCCCTTAAAGTGTCGGGAGGCTCCAGCATTAAGGGGTTAAGCGTTGACAATAAAACCTGGAAACTGATTACTTTCTATGCAGAGCTACACCAGATTTTGCAAGGCAGCAAAACAATGTCTTGCAGGAAAATAAATCAATGTGTGCATGTGGAATGGGACATAGATGGATATGCAGGGTTCTGTAAGCAAGATGGTAGAGGGCTGACAACGCTTGTTGGGATTTCAGTGCAGAAAAGTCACTCACCGTGTTGTCAGTCCAAACAAAATGTTGGAAGCACACTGACTTTCTGACATATCAACCGGCTGTTTTTAATTTTGTTTATTTTTGTACTTGCAGCATTTTTTTTAAGAGATAAAATATGGGGAAGTATGGATGTATTGCAAAGATGTACTGAATATATATATACATTTTTTGGTGCCTTGACATGCACTTTAATATGTGCTTCCTACAGCTCTAAAAATATAGAAAAATATTTTTTTTTCTAGTTTTGGATAGAGTAGGAAAGGTAAGGCTTCATGTACACATAGCCTACATTAACCGCTGGCTGCGGCAAAATCGTTTGCTGAATGCAAGTCTTCCGCGTTCTGGAGAGGGAAGGTTGGACCTCCCCTAACCACAGCAGCTCCTAAACGATCCTAAAAGCCTATAGACTTAAGGATTTGAGTTTAGGATCTTTGGCAATAAAAACACCAAAAGCTACTAAACTCAAGTTTAGGAGCTGTATTGTACATGAATCCTAAGACCCCTTTCACGCTGGAGCGTTTTACAGGCGCTAAAGATAGCGCCTGCAAACCACCCTAAAACAGCTGCTCCATTCACTCCAGCCTGAGGGCTTTCACACTGGAGCGGTGCGCTGGCAGGGCGTCAGAAAAAGTCCTGCCAGCAGCTTCTTTGGACCGCTGCTCCCCAATGAAATCAATGGGGCAGCGCTGCGATACCGCCGGCAAAACGCCGCTCCAGTGGCATTTTGCGGGCAGATTTAACCCCTTTTCAGCCGATAGCGGGGGTTAAAACTAAAAACTGCCCCGCTAGCGGCTGAATAGCGCCGCTAAAGCGACGGTAAAATGGCGCTAAAAATCTACAACCAAAGTCAGGCTTTTTCTGTCTTTGTCCCATTGGGAAGATCTCTTTACTTCCTGTGCTGTAGGCCCACCAGAAAGAAAATTGCTCCAAAAGGGAAAATCTGTCTTAGGCCCCATTCACATTAAAGCATTCTGTTGCAGTGCATTAATGCACATGAATTACGTGTTATGACAGGTGTTAACGTGCATATATTAAAGGGGTTGTAAACCTTTGTGTTTTTTCACCTTAATGAATCCTATGCATTAGGCCCCTTTCACACTGGGGCGGTTTGCAGGCGCTATTGCGCTAAAAATAGCGCCTGCAAACCGACCCGAAACAGCTGTTGCTGTGTCTTCAGTGTGAACGCTAAAACGACGGTAAAGCGGCGCTAAATATAGCGCCGCTTTACCGCCAGCGCCCCCAACGCCCCAGTGTGAAAGTAGCCTTAAGGTGAAAAAACACCTGTCAGTGACCAGCCCCCCAGCCCCCCTGTTTTACTTACCTGAACTCTTGAACTTGACCCACAGGGACGTGCTTTCTCTCTGCCTGGGGTTCTCGGCTCTTGATTGGAGAAATTGATAGCAGCATAGCATATGGCTGTCAATCAAATCCAATGACGCAAGCGCCGGGGGGCAGGGCTGAGTCCTGCATGTGGCCTCTATGGACGCTGAATGCTGGACTCGGGAGCGTGCCCGCAAGGTAACCCCTTCGGGGAAGGGCTTCTCCAAGGGGGTTAACAGATGTGGAGAGGAGCCGCGAGAGCCGCCGAGGGACCCCAGAAGAGCAGGTTCGGGGCCACTCTGTGCAAAACGAGTTGCACAGTGGAGGGAAGCATGATATATTTGTTATTTAAAAAAAAAAAAAATGTACCTTTACAATCACTTTAAGGCAGCTCATTCATTATGAATGGCCAGCCAATGCACCACAACAGATGAAAAAAACATGCATGGCCCTCTCAAAATACAGTGCACCACAGCATGTGCACTGCAGTGCGTTGTGCATGGGGCTCTACTGTACAATGCTTTGGGGTGCCATTTAAAATGAGCAGGTGAAGTAAAGATACAGACAGCAACTAAAAACCCAACAGGGTTTCTAACCCGTCCTATACATAACTAATGATCATCAATATGATTTGGCTTTAGATTAACTTCAAAGCCCATCTCTGGGCAAAATTTATGACAAGCAAATAACTTACTTTCAGAAAAATTCACATAATAACTCTAACTTTGCATGCACTGTAAAAACACACTATAGGTGACCATCACAAAATATATTGTTGTATCACTATATCACAACTATGATTATTGTATAATCGCCATTGCATCTGATATGCCTGTGTTATAAGCCTAAAACCAGCCAGTGAAGCAAACTACAGTCAGAAACTGCTACAGGTTGCTACCAATTGCGCCCAGTCCTCACATGACCTGGACAGCGTTTCTGCATTCCAGCCAGCTCGAATGTCGCCAGGCATTATGCATCAAATAGGAAACAGGAACATTTTGTCAAAATGACATGTTGCCTGTTTGATCCCTCCACCTCAATGGAGACAACGTCAATTTCTCAGCTGGTATGTTGACATTGTTTGCCAAATATAGGGATCCGTACGTCTGTAGCTAATTATAGGGAACGCCGATAGAAAGGAAAGCGGCATGGCTCTGCAAGCACTTCTCCACGCTCTACACTCTGCAAATCACAGATTACCCGTCCTGGAATGGCAATCCTTCTTGATTCAATTACAGGAAGCCAGCCTATAGAATATGTCCCTAAATGCGCATTATAGACAGTAGAAAATAATAAGAAATCTGTTTAGTCAAATTGGCTTCATCAAAAGCACAGAGGTTGTATTTTTAGGACTACTATGCTGGGGGAGATTGTATAGCTCAAAACAGTCCCTCATTTGGAGGGACTGTCCGTGTTTTGGAATAACATCCAACGTATTTCCTCCTCGGCTGTCCCTTCAGTTTTTATTTTATTTTTCTCTTAGTAGACTTTCAAATATATCACTATAGAAAAAAATATTGTACTGATAGTACTGGTCTCCTTTAAAGTGGTTGTGAAATAAAAAATTAACAAAGCATATTCTTCTATAGTGTGTACTTGCCTTGATCCAAAGCACCAAGTGTGATTTTTGTCTGCTCTCTCATTTCACTGCCATCTGCATGAGTCACTTATGGCAATCTATGCCGACACCAACCAATCCTGGGAGACAGCCTTGCCCCTCCTCCAGCACATAGCGTGTGATTGACAACTTCAGCTGTGCATGTTTCCCTAGGAGACTCTGTAGAGGAGAGGGGGATGTCTATTCCCTCCACTCAGGTCTCAGATTACAACCAGCTCCCTGCTGTATGCTGTGCAGTGTATGACATCAGATCCCCACCATCTGCTTTCTGAAGCTAAAGAATGCTGTGAAAAACATGTGCTTTAGGAGACCGTGGAGGAGGGAGGGCTGCCAATAAACAGGTACAACTTACGTAGGAGGATTTGTTTAATGTCTGTATCCCCTGAGGCTAGTCACTTAGGATATACCTAAGAAACAAGGGATAATCAATGCCATCACTGTTTGCTCTTGATAGATGAGGCAGCAGCCTTCACAAGACTTTCCTAGTCTTAAAAAAGTTTGGGGAATCCAGAGCATGTTGCTCTTCAAATAGACACTTTGTGGTGGCAGCCTTGCAAGTTAAGATCACTGTCTTTGTTTTATTTTGTTTTTTTGTAGGTGAGTTCTTGGCACAAGGTCCAATACCCCGATTTCCTAGATTCAGAAATAATTCAAGCGTAACCAGCCTTGGAATTATTTTCATGTATTATGGCACCGGGGAAGCTGCCCAAGTTATGTAATAAATACTGGAAATGCTGGTTATGTTTTTCTCTTTGAAGCGCAATGAAGATGGTTGAGGCCACCTTGAGACCTCCCTCCTGTGTGAACTCTTGGTACCTGTGGGGTTTAATGAGACAGTCATTGCTGAAAGAGGTGATGGGGAGCATGGAGAAGGCTCATTTAAGTCCAGGCAAAACGGTTTCATTTTTTTTTTTTACTTTATTTGTAGATTTGTTTTTTTCACATTAAAATGAGAGACAACGCCCAAAAATCCCATAAATCTACCACTGCCCCTATATTATTCAAGGCAATGCAATAGATTAATCACAGTTGCCTTCAACAAAGCATCCAATGTATTCTTTCCAAAATCTTACATGAAATATTAGGTACCTGGTTTTCTCCAATGTATCCCAGAGTCTATTAACATTTAGCCACGCTATGCAGATCCTACAAAAAAAAACTTGTGTCTGAAATTTGGGAGTGGACTTGGAAATTAAAAGTTCCGTTCGACAACATGGTAAGTTTCAGCTGTGTCGAAACCGCTATAAGTAGATTTATACTTCCATTTTTAATGTTGTCATATCCGAAATAACTATAGGTACAATCCCAATCCATTTATTTTTTTAGACTTTTCACACCACTGTTATGTTCTACTGGGTTCTTAAACCTAGAAAAGCATCCCTCTGCCATACCAGGAAAAGCATCCCTCTGCCATACCATGTGAATTGTTTGACTTTTACTCAGTAGCGGGACCCGACAGTTTAGATTATTCATTATTCCAGAGTTCCGAATGCTTGTTCCCTTCATTCCTTATTCTGGCTACATACACATATTCATTTATAAGGTGATTGCCTTTCAATCAGCTTTTAATAGAAAAACAAGTTTGACAGAATGGATCACTGCTACCTTCTGATGGTAGTAGGTTGCCCTGACCTGTACAGATATATATATATTTTTTTGTGATCAAAAGCCGGTTGAACTTGCTACAAAATTTCACAAGGGTATAGATATCATAGTTTTGCCATATACAGGACTGTTTTTATTCAGCTTATAGCCAAAAAAGAATCACATGCAAGTGAAAAGATCGAACCAATTTTTCAGCCATGCGATCACATTGACTACAGTGCCTTCCATAAGGCAATCTTATTTCATTTCCACACAATTTCAATGATTTGGTTGCTTGATAGTTGAAAACCAATGAAACCACTGGTGACAGAGTTCAAAGTAACACAATATGCTAAAAAGCTTCCAAAATGTGCACATTTTATGTTCAGCATTAAGGCTGGGTTCACACTGCTGCCGGATGCGGCTCGTAGCAGGGATCCGGTGTGTCCCTGTTCTAGGGATGAATTAGGCCTGCATTTTTGCCTGAATTCGGCCCTGAAACTGAGCCAAAGAAGGACAGGACACCTGTGCAAGCCCCTCCGCAGCCGCAACGATGTGAACCGGTCACAATCTCCTGCCATGCGAATTGGATGCAGGGGGAAACCCACATCCAATTCCAACTAGTGTGAACCCAGCCTAAAGTGGACCAAAACTTAAAAAAAATTTAAAGCGTAATTCTAGAATGTTCATTGCGTCTAAATAGTACACTAAAAAAAGTACATATTGCTTTGATTTGCTCCTGTGCTTGGAGTTTGATGGCCATACGCCTGCAATGCAAGATCACCTAAGGTACTGTGTGCTAATGTCACGAGAATTGTAGTGAGATTTGGTGGTTGCAGGACTGTGCTGCTCACTGTTCTCCTTGCTGTAAAGGAAACTGTATCGGAGGACCTGCATTAAAAGGGTATCCCCTCTTCTGTAGAATGTGTCACCTAACCTGCTGCTTCATCAAGGGGGGGGGGGGGGGGGGGGGGGGGGGGGGGGGGGGGGATGCTCTAACATGAAAAAGAAAAGCTCTGCTTCTACCAAGACAGCCACCTCCACAAAGTGAAGACCAAGGCATTGTAAAGCTGGCCATACACTGCTCATATTTTGGCAGGTTCAGCCCCATCTACACCTTCCACCCTTGTTGTTTATTTAACCACTTGCTGACTGGCCCATAGTAAAAATACATCATTACTTTGACATTTAATACCGGTGTTATGGCAGCAGCTAGCTGCCATAATCCCGGTGTTATTTTTGATTATGGCTGGTTCTGTGTCAGATAAAAGTGGTCCTGCAGGCGAATGCGCCAGAGGATCACTTTTAGAAGGACCGGGAGGGGTACAGTGTAAAAATATTAAGTAAAATAAATTAGAATTATTATTTTTTTTTTTTTTAAAGCTCACTGTCCCACCGTGCTTACGCGCAGAAGCGAACGCATACAGAAGTTGCGCCCACATATGACACACATGAGGTATCACTGCAATCGTTAGAGCGAGAGCAATAATTCTAGCACAAGACCTCCTCCGTAACTCTAACCAGCTAACCTGTAAATGTTTTTAAAGTGCTGCCATTCCACAAGCGTGCACAGTTTTAAAGCATGACATGTTTGGTATCCATTTACTCAGCGTAGCATCATCTTTCACATTATACAAAAATATTTGAGTAACTCTTGTGTTTTTTTTTTTATTCATTAAAGTGTATTTTTTTCCAAACAAATTGCGTTCTAAAGACAGGTGAGCAAATACTGTGCAACGTAAAATATTGCAACAATTGGCATTTTATTCTCTAGGGTTTCTGCTAAAAAAAATGTACCGTATTTATCGGCGTATAACACGCACCGGCGTATAACACGCACCCCAAGTTTAGGAGGGAATTTTAAGGAAAAAAAGTTTTAGGAGAGAAGTTTAGGGAAAAAATACTTACATTTAAGCGTCATTTGCAGCTTGCCCAGCTTCATTTGCAGCTTGCCCAGCGTCATTTGCAGCTTGCCCAGCGTCATTTGCAGCCTTTCCCAGCGTCATTTGCAACCTGCCCAGCGTCATTTGCAACCTGCCCAGCGTCATTTGCAACCTGCCCAGCGTCATTTGTAGCTTGCCCAGCGTCATTTGTAGCTTGCCCAGTGTCATTTGCAGCTTGCTAGTGTCATTTGCAGTTTGCCAGCGTTTAAATTTCCCGCCGCGAGACAAACCGCGCATGCGCGGCCGAAAAAGGCCGAAGTGCGGCCGAAAAAGGCCGAAGTGCGGCCGAAAAAGACCGAACCGACTGTTCGGCTCCGCTCGGAGTCCCGCCTCCCTGCTGTTTCGGGAGCGAGCGCAGGGAGGCGGGACTACGAGCGGAGCTGAACAGCCGGCTTCGGTCTTTTTCGGTCGCGCTTCGGCTTTTTCCGGCCTTTTTCGGCCGCGGTTCGGCCTTTTTCGGCCGCGGTCGCCATTTTTCGGCCGCGGTCGCCATTTTTCGGCGAAGCAACCGATTTTTGTCATTTTTTTTTTGGGGTATCGGCGTATAACACGCACCCACGACTTTCCCCCAATTTTAAGGGGGAAAAAGTGCGTGTTATACGCCGATAAATACGGTATATAATGTTTGGGCCTAACAATTATCAGTCAAGCAGCGCTTGTGTCCAACCAGATGAAAGCACTGTATAGGTACTCAACAGATGCTGTTGAATGCAATAGCCAGCAGCTAACATTTCTCTATCAATGCTGCTTATTGGGGTTGAAAGGGAGAAATCTGAAGCCCGTACACACGATCTGAAAAACGTGCGAAAAATACTGATTTCTAATCGATCGTATGATAATCTGATTAGTACACAGCTTTCGATAGCCAATCTGTACAGTTCATCCAATATTATCCAATGGTGCAAGCATAAAATTTTCCTCATATGATACCAGATCATACAATTTTCATCCAATCAGTACAGATACTCCTCGTTTAAGGACTTACCTATTTAACAACCACTCGGATTTACGACCAGCTCTCCCCACCCAAATGACGCGCTATACATCATTGTATTGTACAGTACAGTATTTTCGTTTGTGTTCTGTACTTGCAATATAGTACAGTAGTTAAGAATGCTTAAAATATTGATTACTTCATTACTAGTGACTCCTCATTTAACAGCCAATTTGTTTAACGACCTGGACGTTGGAACGGAACCTGGTCATTAAGTGAGGAGTACCTGTACAGTTTTTGTCCAGTTGAAAATGCAATACAAATACACTACAATGCATTACATCACTTCCGGTTTGTGTATTCTGTCATACGAGAATTTTTGTCACTTTAGTAAACTCTTCAGTTTCGATCTGAGATAAGCATGCAAAAAAAAACGGACAATCATTCATCAGATTATCTCATCGTGTGTACGGATCATTAGTCAGTAATGGTGAAAGGATCAGCTGCAGCAGAACCATAGACTACACTGGTCACTACTCCTTTTTTGTGTACTTTCAAAGAACAAGTCCTTGTCAGCTGCAACTATTTTATCTTTTCGGTGATGACATTGTACTAGTCCTAGAAATGTCCAAGAAAATAGGGCAAAGGGGCTCTCTAATATTTTGAATAATGAAATTGATATAATAGAGGCTGATCTACTGACGCTGCACACAAGGTCAAAAATGACTAACTGCAGGTGTCGTGAAAGGTCCTCATAAATATAGAAGCTATATTTCATTGCGATTACAGTAGCTGCAAAGGGGATGCTGCAGGGATTTGTCCCAGATGGTGCCTGCGAGCTCCTTTATCCCACACGTGTAAACACAAGGTCGGTTCCGGTTAGCTGAATTGTATACACACTCGGCGACTTAGCATTAAGTCTCAATGTTTAGTTAGCCAGCAGATTGCTTCCATCCTGTGACTCATTAGCTCCTAGTGGTCCCCTCTACTTCCTTTATTTTATACAATCACAAATTCTATTAGTTTGTCTTATTTTGATAACCCCTCTAATTAATGTCCTGCACAGGAAACTTTATGAGTCTTTTAAAACAGGCCTATAAAACAGGGGAATTATCCCGCCACACGGGGTGGCAAGCGGCTCTGTTTGCAAATACCAGACTAAAGACCGACCGGTGCCTGCCATTTAGCCATTGTTTATCCCTCCGGATTATTGAAGTTAATGCAGGCAGTGTTTTCATTTTTAAATCGCCACTTCTGGGGAATTTCAGAAATGTGGAAATTAAGTGTATAATGTTACCCGTCTGACGGAGGGGAAACTAGAAGGAATTAAAGGGGGGGTTGGAGATCATATTTATAGAGCTGGTAGCAGTAGGGCTCGGCAAACGACATGGATTATTGTTGAAATGAGACCTACATTATACACAAGGAGTTGGATGAGGAGTGCGGTATGACACAGAGCTGCAGGGTTGGGATTAGAGAAGGTCTTGTAGTTCAGGTTGCTGATACTTGATGTGGAAAATTAGGATTAAAGACAATATATATCCTTAGGTGTATAAGTACATATTATTGTATGTGCGCTTAAAGGTGTTTTACAGCAAATATGTCACTTTAAATATGTCACTTTTAAATATATCACCTATATGTGTGTATATATATATATATATATATATATATAAATATACACACATATATACATACACACACACACACACATATATATACACTTGTGCTGGGAGTGAATAAAAAAAATATTAAATTATTGGTACTGGCGATTGCACTGTACACAAGGTGCTATTCACTTGACAAATAAAAAAGAAGATATAATTACAGCGCTCGCAATAATACAAAACATTTAAACTGATGAGTGAAAATGATTAAAAATGTCCATATAATGGTTAATGATGTGCTCCAATCAAAGTGCAATTGTGCTCTGAAATTCGAGGAGCATACAACTTGGTCCGCATCAGAGCAGGGGGATGAGTGGAAGACAGCTTTTCGCACCAGGTTTTGCCACTATGAGTATTTGGTGATGCCCTTCGGTCTATGCAACTCGCCAGCCACCTTCCAACATTTCAATGATGTGTTACGGGAGTTTCTAGATATCTTCGTCATCGTCTATCTGGACAATATCCTAATCTTCTCTTTATCCCTGAACACCCACGAGAACATGTCAAAAGTGTCCTGCTCCGACTTTGCCAACACAAACTCTATGCTAAGATAGAAAAATGCGAGTTCGAGTGTGACAGCATTCCGTTTTTGGGGTTGATGATCTCCCCAGCTGGAATCAAGATAGACCCCCAAATGGTTTCCACCATCTTGGATTGGCCAGCACCCACCGACAAGAAGGGGGTGCGAGTCATAGGATTCACCAATTTTTACAGGAGATTCATCAAGGTGTTTTCAGCTATTATAAACCCCGTCACCCAGCTAACCAAGTCGCACCAACAATTCAACTGGAGCACAGAAGCCCAAGTAGCGTTCCAGACACTAAAGAATTTGTTCACTTCCGCTCCAATCCTAGGTCCCTAACCAGCACTACCCTATATCTTGGAGGTAGACGCCTCAGAGTCAGCAAAAGGAGCAGTGGTGTCACAACGCCAAAGACTAAAGGACCTAATGCACCCCGTAGCCTTATTCTCCCGCCGACTCTCCCCAGCTGAGAGAAAATATGATGTAGGTGACCGAGAATTGCTTGCCATCAAGGCGGCGTTAGAAGAGTGGAGATACCTAAGAAAGAAAAAATGTGTGATTCAATTAGTTTAAATTGAAAGGAACTCCTCATGAAAGAAAAATGGAGGATGCCATTGTTGACCTCCTGAAAATGCTAGTTGCCTAAATGTTTCCAGCTTTAATAACATTTTTGCATAGACCTGGAATAAAACTGGTCTATGTATAGTAGAGTTTTGCACAAATGTTTGTAAAAAGAACTGTCATCAGAAGATTATTCGAAAAGTTTCATTCAAAATGAAAACCACATTTACGGTTAGAAGTTTGTTATTTTAGAAAAAAAAATGCCATCCTTCTCCTGCAAATTTTCCTCCTTTTATAAATTACCCCCTAACTGTTCCATGCAAACACATTGGAAACCTTGCACAGCACAGCGCCCACCCTCTCTGATCTAAATACAGTCTGTCAGTTAAAGGATGACCTCTGGATTTGACATCCATTAATGCCATGAGGAACTGCAACTCCCTAGAGAGAAAAAAATAAACGAAGTATCACCGTTATCTATTTAATTAAATCTTGAAAACTATCTACATCCTTTCCTGTTTAAAGAAATTTCTCTGTCCTTATCCCATGATATGCTCATAAGAAATATCTACTTAGATACCAATTAAAGAGCAACTACTTCACTTTTAGCAAAGTTGTCTTTTGAATGTTTGCCCCAAATCACTCAGCAAAAGCCACATAGCTAACACCTATCTTTAGCCCCACTCCAAGGATCTTCAGTACATGGTGCTGCCTTTGCACAAGAAAGTTCTAGTTGTGTCATTGTGTCCCTAGTTGTGTTATTTTCCTATGCCCCGTACACACAAGCGGATTTTCCATCGGATAAAACTTGGATGTTTTTTTCGACGGAATTCCACTCAAGCTTGTCTTGCATACACACAGTCACAAAAAAGTTCTATGAACTTTCGACCGACAAGAACACGGTGACGTACAACACTACGACGAGCCAAGAAAATTAAGTTCAATGCTTCCGAGCATGCGTCAAATTGTTTCCGAACATGCGTAGGAATTTTGCGCATAGGAATTTGTACAGACGATTGGAATTTCGAATCGGAAACATGCTCTTAATCTTTTGCTGGCGGAATTCCGCCAGCAAAAGTCCGATGGAGCATACACACGGTCAGAAATTCCGACCAAAAGCTCTTATCTGACTTTTGCTGGCGGAATTTCCGACCGCGTATAGGCTCCCTCCCCCTCCGTTCTCACCTGGTGATCTGGCCAGTAACACATCTCCTGTATTAGAGTGCCTCCACTCTGAAGGAAGTGTTAGATGTACTATTAGATTTAGATACACTAACAAATTGAAGCCAAACTCCAGCACTTACTTTATAAGCAGTTATAGCAGTTTTTTTTTTCCTTTTGGGATATAGATTTTACAGAAATAAATAAGGCCCTGTTCACACCCGAGCGTTCTTCAGCTTGTATAACGCTCAGCTCTGAAGTTCCAAAACACCCAACAAGCAAAATCACATTCATTTCAATGGCCCCTGTTCAAACGCCCCCTGGTCGCCTGAAGCCTTAAGGCTCCGTTCACATCTTGGCGTTCCGAATCGTGGGCAGAATCGCCGCAATTCTGCCCGCAATTCAAAATAGTGGCTAATTACGGGACGCCCGTGCGATCCCTGTCACTGTGAATGGCACCCCGATTGCGCCATGATTTTGCCACGATTTTTGCCCAAAAATTTGCGGTAAAATCGCGCAAACAGAATCGCGGGAAGCCTGTTGCCCAAAAGAAGTACAAGAACCTCTTTTGGGTGACGAGAATCCCGTGACTGTCGCCCGACGAATGGCCACAAAAATTGTGCCGCGATTGGGGTGCCATTGGAATTGATGGGGATCACATGGGCATCCTGCGATTTGCCTCGATTTCAAATCATGGGCAGAAACGCAGCGATCCCGCCCGCAATTTCGGAACACCAAGATGTGAACAGAGCCTAAAATAGTACATGAGTTTCTTTTTGGCTTATAACAAGCATTTTTGGCCTCATAGACTTCAATAGAAACACCTGACTTGAGCAGAAAAACAATCAAAAAACGCTCGTAGAACGCTCATAAAACTCTCAAATAGCAGCTCTCCACCCCTAATTTTCTCCCCCTCTCCTCCCCCTAGTGCTTTTTATTGGCTAAACAAAAATACCTGAAGCTGTAAAACGCTTGTAATACACTTCTAAAGCGCTTTAAAAAAAATGCCCGAAAAACTACAGTAAATGAATTTTTGATCACAGTAAGCACCCATGCTAGTGTTAAATGGTTTGTCTTGTTTCTGTAAGGCCCCTTTCACACCGGGGCGTTTTTCATGCAGTACAGCGCTAAAAATAGCGCCTGTTCACCGCCTGAAAAAATCCGGCCCCTTTAACTCCAGTGTGAAAGCCGGCGGGCTTTCACACTGGAGCGGTGCGCTAGCAGGACGGCAAAAAAAGTCCTGCTAGCAGCATCTTTGGAGCGGTATAGGAGCGGTGTGTTCACCGCTCCTATACTGCTCCTTCCCATTGATTTGAATGGGAAACCGCGGTAAAACCGCGGCAATACCGCCGCTACGGCGGCGCTCTGCGGGGGTGTTTAACCCTTTTTCGGCCGCTCGCGGGGGGTAAAACCGCACCGCGAGCGGCCGAATACCGCGGTTAAAACGACGGTAAAGCAGCACTAAATATAGCGCTGCTTTATCGTCACCGCGGCTCCCGCCCCAGTGTGAAAGGGGCCTAACTGATACATTCTGCTTTGAAAAATAACTTACTGGCCAGAACACCAGATGAAAACAGAAAAAAAGAAGGCCTAAAAAAGAATATGAATGCAACCATCACATCTAAGATATGGTAAGCTGCAATATAATAAATGTTTGCTTTTGGGATTAATATCGCTTTAATGATTTATTTTTTTAAATAAACACAATAAAAATGGTACCTATATCATCTGTCTAGAGCTCAGCTTTCAATGAACTCGCTTGTCTTTTTGCTCTAGAAATTAAGCAGGACTCGGTGTTTGAGTATTAATTCATGAGTGGTTTGCTCTCATATAAACACCTGTGGTTTTCAGACAAAGAGGGAAAAAACCTGCACAGAACAATCAAACATTCACTAAAATGACATGACATGAAAGTGACCACAATGTTGTCAAATTATTGACTGTGGGATTTTATTACCTGTTTGTTGTTATAAGTGGTGGTGAATGTGTTTGAGTGGGGTGGATTCTTTTGGTTAGCATTGTGGGCAGACACCTGCTCAAACACTACAACCTTGCAGCGGGGTCAGGAGCGCCTGTCAGGGGCGCTCATCATTTTCCAGAACACTTCCTGAGGCCCTCCAGACATCCCTTGTTCCAGGGATTGGTATTCTGTGCCCTAAGGGCCAGGCATGTTTAGAGGATCTGATTTGTGTTAAACAGTGGTTCCAGGCCACAAAATAAACCAGTCAAATACTAGTACTATCTCGCACATACCACCACCGTCACACGGTACTACCAGTCACATGAACTTCATTTATAGATAAAAACATTGCCTAGCAGATTTAAAAATAAAAAGTGCAACTCTGGCTGCAATACTCACCCCATCTCTAGTGCTTTACCTTGTAGGCTCACCTACTCTTTGATCCAGCACTATTCCTTTCCTAGGTTTAATGTAGGGCTGTGGAAATTAAAGATTAATTCCTCGATTAATCAATACATTTTTTTGATCGATCAAAATTTTTTTGATCGGTACTCACCTCTCCGCCGGCTTCCGGGTCTTCAGGGAGTTCCATCGGAGATCCGGTGACGTCACGGACATCGACGTCACCGGACAGGAGTCCGGTGACGTTGAAGTTCTGATTGAACGTAACGTGTACAGGGGAGGAGCTACGCATGACATCACCCGCTGCTGCCCTACGGAACCAACGCGATTGTCGGCTTTACATGCTGTGTTTTTATCATCTTTATGCGAGTAGTTTGTGTTTGAACACAAAAATTTTATCTTATACTTAAGCAGTGAGCACTTAGATCTTTTCTTTCTACCCATGACCTGGCGTCCTTGCTGAGATCTAAGGAGACATGAGAGAAGTTTATGGTCCGTGTAAACCCTTTTGATACCCGCTTGCATGACCACCTGTTTGCACAGGGATCCATGCCATAAGGTGAGAGTGATTAGTTAGACCGGAGGTGGAGGGACTGTCACGCTACTGTGGAAAAAAAAAAATTACTTAGGTCAGTGCTACAGTTTGAATTTAAAAAGTATTTGTGTTAACTGTGCTAGCCCAAGACACATCAACATCCCAACCTGGATACACAGAACCTGCTGTGAAGCGTGGCACTTGCACCCCCGGGGGGAGGGGGGGGGGCTTACGCTGTCAGATGTGGTTTTTAGCTTTCACCATCAGAATCTGCAACAAGTTTGCTTTAATATTATCAGATACACCCAGGGCCGGGACAAGGGGTGGGCAGGAGGGGCGGCTGCCCTGGGCACTGTGGTATCATGAGAAGTGAGGGCGGGTGATGCAAAGAGATTGGAGGGTGATGGTATTTGTGTTGGGAGGGGGAATTTGAGGGCGTCAAAGGGGGAAGGATTTGTTCTAGGAGGGGAAATTTTGGGGGGGATGTGTCAGGCGTGGTAATTTAGGGGGATTTGTGTTGGGAGAGAGGTGGGTTTGTTTTTTGCTAGAAGAGATGATATGGTAGAGCAGGGAGGGGAATTTCTTTTTTTAAAGGGAGCGGGGGTGCTAGTAGGGATGATTTGGGGGGGGTATTTGTGCTAGGAAGGGACAATTGGGAGATGAGGGAGATTTGTGCTAGGAGGGGGGATTGGGAGGAAATTTGTGCTGGGAGGGAGGATTTGAAGTTTGGGTGGGGTAAGGATGTGTACTCAGAGGGGAAATTTAAGGATTTAAGGAGTATATGATTTGTGCTAGGAGAGGTGATTTTATTTTGGGGGGTATTTGTGCTGGGGGGATTTTGGGGAAGGGGGGCAAAGATTTGTTCTGGGATGGGGGGATATCAGCAGGGAGGTGAAAATGTACTGGGAGGAAGGGGAATTTATACTTAAAGGGTAAGCATGCAGAATGGTGCTCAATTTTTTTTAGGAGGGGGGGGGGGGTTTCTGACACCTAATGCTCATACATCTTGGGGGGGGGGGGCGCAGTTTGGCATGTTTGCCCTGGACTCTAGAAGACCTTGTCCCGGCACTGGATACACTGTATTGTGAAAAGTATTGTGACACCTGCCTTTACACGCGCACATGAACTTAATGCCATCCCAGTCTTAGTCCATGGGGTTCAATATTGAGTTGGCCCACCCTTTGCAGCTATAACAGCTTCAACTCTTCAGGGAAGGCTGTTCACAAGGTTAAGGAGTGTGTCTATGGGAATGTTTGATTCTTCCAAAAGTGCATTTGTGAGTTCAGGCACTGATGTTGGACGAAGAGGCCTGGCTTGCAGTTTCCGCTCTAACTTATCCCAAAGGTGATCTATCAGGTTGAGGTTAGGACTCTGTGCAGGCCAGTCAAGTTCCTCCACCCCAGACTTGCTCATCCACACTATATTGCCAAAAGTATTGGGCCACCCCTACTGGGTATTGGGCCACCCCTACACCCCGGACTGCCTTTCTGTTTCCATCTGATGCCATCCGATCTGCCGGACGCATGGGGAAAAGGACCAACATCCCTCTGTTTTTGGCAGCGAGGATCGGATCGGTTAGCGGCGGGTGTCATCGGACATGTGTCCGCTGACTTTCCCTACTCCATAGAAGAGACTGGAGGGTTCGATCAGGCCCGTCTGAAAAACTGACAGGCGGACAGCCCGAGTGAAAGGGGCCTTAGAGTAAGCTGTCCCCTTCTAGTTGGAGAATGCAGACCTGCAGAGGAGTGAAGTACTGCATGGACTCTTTACAGACCAGGGAGTGGTGTGCTTCACTCTAATATATAAATATAATATGCTTAAATTATATCTACAGGCAAAACTTTATAATTTTGGGTACAGTAAGGAATAGTTAATGCCACTTTTTTGCTGTCTGTTTTGCTTTCTGCTCCTTTCCCAGAGACACAAGAGAAATCAAAAGGAAACCTTTCTAAAGAGAGGGGGGCATCTTCACAAGTCTTCTCATTGGAAGTTTCTCCTCGGCTCTTCTGTGACAACATTAAAATATTCAAAATATTTAATTTGCATAATTTCTGTTCCAGATTACAAAAAACTGACAGATGTTCTAATATTTTTCTACACTATCCAAAAATATATATTTATATGGCTTTATATATACTTTCAATGTTTTTAAGGTGGTCATCATCAGTTCGCTGGTTGGCTGCATATTGACATACAATATGACACTCTTCACTTGCCATGGGTAGCAGTTACCACTAAACAAAGTGCTTCTAGGGAAGAATACTCCGAACACAATGAGGTAATCAGAGAAGGACTCTTGGTTTGGAATGAGCCAAAGCAATTGTGACCGTTTCCTGACAGTCGTCAGCAATTACTGAAATACCTACAGCAACTACACCTCCCCAAATATCCTGGAAATCAAAGCATTATTAGGAACGATCAGCAATTCACTCTCATTTTCTGTCTGATAATGAAGAGTCTGCACAGGAGCCTGAAGCTACAGACTGGAATGGCTATATTGTATAGAAATTGTACACAGACATCTATTATGAGAAAAGACAGTCAAACAAAAGTCTTTGAAAGCCAAAGTAATAAAATAAATGTTTTGGATTTTTGTTCCAAGACAGAGCAGAGACAAAATTAAATTACTACAAGTAACTGTGCAAAGATGAAGCCCATCAAACCAAGTACCTCAAAACCCCAAAGCAAACATTTATCATACTGCAGTTTCCAAATTCTTAGATATAGCGTCTGCAATAGTTTTAGGTTTTAGGCTCTCTTTCCATTTATTTTCCAATTTCCTTTAATGCAATGTCAGGTACCTGTAGACTCTCAGTACAATTGTCTGCCCATACCTCCTCAATAGGCAGACAGTTACTGAAGAGCACAAAGAATTAATGAAAACTACAAGCCATCTGCTGTGGTGGAAGATGGTACTTGTAGTTCATTCTAGGGCTGCAACTAACGATTATTTTCATAATCGATTAGTTGGCTGATTATTGTTTCGATTAATAACCTTAAAAAAAATTGTGGTGTATAATTTAGTTAATATGTAAAGTTTAAAAAAAGGCAATTTATTCTTAAATATCTCTATGCAGTGGTAAATATAAATAACCAACTATATGGTTAGGGAGCAAAATCTCTAATCCACTCTGAGAATAACAGATAGAAGAGATATACTGTATATACTATTAGAGGAGATATAATGTATATACTATTAGAGGAGATATATACTGTATATACTATTAGAGGAGATATATACTATTAGAAGAGACATACTGTTTTTTTTGGCCAATTTGTTGTTGGGCAGATTAAAAAACACAAATTGCTGCAAAAATGCATTACATGCTTTTCTGCAGCTTCTCCATTGAAGTATATTGAACCAAAAAAGCACCGTTTTGCGTTAAAAAAAGATCCTGACCCTTTCCATATACACAGCGGCTGAAAAAAGCATAGATGTGAAGGTGTCCCATAGGAAACCATGTAAATGAACTGTAGTGCGTTTCTGCAAAAAGCACCAAAAAACACAGATGTGAACCAGGTCTAAGACGTTTAGTAACATAATGGGGGTTAAACAAAAAAACTAAAAAGAGCCATTTATAGTACAAAAAAAAAAAAAGCAGATAATCACTACTGTAAGGGGTTAATTTTTTTTTCTGTAGAACTGTGAAAGTAATATTTACAGTAGCAATCATTTTCTCTTTTTGTACTAAAAAGGACTCATTTTAGTTTCTTTTAACCACATTAAGTTACTGGCCGATTAATCGATTATGAAAATAGTAATCGACTAATTTTATAATCGATTAGTTGTCGATTAATCGATTAGTTGTTTCAGCCCTAGTTCATTCATTCACAGATAGCGCTGATGAATAGGCAGCTGTGTGGGCGTGTCACAGTGGGGTGTCAGGTATTGAGGGGGAGGGGCAGGGTAGGATGTGAGGCTGCTGCTTTGGTAACATGTTACAAAAGGCAAACTTATCCTTTAACCACTTTCAGACCGGACCATTTTGCTGGCTTAAGACCAGAGCACTTTTTGCGATTTTTGGCACTGCGTCACTTTAACTGACAATTGCGCGGTCGTGCGACGTGGCTTCCAAACAAAATTGACGTCCCTTTTTTTCCCACAAATAGAGCTTTCTTTTGGTGGTATTTGATCACCCCTGCAATTTTAAATTTGTTGTGCTATAAACAAAAAAAGATCGACAATTTTGAAAAGAAATGCATTATGTTTTACTTTTTGCTATAATAAATATCCCCAAAAAATATATAAAAAAAATTTTTTTCCTCAGTTTAGGCCGATACGTATTCTTTTTTCATATTTTTGGTAAGAAAAAAAAACGCAATAAGCTATTGGTTTGCGCAAAAGTTATATCGTTTACAAAATAGGGGGTTGTTTTATAGCATTTTTAATAATACATTTTTTTTTACTAGTAATGGCGGCGACATTATGGCGGACACATTGGACATTTTTGGGACCATTGTCATTTATACAGCAAACAGTGCTATACAAATGCACTGATTCCTGTGTAAATGACACTGCAGTGAAGGGGTTAACCAGGAGGTGGCAGTGTAGGGGTTAAGTGTGTCCTAGGGGCGTGTTGCTAACTGTGGGGGGCGTGGCTGTGTTTTACAGAACACTCACAGGGAGCAGAGATCAGTGTCACTTGTTGCTAGGCAGAACGGGGAGATGCTTGTTTACTTCAGCATCTCCCCGTTCTTCCTCCCCGTGACACGATCGCGGGTATCCACGCGGTGATCGAGTCCGCGGGACCCACGATCTAACTCACGTAGGTCCCGACCGGCACGCACATGATGGCACGGCGGAAAATTCAAAGGGACGTACCTGTACGCCCTTATGCCTGTCCGTGCAATTCTGCCGACGTACATCGCCGTGCGCTGGTCGGGAAGCGGTTAACAGACAAAGCTGTCCAGCAAAATTAGTATTTGGGTAAACACAAACGAGTCCTTGGTCAACCTTTATTCATTTATCTTGTCTTTATCCCAAAAGGAAAAATACTTGCTGTTGCAACTGCTCGAAAAGTGTTATTTTGTAGTTCAACGTTGATTTAATAATACGTTCGATTATCTCCTCTGTGATGAACAAACCTGGAAGTTTTAGTGCAGAAAAAAAAGTGCACAAAACTGCATCTGGTGTGAACTAGCCCTAGACTGCAGTTCCCCTAAGATTGTGCATCATTTTATAGGGTGACTTGACTGAAAAAAGGTGGAGAAACACTGGCTTAAAGGAATAAAACATGGGAAAATGTGCATGTATTGCAAAGATGTACCGCATACGTTTTTGTATATTTTGCCTTGACATACTCTTTAGGTTCAGGTGTTTCCAGTGAAGGGTACGGTTTTATACAATTTTTAACCTGGTGGCAACAGTTTAGAGATGGTCCTTTTTTTTTTTCCAGCATGACTCCCTCGTCTAAAAAAGCCCGCTCCATAAAGACATGGTTTGACGAGTTGGGTCCACAGAAATTCTACCGACCTACACTTAGCCCTGGCCATCTGTCCGTTTTCAGATTAAAAATGGACAGCAAAAGATTTCTATAGCCTTGAAGCACAGTGGCTTAGTTGTTTTAGCATTCCTGCCCTGCAGCACTAGGCCCCTTGGTTCAAATCCCAACCAGGATACTATCTGCATGGAGTTTGCATGTTCTCTCTGTGCTTGGTTGGATTTCCTCACTTCACATAATCTAAATATATCCTGGTAGGCCAATTACCGTAGTTACTGTCCAAACTGGTCCTAGTATTTGTACCTATGCATCTGAGATAGGGACTAGAGATGGGAAGACCTGGAAAAAAAAGTGGATAAGTTGGGGAAACAATTTTTTTTTTCAAAGCCGTTTTTTTCTCGAAAAATTTGAAAAAAAAAAAAAAAAGGTGTGGTATATGTTTTTTTACAATTATAAGCAATGCATCTATGACACGTTTTTCAAACGATATCCTGGAATACAGATCAAATAACATTGTACTTCTAAAAGAAGAGACATATGCATTTCTGCTACTAGGGGGCACTTCAGGAGTAAGGCTCCAGTTTAGTTTGCTTGTGGGCTCCATCTTGTACCCCCTACAGTTGGGTATTCTTTTCCAAATGCTACAAGGATGACAAAACCCATCCTTGCATGCCAGAGATGCCCTAAAGACTTTAAAATACTTTATGGAATGAAATGATGAGGACCAGAATGAGTTCATTCCAGAAAAAAACTCTTTCTGCTGCTTCTGGATCATCAAAGCGTTTCTTTACCAGCAGCATCTTCAAATAAGGAAGTCTTACAAACTATGGCCTCCCAAAAATACAAAATCCCTTAATTTATAAATAAAATTACACCTGAAAATCGTGAACATTCTGTCTCTAAAGCTCTTAATAGAGCCTGTAATAAAAAATCAAATTAAGAATAATAACTATAAATTCCCTTTAAAGCAATGCGCTAATTATCTAGTAAATCATGCTATAATTTCTTGATTTGTAGCTATGAAAGTGGCCAGTGAGTATACAGTATATGTATAAACAAATGAAAAATAAAAAATAGAAATAGTTAACAATACTGAGTTTACATCTCTTTATTAACAGACCACCATGCTGAATTAAAAGAAAAAAAAAAAAATAGAAAACAGTGTTGAACCTTCCAACGTGGTCTCCGCAAATGCTAAGAATTTTTTTTTAAATTACACAGTGTATTCTGTACACAAAGGAGCACTGTAAACAAGGCATGAAAATCAATACTGGTGGCTTGCTTATAAGACTAGACATGGCTGTTTCTCTCCTGGCCAGTTGTAGCAAAAGCACAGCACACGCACTTTTGATTTAAGAGTTTCCTCTTGTCCCAATCAAAGGTCAAAACAATGAGTTATTAAAAGCACTTTCACTTCCTCTACACCAAAGCGCTGTCTAGAGCCTCAGGCAGTAGGTTAGAAAAGCAATTTGTCTGCCTTCTGTCCCGTCTCTTCTCCCTCCGATCCCATTCTCTTGCCTACTTCTCATTTAGGGTTAGAAGATGTCACACCAAACAAGAAATCCTCCATGAGAAACGTTCTCTACTTCCCTGTACAAGCTTAGCAGGTTATAGGTTAAGAAAACGTCTGATATTTTATTTATCCAATCTTCATAGTATATAAACACCAGCCTACAGGATGCTCTGCATGTCTTCATAGGAAAACAGTGAGCCCCAGCCACCGCCGACAGCGATAAGTTATCTGCCCTGCATTGCACGATCACCTGCTCCGGACTATGACGATGGAAGGAAGTGGAGTTAATGAATATTTACATCTATCAAATAAAATGTCTTAGGAATGTGTGCAGCTATACAGAACGTACCAATTTAATATAAAATGATTCATCAGAAGTGTGAAAAAATAGACAAAGCAGATCAGACAACTTCTAAAGTGCTCAGAAGAACAGGCGGCCCAGATCCATCTGGCTGCAAAGTGATTCACGCGGATAGCTATAAAGTGGTTTTAAAGTCAATTTTTTTTTTTTTTTTTTTTTTACCGTAATGCATTCTCTGCATTAAGTTAAAAAAAACACCCCACTACCTTCCCTACAGCCCCCCCAGCCCCGCCATATGAAATCCCCAAACACTCAACTGTCTCCGGTCACCGCTCCAGCACTGTTTTGGCTTTAGCGCCACTTCTCTCACTTCCAACTTTTAAGGGAGCCACCAAGGGCAGTGGGGCCATAGGGTCCTCCTGCTGCTGTCAGCCAATCTCCAGTAAGGAGGGAATGTGGCTTGGCTTACCAGTGCTCTGGGTGTCTATGGACGAACACAGCCTGGCTTGGGAGCTTACATGCACGGGTGCCTCCTTAGCACCCAGCTTGCTAAAGAGACACCCAGAGGAGGGAGGAGCGGACAGCGCCAGCAAGGGTTTTCTAGAAGAGGAGGTAGGGACCTTTGTGTGCAATATCGTTGCACAAAGCAGGTAAGTATAACATTTTTTTACTTTAAAACAAAAAAAAAACCTTTAGCATCACTTTAACAAAAGGATTTGGAAGAAATAAAAAAAAAAAAAATTGCCCTTGAGGATTAGAGAGACATGTTCAGCCAAAGGGCCCAATAATGCATAATTGTGAACCCATCATTTACTCCCCCCAACCCATCCAAAAAGCTGGTAATCTGTCAAAGAAATACTTCTGTGATAAACCTCAGGTCTGATCAAAACTTTGTTTTAGGTTCCTTTTCATAAACTTCTGATATGGTAACATAGATTGGTATAAAAAGCCATTTATTGAAAGGGTACTTACATAACTTGTTCTAGGCTATTATTCGTTGTGCTCAAAAAATGTATGTTACACACAGTGTAGTTGGTAAGGTTGAATAAAGACAACGGTCCATCCAGTTGAACACGTGTGTGTGTGTGTGTGTGTGCACACACACACACACACGTCACTATAATTTCCATATCCCTGTATATGGTAATAGATGAGAAAAACATGCACACTGCAGCTGTCAAACGCCTGTTTTATAGGCGTTTGACATTTTTTTCTGCCCCTAAATGCTCTATGAACGCATTGGCACACATAGGCTTTTAAGGCAGGGGCATTTAGGGGCAAAAATCTGAAAACACCAAAATCGTGTTATGGAAAGGAAGGTTTGGGCAGAAAAAATGCCATATGCGCCTAAACGCCAGGTTTAGCACTTGAGTGTTCATTCATTCAGTCCAATGGCCAGAATAAATTAATATTCTGGCAAATTAAATTAATAACTCCCAAATGCTTGACACACCTAAACGCTTTTAAAAAATGTGGCTTTAGGCGTGTTTTAATGCTGTATTTCTCCTGTCAGAAGAAAGGCATTCAGAAGTGCCTAGTGTGCATGAGGGAGGCCTAATCATTTTTTACGTTATCTACACTCTCCGTTGATACCACTAACTGCTTTAACAGTAAAGAACCCCTTGTACAATTTAACATTGAACCCCATCTCATCCAACTTCATTGTGTGATTGTAGGTCTTCTTCAGATACCTTAGATGAAACAGTTTTCTCCCAATACTACAGTCACCAATGAAAGATTTGTAAATCGTGATCATATAACTTCTTAAAACGTATTCTCCCTGGAGAAAAGACGCCTACTTCTTGTTGTCCATCCATCTTGCCCTTCTCTGAACTCTCCGCTCTCCAGTTCAAGGATATCCTTCCTGAAAATTGGTGACCAAAACTGGACTGCATACTCAAGGTTAGGCCAAACCAGTGTTTTGTAAAGTGGTAGAATTATAGGTTTACCTTTTGAGTAAATACTTTTTTTATTGCATCATAATAGAATTTTCTCCCTTTTCTCCCAAATTGGACCTTGCTTTAAAAGTGATGTTTGCCCTTTCTTTGGATCAACTGTGGGCTCATGATTCTATATAAGCAGATTTTTGATGTATCGGTATTTATTAATTTTAAATTAAATTGGTTAAGCTTAATAGACGTGTATGTAACTTTGTAAGAGCCAGAGGCACAGGGTCTTAGCCCCCTAGCAGTTAAACATAGTGGAAATGAAGCAAAGGAAATGTAAGTATGTGCTTCTGGGGAAGGGCAGGGGGGTAGGCATGTCCTGCATGGACAAATCATAGGTTTGCTTTACACACCGTGTCATAAACCTGATCAAACTCAGAGGTTACCATCAGTAATAATCATATATGAAAAATGATCAAGCGATATGACAATCTGCAGTCACATACAAATTTGTATTTTTTCCGTAACCCCCTTCTGGCTCCTTTCTATTGTTCCTTTAATACGATGGTGGCCTCACTGAAAAATAGAGAGGCTCAGGAAGCCGAACTGGCAGAGCTAAGCTTGACTTTTATGAGAAAAAAAAAAAAAAGTCAAGATCTGCACATAATGTCACCCCTATTTATGGATCTATAATACATACAGTATGTACATCTGTGTTAATACAACAGACCCAGCTATCATGTGACCGACCACCTATATAAGGGACCACTGGTTAGGGGTCAAACACAGGAAAGTGGAGGTTAATCTTCGAAAACAAATCATTTTCAGATATAGAAACATAGATAGGGTGGGTAAAGCAATTACTTTATTCCATTGACTTGTAAATTACTACTATTTAAGAAAAACACAGTTGTAATTCTTGGGCTGTGTGAAACATCTAATGCGGACTTCTCGTCGGATTGAACTCCGAAGGACTTTTTGACGGAGCTCCGACAGACAGACTTGCCCACACAGTCCGTTCATCATACGCGATGACGTATGACGAGACTAGAAAAGGAAGTTCGATAAGTCAATAGCCAATAGCTGCCCTTGTGTCGCATTAGGTCGATCGGACCAGCATACAGACGAACGTTTTTTTCGATAGGAACTGGTTCCGGCAGAAAAATTTGAAACATGTTCTATTTCTAAAGTCCGTCAGAATTTTAGAAAGAACAAGTCAGATGAAGCCCACACACGAGCGGAATGTCGGACGGAATGATTCTTTTAGACCTTTTCTGCCGGAAAGTCCGGTCGTGTGTACGCGGCATAACTTTAACATTGTAATGAGATTTTGATTTTACCAGGTTGATGAGCTGTGTGTGAACAATATCTTCTACCAGAACGGCCGTCTCGTACAAAGGACGTCGAGCATCGCCAAGGGAAAACCTGAAAGGACAAAGAACACGACATAAGCCAAAATTAACACTTAAAAGCCAAAGAAAAAACACATATAAAATGTATGCACATATTTTTATATTATAGTGTTAATAAAAAAAAAAAATACCACTCCAGTTCAGCCAAATCCATCATCATAGCTATTATGGAGCTTTAGGGGTCCATTTACACCTTGATGTTATGGTGTGTTGCATTAACATGAATTATGGTGTGCATTAAAGCAACCCATTCAATTGAATGTGCTGTCAATGCACCAGAATGATCTATTTATTTTATCAATAAAGTGCACCACAAAATAAAGCAATTTGGTGCACTGCAATGAATGTGCATCAGAGGTGTGTTGCATATTGCACCAACATGTGCGTGGCCCACTGATATGCATCGCATTGAAGCGCATCTTAATTCATGCATGGCCACACAATGCAAGAGATAGGTGTAAAGGGGCCCTAACTGCTTACAGTTCCATGAAAACAGGCAAACATTAACCAAGTCAAGCCACACTAGCGTAGGCCTCTTAACAAGCGACTTCCTAAATACTAAAAGATCGTCAGGGAAACAAACAAGAACAGCATCTACCTCCTCTCTTCTAATACACAATCAAAATGATGATAACATTGCAGGTGCAGTGGTACTTTGGAAATATATGCAAATAAGCTGATCATTATCCACTTGGATTTTAAACAGGTGGTTATCAAAAATCAGCTAAAAAAAATTCACTTTTCCTTTCACTTATCACACGTTCGGCACAGGTGTTAAAGAACTTGGATGTGTAAGGCAAAATTTCAGAGCATAACAATTTTCAAGAGATGCAAACAGAAAGTATGTCATGAATGTGTAATAAGCTCACTGAAGGTTTAGTGGCAAAACAAATGGAAAAAAATGTAAAGATGTAGACACAGACTACAGAGCAATATCAACTCTCCGTTGTGGTGACCAAGACACAAGAATACAACATGAAAACCCCATTGGTCCTTGCGTTGATTGTCACCAGTCTCTTGATGTTTCAGCTCACCTCTGCAGCTTAAGGTGGAATCTGTAACCCACATCCAATGAAAGGTGCATGTAAGAAGTTTTATCATCGCTATTTCTATAACAGAAATACAAATAATTGTGAACCATTCATCTTTGGCTGTTGTAGAGGAAATTAAAACAAGTTTCTTACTAATGAAGAGTGCATAGCCTGAAAAAAAGAGTAGAAAAAAAAAAACTTGCCGATATTGCAATAACTATGGCGTAACTAGGGCTGAAACAACTAATCGATTAATCGACAACTAATCGATTATGAAATGAATCGATTACTATTTTCATAATCGATTAATCGGCCATAATGGGGTTAAAAAAAAACTAAAATGAGCCCTCTATAGTACAAAAAGAGCAAATAATCGCTACTGTAAATATTACTTTCACAGTTTTACAGTAAAAAAATGAACCCCTACAGTAGTGATTATCTGCTTTTTTTTTTTTTGTACTATAAAGGGCCTTGTTCAAATCTATGTGTTTTTTGGTGCTTTTTGCAGAAACGCACTACAGTTCATTTACATGGTTTCCTATGGGACACGTTCACGCAAAACTGTGCTTTTTTGGTTCAATATACTTCAATGGAGAAGCTGCAGAAAAGCACGTAATGCGTTTTTGCAGCAATTTGTGTTTTTTAATCTGCCCAACAACTAATTGGCCAAAAAAAGTACCGTATTTGCCGGCGTATAAGGCGACCCGGCACATAAGACGGCCCCCTTCTTTTCGATTTAAAAATGTGGTTTTGTGCAGTACTCACTATATAAGACGACCCCCCTTGAGCGGTAATACCGTATCTTCAGAAATGAAGTTGGCGCCAGGTAACATGCTGTCCCACACAGTATACATTCAGTATACCGCCCTGAGCCAATCACAGCGAGCTATGCATTCTATTATTGAATACAATGCCTGCTCGGATTGGCAGAGGCTGTTACATCATCAGCCCACGCCTCTGACTCTCACAGCCAATCCGAGCAGGCTACTGTATGTAGCCTGCTCCGATTGGCAGAGGTTGTTACTCCAATCCGAGCAGGCGCTGTATTCATTAATAGAATACAACGCTCGCCGGGATTGGCTCAGCGGTGTATACTGTATGTATACAGTATTACCGTACACTCCGGAGGGCTTATCATCCAGCGGGCGGCTGGTATAGGAAGGCGATACCCTTTATACAAGGTTGATTTTACTTTTAAACAGGAAGAAGAATGTATTTCATTTTGTGTAGTTATTATACCCGGCGTATAAGACGACCCCCACTTTTTGCCCATTTTTTTTTACTGTAAAAGGTCGTCTTATACGCCGGAAAATACGGTATATCTCTTCTGTCTGTTACTCAGAGTGGATTAAATATTTTGCTCCCTAACCATATAGTTGGTTATTTATATTTACCACTGCATATAGATTAAAAAAAAAAAAAAAAAGGCAATTTATTATTAAATCTTTACATATTAACTACATTAAACACCATACTTACATACTTTTTTTAAGGTTATTAACCGATTAATCGATTATTCAAAACAATAATCGGCCAACTAATCGATTATGAAAATAATCGTTAGTTACAGCCCTAGGCGTAACGTTTAGATGTCCACCTAGAAAGACCAGAGAATGTTTCTTTTTACAAGCAGAGGTTGCTTACTGATATTGTAGTGTGTTGGAAACTATTCTGTTCTTTTCTTTCTATAATATTGTTTAGGGTTTTTCTTTCTCTTGATCTTCATGTTTTGCTTAATTCCAAACCAAACTGTTAAATTATATGAAATAAACTCAACTTAATCTGAAAAACAAAAATTTAAAGATGTAAAAAAGTGTGCAGTTCCTGGATTATCTTTATTGTGGGCTATGGTCAGTATTCACTCCACAATGTGCCCTTTTAATTTTGCTTCTTGTTTCACTTTTTAAGAATTTTTTTGCAGTATACATAAATGTGCAGTGAGCCTAGTTACATAGGGAGGCAAGATGAAAAAAGTCAATCTAGTCCAACCAACAGAAAACAAAAAATAGAAAAACACCTCCATATACTGAATCATACAACCACCGCTGATCCAGAGGAAGGCAATAAAACCTATACAGCATTAGGGATGAGCTCAGACGTGTTTGCATGGTCCACGTGCAGAGCCCGCCAGGAAGTCGGCACAGCGCTGCGCTAATCACAGGCAGTGAGACATTGCCCGATCTTTGCAGCCGCGCATCGGGGCAATGTCTCACTGCCTGTGATTAGCGCAGCGCTCCGCCGACTTCCTGGCGGGCTCTGCACGTGGACCAATGCGAACACGCCTGAGCTCATCCTTATATAGCATGGTCCAATTTGCTCCAGCTGGGGAAAGAAATTCCTTCCAGAGCAGGGTCCATCCTCTTTCTCCTGCACTGGCAGTCCTCACTGGTGGACTCAATGGTGATTACATTGTTCTATACAGCATTACTGTATATGGGCCCAAGCATTAAAAGTATGGGTTTACAGAAAGTGGTTTGATCGATGCTGGGTGTCATTCAACCTAAGAATACCAAAACTCGATGACTGAGAAGGACTCAGAAGTCAAATCTACACTAAAAACACACCTCTCACTATCTCCTCTTCATGGCCTCCACTCAATATAGAGCGGAGGTCAACAGAAGGAACCAGTGAGAGATGAGGACGACCCAACAGATTGACACTCGCAGAAGTGTCTGTTCCCCTGGACAATTTACATAAAGATTTCTAGTGATGTTCTAGTTGCATGTGCAGCAGGGAAGGTAAGCATCCAATGTCTAATTTTGCAGGAACAAGGTCATTTTGAAACTTCCAAAATCCTGCCAAAAAGTAAGCTGCCTACCTTCAACCTTTGTGATCTACTCTGATCCTGATTTGGCTTTATGAAGATCCTGACATCCCCAACTTACAGGCCAATTCACCTTTACTAACCACTGTTCTGTTCGGGTCCATTAACACTTGTGTGACTTGTCATGCAACTTCAAAGTCGAAAATCAAAGTCGCATGACAAGTCGTTCCCCATGTTTTCTAGTGATAACCAATCATATACGTGCGTCTTAAAAGTTGCAGCGGCTTCAAAAGTTGTTCATGCACTACTTTGGTCTGACTTTCCTGCAACTTAAGGGCCATTGACTTCAATGTTGACCCTCAAAAGTTGCATGAAAGTCGTACCTGAATGTTATACAATGCAACAGTTGTCCATTATCACTGATCAAAGTCTAAGTCGTATCCAAGTCGCACCCATCCAAAGTTGCATCAAAAGTGCACTCTTTGGAGTCATACAAGTGTGAATGGAGCCTTAGTGTGCTCATATTAGACAGAAATGAGGACTCATGGTGTGAGTGGTACTTTTACATAATTTGACCAAAAAAAAAAACCTTGTGATTTGTGTGGCTTTTGTTCTTTTAGGGGACATGTTTAGTGTAGTGTCCATCTACACATACTGTAAATCTTACTGCAGGAAAACTGACCTTTTGAGTAGAAATCTCATTCTTTATGTGGCTGGTTTATATTTAGTCCATTTTTTAAAGCCAGCCTGCAGCTACAAAAAAACACAGTGGCCACAAAACAGCCTGCAAAATTATAAATGCTCAGCTATACAGCTCTTGCAGCGCTATGACCTCCTTAAGGCCCCTTTCACAGGGAACGGATCCGTAATGATCCGCCCCGTGAACATCCGTTTGCTCAGCGGGGATCGCTCCATTGATCCCCGCTGAGCGGGCGGATGACAGGGCGGTTCCTGCACACTGTGCGGGGATCGCCCTGTCAGATCTCCGCTCTCCTCTGTGGGGGATCAGCCGGTCCGTGTTCATCCGATCCGCTCAGACGGATAGAAAAATAGGATTTTCCTCCGTCTGCAGAATCGGACCATAGCGGAGACGGATGATATCTGGTGTCAGTGGATGCTCATCCGCTGACACCCGCTATCCCATAGGGATGCATGTATGTCCGTATTTCATCCGAAAACGGATGGATGAAATACGGACATACGGTCCGCACGTGTGAAAGGGGCTAATGCCTTCTCATTCAACACTTCCAAATGTGTTAAGACATGTTAATCAACGTCTGTTGCAGGCTATTTTGAGTAGTTTTTATTTTTTTGGGGGGGGGGGGGGGGGGGGGGGACAAATGTGCTATAAAGGCTAAGCTATAAGAGCCCATTCACACCAATGCACGTCTATTACTACAAGAACTGCAACGCATGTGCAACGAGCCCTCTTAAATGCATTTAAGATACCCATCTGCTTCATGAATAGTATCATTAACATGAGGGTGTGTTTGAGCATTGGGTGGGCATATTTAAATAATCAGTTTTTGTATCTTTAGGATTCAAAATCAGAGAGGAAAAAAAAGAACTTTGTGGTATAGAGCCAAAGCAAATGTTGAGAGTCCATGAACAGTTTATGCAGTCATAAAAAATAAAAAGGGCAAATAAACACATGTTGTGGGTTCTAGTTGACCCCCATTCAATCAGGGATTAAAATTGCTGGCAATTTAACATTAAATTCTCAGTATTTAGAGCAGACTCTAGCAGCTGATTGCAAAGCCAATTTTTTTTTTTTTTTAATCTCTGCCTCTTGGGAGTTCACCATAAGCACCACTTCACGTCTCTGAGCTCCCACCAAAACACATTAAAGTATACTTTAATACAGTTTATCTCTTGACTGTGATATCAATCTACATGTAGATTCAACACCTCCCACCTCCATCTCTTAAAAAATCATTTCAGACACAGACAGCTCTTGACAGAGGTTTAAACCCATCTTAATTCTATACAAAACTAAATGATAAGGTTTCATTGTGTTGGCCTGTACATACAAGAAGAAGATCGGAAGAAAATTTTAGTAAGACGAATGATCGGACAATTATCTGATCGTTATTCTAGTGCTTTCGACAGCCATTTCCAACGTTTCAGATGACAACATGAAAAGGTGCGGGCTAGAAATTTTTTATCGTAAGTGAACACAACGTCCGACTTTCGCTTAAAGCGGTTGTATACCCGCAGGACAAAAAAAAAAAAGCCTGTAAGGCAAAGGCATAATGAGCTAGTATGCACCACATACTAACTCATTATGAAATACTTACCTTAGAACGTCGGTATCTCACCCGGTCCACGCCGAGGGAGCCAACATTTTGCTCTCGGCGTGTCTTTCCGGGTTCACGGCGCCGCTTTAAGTGAGCGCAGGAGTTTTCTTCCAGCGTCTGCCGGACCTTTAGCCGGGCATTCACAGCGCATGCGCCGCTGACGTCAGCGGCTGCATGCTAAGTGAAAATCTTCTAAACCGTACAAGTTTAGGAGATATTCATTTTACTTACAGATAAGCCTCATTATAGGCTTACCTGTAGGTAAAAGTTAATAATTTGGGTATTTCAACCACTTTAATTAGTACGTCTGAAAAAAAAAAAAAAAAAAACCTGTAAGAGCAAGACTTTGCATGCTCGGAAATTAAAGAATACACTACAAAACTATTTAACACATTACATTACTTTTACCAAAGTTCTATTCAAGAATTTTCATAAGTTGAGCAACCTCTTTATTTTTGATATGAGACTAGCATGCAAAAATAACTTTGCGATTATTCGTCCGATAATCTCATTGTGTGTACCAGGCTTTAGAATAACCAAAGACAAAAATCTGGCAGACAACAAGCATTTTTTTGGATACATGTCAAATGGGAAAAGTAAAGAAATAATTGGAGAAATGTAGATGTTTCTATTTCCTTTATTCATGAGAGTCTGCTCAAAGGGCGCATTACACTTTAATGAAAGTGAAATGAAAAACAATGTTTACCCAATTTAAGCCGATTCCCTCAAAAAAAAAAAAGAAGAAAAGAAATTCACAGCTTGTGCCGCATTGACCCTTTATCAGAAACGACTGTCAAGACATTTCACGTCAACGCCATCTCACACTTATCTTTCCCACACTCCAGCTGCTAGACCCTTCCCACACACGCAGCTCTTCTAGACATCAGCGTGGCGGTTTTCAGCAGAAGTGAAGAAACCACGTAACCCCAGCCACAAGCGCTTCCTCTTCTTCCGCACACTGTGTGCTCTGACTCATTTCTCTTAACACTGTTCGTGCAAACTCTGCCTCAACACACCTCTCTCACACCCAGCAACAAAAGCTTTTTTTTGCTGTTGTACATTGCAGAAAAGAACAAAGTAACGCATGTTTTTTTTTTTTTTGCTTTTTTTTCTTCTTTCTCAGAATTCTAATTTCTTTTTAAAATGAATGTAAAAAAAAAAAAAAAAAAAGAGTTTTTCCGCTATTTCAGATAAATATTGTTCTTGAGGTACAGCAACTGTAACTTGCTCATCTCATTGCATCTTACTTGTCAAGTCAACCCAGCTGTAGAATCTTTGCCATGGAAGCCAGCGTGCTAACCCATATGAAGGCTAGTTATGAATTTTAAGGTTCTAGAAAACCTCAAATCCTACAACACCAACAGCTAGCTTCCAATGCTTGCAGGTTCAACTTCACTCCCATACTGGTAGTTTACATTCCTATGAAGAATTTGGCAAGAAGAGGCAAATATCCATCTAAGTTTGCACATTTGTTTTTCATTGCAATTTATTTTTATTTTTCGGTTAGGTAAATATAAATATGTTTCATAGTTATATTGAGTGTTCTGTCAGCAGAGGGAGATCTTGTCTCCTTTTCACATATTCAGCTATTTTAGCTGTGCTGAAAGAATTTCACTGTCTGTAGGACTCAATTAGCCTTATTCTTTAAAGAGTGACTGTGGTTTGCATGTCTTTTGACCTGCTTTCACATACTACCTTTTGTGAATTGAACCTCATTATTTAAAATTTAAAGGACTCTTTTGACATCAAGCCATTTTTTTTGTTTATTATACTTGCACAAAAAAGTAGAAAATAAAATTAAAAAAAAGTTAGGGCTCTTTCACACGGACGGTCCGTATGTCCGTTTTTCATCCTTCCGTTTTCGGATGAAAAACGGACATACATGTATCCCTATGGGATAGCGGGTGTCAGCGGATGAGCATCCGCTGACACCCGATCTCGTCCGTGTCCGCTATGGTCCGTTTCTGCAGACGGAGGAAAACCCTATTTTTTCATCCGTCTGCAGAGAGGATCGGATGACGACGGACTCTACGGTCTGTCGTCACCCGATCTCCCATAGGGGAGAGCGGTGCTCTGACAGGTCCGTCCATGCGCTGTGTGCAGAGACGGACCTGTCATCTTCCTTCTCAGCGGAAATCGCTCCGGCGATCCCCGCTGAGCAAGCGGATATCCACGGGGCAGATCAGCACTGATCCGCCCCGTGTGAAAGAGCCCTGAAAGAGCCCTAAGTGAAAAAAATAATGTGCTAAATGCAAGTGTGCAGCTGATTCATCAATTTGTTTTATGTTCTAAAGTGGATGTTTAAATCCTTCTCTAGTTTTTATTATTTTTTTAAATAAAAGTAACCTAGACATTTGTACGATTGAGCACTGCGCTTACAGCACAATGATGCAGTGAAAGGCACTGACATCTTGACACTATCTGCACCAGCTCCAGATAAGAAGTGAAGTGGAATACATGACGACCACAAGACATCTGAAAAAAGGTAAGCATACAAAAAAAATTACTTGAAATGGGCTTTACTTGTGAAATTAAGACATCCCTGTTTCTACTGCAAAAAGCGAGATATTTAACTGCTGACAAGCGAGATGGGAGCCTTTTATAGATTTAGGAAGAGGAAATACTGCCGACCTGAACCTGGGAGCAAAGGAGCGGCGTGCTGGGTGGCTAGAGAACGTGGGAAGGAGCCAAGAAGGTTAAAGAACGCCAATGTGAATGTGTCCACTGATGAGGAAGATGTTGATTATCTGATTGAAGATATACTTGATGTTCACATGGAGAAAACAAGGCACATAGGACAAAATCTTTGAATCAAAAGCCCAGTAAAATACCCAATCAACCACACAGTAAAAAAGCTGAGATTAAACTACATATAGAGGAAGCCTAGAAGGCCACGCCTCCTGTTGATGTCCTGGTGACGAAACGCATAGGAGCGCAGACGCACGGAACTACGTCCCTTTTGCTAGGTGGAACTCATGCTGGCTTGGGGGCTGAGGCGGGGGCCGCCCACCCAAAGCAAGATGCAACAAACCAGATAAGCATTAAGTGATAATGTGAGGGGAAGGTGGGTGGACACACCCGATCCACACTGAATCTGAAAGTATAAATGTACACATATAAAAATGTAATGAGTAAATGTGACAAAGTGCTTGTATCTGAAAATGTGTCCCGCCCCAAGTGAATAAATCCCAGGTGAAAAAATGCCCCACTGCATAAATATGAAATACCGGGGGTGATAACCCCTGAAATGGGTGTATATTAGCAAAATCGGCAATGTAAAAAACAGGAGTGAACAAGTGTCCAATAATAAATGCAAAGAGGGGAAAAATAAATAAATAAAATAATATGTGAACAAAAAATTCTACAACAAAAGCTTACTGGTGTAGGGTGATTGCCTGAGTGAACAAAAATCAAAGTGTCTCTGCAGTGGAGACATGGGAATTGAAATGCTGGACGTTGGACGCTATAAATACCCAAGATGGTGGGCGGGTGCCAGCCTAAGGCACACCTGTGCAATAATCATGATGTCTAATCAGCATCTTGATATGCCACACCTGTGAGGTGGTTGGATTATCTTGGCAAAGGAGAAGTGCTCACTAACACAGATTTGTAAACAATATTTGAGAGAAATAGGCCTTTTGCGTACATAGAAAAAGTCGTAGATCTTTAAGTTCAGCTCATTATAAATAGAGGCAAACACAAAAGTGTTGCGTTTATAATTTTGCTCAGTGTGTATATTATATATATATATATATATATATATATATATATATATATATATATATATATATATATACATACACACACACACACACACACACACACTTTTTTTTTTCAGTCATCAGTGTTCTAACTTTTATTCAGCTTTACATTATTTAGCTTAATTTGGTGGGCAATGTAGGATGCCCTTGCAAAGGCGTCAGAGAACTGTGTAGTCTAGCTGCATCAAAAGCCATTCATCACCCTTCTGAAGATCCTCCCTGTTGTCAAATGACTTAGTAAGCTTTCTGGCATTTCAACGCCTGAAAGTGCAAATATTTTTTCATTCAAACTGGGCTGTGCTCACACACACTATTAATCTCAGTAGAGATATGTACACGACTTTGCATCATTTTGCACACATGGAAACTTTTATGAATATGTGAACAAAGTCCAACTTTCTATTTATTTTAAGGCTAAGTTGACACAACATGCAGTAGGACTGCTTTGGGTGGCTATTCCAATGCAGTCCTACTGCATGGACAAGGCAAAATACCTAGTCACCCATGTGCCAGTTCACGCCACTGCATTGTGGTTGTGTGCAGGAACGGTGCACTAAAAGTTTTTTCAGCGCAGCGCAAGGCAATAAACTGCCTCACACTGCGCAGCTGGCAATTAAACTTTATGAGATGTCTGTGTGAGATTTCAATAAAGTTTGTTAAAAAAAAAGAAAACAGTGTGATGCAATGTTTGAATAATAACCATAAAATTATTTCATAGATACCAAAATTGAATAAGTGATCAATGTGGCTTGCCCAAGGTGAAAACTAGTGCTGAGGTCTTCGGTGCTAGTGACATCCATTATTATTATTATTATTATTATCATCATCCATTTCACTGCTTCACAGCGACCATAGGAAGTTTATTTGTTTGAGTCACTTTCACTCATCCACTTTTGTGTTTTGCATAGAATATTTTGTATGCACTTGAGTGTGTTTTTAATATGGTTTTTGCACACTAGTCACTTTCTATATTTATACGTATACATTTTATGTATTGTTGCCTTACAGTTGATGCCAGCGTATTGCAATATATGTATATATTTTATTTGATTGTCTTACTGATGGTTTAGCCTGCGATGCACACAGTCACTTTAATTCGCATATTATTCCCTGTTTGCTGATGTGACACCACAGCAACTTTATGCGATTTTTTATACTGACATCAGTTCAGGAGCGCGACACCATACATTGATTTTTTCCATTCCTCCCAAATTGGGTATTGTTTTAACCCTTTCGGTGTTCGCTGCACCTCACACCTTTATTATACCACTTCTTTTCCGTTGTAGCGCGGGAATATTACATTTACATTCAAAGCCACAGGACTGACAGATCCTTCAGGGCCCTACACAGGCAGATCGCCTCCTGAAAGCCCATTTGACCAGGGCAGCAAAAGGGGGCTGTCAGCCCCAACATTACATTTGGATCCCACCACTGGGATGTGGCCGCCACTTCAGGATCCATTGTACCAGTAAGGATCGACAGCCTTTGTTTACATCCCAGTGCCCCAAAAAATTTGATGCAGAGAGCAGAATAATGGAAGACTACTAAACAGTGGGAACATTGCATTTTGGCATAAAGACTATAAATTGTTTTAATGACTATGCTCCATGACTTTAGGTTTACTTAATGACAAACGTTTCATGACCAGAATCATGTCCCCCATTATACATTTGTGATCATTGTCACATACTTTATTACATTTATTTTTTAAATGCAACCAGTGTTCCTTTACATCCATAACCCTCAACCCCTCCAATTGGGAGGGGGGTACAGGTTATGGTATCTCTTGAAATATGTCTATATACATGTAGCAATATTGTTTTGAAAAATACTGCATTGAGCTGAGCTGGTTAACTGTGCTGTATTCTTTCAGAGCATACAAGGTAGTCTTGAGTCTTCATGCCCTCTAATTGTTGAATGTACCCACTAGAACATGGTGGACCAACTATTATGATCTATATTTTTTGGACCCTCTTAAAGGATTGCATATATTCATTGCTACTGTAAATGGATAACCTTGTAAAACTGATCTACTTTTCAAATGCAACTGCTTTGTACACTTATGACTTATGTTTGGCCTAGTGTCATCAGATGTGGTTTTGTATGTGCGCATCGCAATTTCTAAATAAAGAATAAAAAAAAAAAAAGATGCAACCAGTGTAAATACCTGAACATGGCTGGTATATGGTATTGTATACAATATATGGCATGGCATGTGTGTATATGGTACACGGTGCCTAAATAAATTACCCAACACAGGCATGCTGTATGTCTGCAGTGTCCTGTACCTCTGAATGGCCAGAAAAAGGATTAAAACTGACCATGTGAGACCAGATCAGCTTCTGTGCTTTTTGTGGTTAGTTTAGAACAAAAACTACTGGCTCGGCCCAACCTCGTCTCAAACGAGCCCAGAAATCAGCGCAACCCAATGCGTCCCCGACGCGAGCCGCAGGCGGGGGCACCATCCATCCCGGGCTGTAAGACCCTGGCAGGCGGGCCGGGGCTCAAAAATGGCAGAGAAAATGCAGGACATCAACAGCGGTCCTGACTTTCAAGCACTGAGGACAAGGGAACAGCAGGCCACCTTCTACCCACAAGGCAGGAGAAGGTAACACAAAATACAGCAGACTACCCACTGAGTACCCAGAGCACAGCCCATGAGACTCAGGAATCCACATTGGTTCCAGAAAACATGTTGACCCCCTGTCTGGAGGAAACACTAATACTGAAGGGGAGGCTTAGAGGACTGTCTCTTAAGTGATGTGGGTTAACGTATTTCCTGTCCCAGTGGGTGGAGCCCTACGTCTCATGGGCTGTCTTGGAAGGAAGACGACTTGTGAAATAAATATTTAGGGTATCGCTCTTTAATCTACTTGTATTGCACAGAGCCCACTGGGAAATACAGATGGTTTCCCAATGCTTGCAATCTAGGGGTGTCATGAATCAATGAACAAAGCATTAGAGTAAAATAAAAAATAAAAAATGGCAAAATATTTCTTGCATTAGTTTAAAGAGACAGTTTGCTTTTACTTTCACAATATCCCCTAGATCAATTGCCTGGAATGCTTTATTGTTTATGATTTTGCACTCAGAAACAAACTTATAAGGGCACTGTGGCTCCGCCTACATGCTCCATCTCCAGCATACACCCCCTTTGTAAAATTTGGTAAAATTACTCTTCGTAGCACAAGCCACAGACCAGAGTCATTAGGAGGACTAATATGGACAGCATTATGGGTTTTCTTTCGTAAGTTGCAACAGCTGGCCAGCTCAAGACTAGATCCCTAGATTTGGGATAGGAATTAGAATATTTTTATTTTATGTACTTATTTAGCTCTGTCAATTTACACAGTGCTTTAAATATACTGTATTATATATTCACATCAGTCCCTGCCTTCAAGGAGCTTACAATTTCCTAGGTGAATTTAGCATAATTCTTTTACCTGTTGCAATTACTACTTGTCCACTATTAGAAGGGAATTCCCTACTTTTCATTAGAATTTTGTTGACTTATTACCTGCCTCCTCAACCTGTGTCCCTCAAATGATCAAAAACTGTTCTGCATTAATTCAATGCAAAAAAAGTTTACATCAACTTCAACCAACACAAATATTTTGGTTTTGACTGAGCCTGGTGGTTCAGTCATCTGCTAGCTCCATATCTCTGAGTTGCCGCGAGATTATCCTAAACCCTCCTGCATGGCCACGATGGAAAAGGCACAATCCTACAGCTAATTTCTCAAGCTATTACTACACATTAGAAATACTCAAACAGGAAAATGTGACATCACCACCTGATTTTGCAATAGCTGAGGAAGGTAGCTGGAACTGCTAATTTCCAGTGAGAGGACCCAACACTGATTCCCTAATAGATGCCAGCATGTGATTTGACTACGCAAATCTGAAATTATAAATTTGGGTGGTATTAGGATTTGGGCCAGGAGTGGATGATAAACCCTGCTGCCCAGTCTATAGCGGACCCATCAAGCACCAAAAATAGCCCCCTATGGCTAGTATGGTTTCTTTTTCTAGTATTTTCTGATGGGAATACCTGGTGTTTATACCCGTGTGGCCTGGTATATGCATATGAAGTGTGAAGTCTGATCATTGAGCTGCTAGGCTTCACATTACCTGCAGTGCACACAGGAGGAGAGAGGTGGGAGGAGGAGGAGCAGATCGGCTCTCTCCTCTCCCATTCACGCGTGGGAGGAGGAAGGGGAAAATGTCAGTGCAGCCTATGAGCTGTATGAAAAAGATGCTCTCCGTTCAGAGTCCTGGTGAGGAGGCACTGATAGGCGGCATTAATAAGCAGTGATAGCAGTGCTGATTGTCAGTGTAAATAATGTACTGACAGTCTTGCAAGTTAACGGCTCTCTTTTCCTCACACAGACATAGCGTGGGAGGAAAGGCTGCCGATAACCAGCAAGTGTTTTTACATGTGATCAGCTGTGACTGGCCCTTTACTATGATCAGCTGTCAGAGAGTGCGCTGGATTCCCACCCCAGGGGGCATGTGGAAGGCAGGGTTCTGGGAGGACTTCCATGGCCGCCCTCCCAGAACTGGAAGCCCGGGGCTTGGATGAAAGGGGGGGATCAGGGGGCCCTTTAGGGTTTCTTGCACCGGGGCCCTGAAGATTCTAGTTACGCCTCTGCTCTGATGGGTAAGTACTTTAGCATAGTCCTAATCATGGATCAGTAAATACTCCAGTAGAGTCCTATCTGTTAAGTACTCCAGAATAAGTACTCTAGTACAGTCTCAGTGACTTATTGGTAAGTACGCCCATATACTCTGGGTAAGTACGCCAGTATCATGTGTCATCCGTCAGTCCCAGACAGTTCTCGTGGGGTAATATGGGGGGGTAGTACCGGGTGGAGAGGGGATTGGTACTCACAGGACAGGAAGAGGTCCAAAAGGCGGCGTGCTGTATCCAGTCCCAATGGCGGAGTTGGCGGATGATGTGCCACTTCCTTCGGATCCCGGAGTTTCCCCCTAGCTGCTGCATCCCTCCGACACACAACATGGGGGAATGGCCACATGTCATTAGCTGGGAGGGTGGGGAGAGTAGTGGCAGAGGCCAACGCTGGGGGAAACCTGGCCAGTGACAGGAGTGTGCAGAGAGGATAGTGACCCCCAAACTGACCCCTGATGCGGTCAGTCTTGGCATGCCGATCTGTGCACTGTCACGGATGCGGTGACACCATCACGGTCGGCTATCACTTCTTACTTGATGGTGTGGCCCCTCTGGTGCGTGTCACCCGGGTGCGGTCTGCACCCCCACATCAAAACCACAGACATTCTCAAAATATTTTGATAATATGTACTGTGGATGATTACGTAGGAACATTATTCAACAATTTTTTGATAGATAGAAACTTTTCATAGATTGTCTCAGAAATAAAGATGCACAGAGGTTCACCAATCTAACCCTCTAAGCCCCCGTACACACGGTCATAAATTCCTACCACAAAATCAGTCAGATTTTTTTCGACGTATTTTGTCTGACACTGGTGTTGCATACACACGGTCAGACAAAGTTGTCGGAAAATCCGATCATTCTGAACGTGGTGACGTTCGTTGCGTACGACGGAACTACGTAGAGGCTATTAGCCAATAGCTTTGGTCTCATAATTTTATCTGAGCATGCGTGCACACTTTGTCCGTCGGAAATTCTCTACACACGATCGGAAAAAGTCCAATCGTATTTTGTTGTCAGAAAATTTGAGAGCAGGTTCTCAAATTTTTTCCGTCGGAAAAAGTCCGATGGAGCCCACACAAGGGCGGATTTTCCAACAACATGGTTCGATCGGACATTTTCCGTCTGAGTTTCCGACCGTGTGTACGGGGCATAAGATGCTCTTTTTTTTACCAAATCATGTTACTGCCCTGTTGCCAATTAACCTAATTATTTGCAAAATGTTCTTCCAGCTCTTCCTTGTTAGTACCACTTACTTTGTCAGCTTTTTGTTGCCCTGTTCCAACTTTGACACATTTGCTACTATCAATTCCAAAATTACCTTATTTTTTTGAAATGTTTTCTATTGGGATTAAAATGTGGGTTTATAAGATTTGCAAATCATAGCATACTGTTCTTATGTAGATTTTACACAACTTTTTTGGAATTGGGGTTGTAGACAAGTATACAGATATTTTTTACAGATATTTTTTACCCAGGTCAGGCAGTATATCTAGCAGGAGAGGGGAGGGGATAGGCAGGAATACTACTTTAAATGTATGCATAAACACATATATGCATGTACGCACACGTTTACACGATATAGCTGTGTACACACATAAGTTACTGACTTGGTGCACACATTTTTTGGTTTACAGATCTGAACGCAGCATAATTTTATTGATTGTTACATGTATTGACTAAGGCCGGGTTCACATATGTTTAGGTGCGAATGAGGTCAGAATTTTTGCCTGAATTCGCACCTGAACTGGACCCAAAGACGCACAGAACCCTTTTAGAATGCCGCCCAGACCTGTGTGAACGGCGTGTCATGCAAATTAGATGCGGGTAAACCCACATCCAATACGCATATGTGTGAACACAGCCTCAAAGAAAACAATGCACTGAATTCAGATCCCAAAAAAGGCAATCCTCATAAAAACCAGGTGTCCGCGCATGCTCTGAAGAAACTCTGGTCACGTGCGAAACGCATCAGTATGATGCCATCACGCTGCCTGTAGCGAGGACTCAGACCCGCCCACCAGCTGACGAAACCCCCTTGGCTATTCCCGGTACATTCGAAAGAGCCGCTGGAATGCTTGGGCCATATGCAGGCTCCCACTAACCAAAAGGACTTCCAGTTACTGGCTAGATTTCAGTGATCCGGAGGATGGTTATTGGGAGAGTGGTGAGCTGCACTGTTTTACACCTCCCGGCTGGGAGGAGGTTATACACACATATACTCACCTGCCCCATAGAGACTTACAAACCCGCCTGCATAGGATGATTTTAGCCTGAAAAGCCGCAAGATATATAAGCTCAGTGAAGGAATTCTTAATAATCATCTCTTGTCCATTTTTTCCAAACTGCATTTCCAGTCACTTTCCCTTTGTCATTTATCCATGAACTGTCTATGATCTTCTAATCAATGTTATTGGAGCCAATTGCTCCCATCATTACATATCATTTTGGTCGAATAGACTCATGGATGGGATTTTCACTCTGTGTTTGATATCTATTTAATATAAGCAAATCAATAATATAAGCAAATTGACAGCATCATCTATACCAGGGGTGCCCAACCAGTGGCCCGGGGGCCAAATGTGGCCCGCGGAGCCCTCTGATGTGGCCCTTGACGTCCTGCTCTAAGATGGCAGGTTGGCAAGCCCAGATCACGGGTTGCCAACCTGCCATCCCTGAGCAGCAATTTTGTGAATGAAGCCGCTGGTAGTGGAAGCAAGTGGCTGCAGAGTAGAGCCACATAAGCCAATGCTTCCTGTTTAGCGTCTGCTCCTGTCACAGGCAGAGTGATACCAAATGCACTCCGCCTGGGACAGCAACAGCCAGCGATACCAGAATAGAAGATGTTTTTTAAAGGTAAGTTTACTACTAAATTCACAGTATATATGGATATATCTGTTTTGCAGTGGTTACTGGGCTGCTTTCAAAATGATCCGCAGGTGCAGAGCAGCTGCAGTTTACCTGCATTGAGCCATAGACTTCTGTTGTTACCTGCAGGTTTGTGGCGCCTACCTAAAAAAAAAATAGAAAGGGATCTGCCCCTTCCGTCTGGGAAAATCAGATAGGATCAGAGGGCCCATAGAGTAGAGTGGGCTGTGTCCGTGGACACGGACCTGTCATCTGATCCGCTCATTGTGGCCCGCGACCAGTTACCAATTCGCTTAAGTGGCCCTCGCTCTTCAAAAGTTTGGGCACCCCTGATCTATACCAACACAGCAATCATCCATGATTTGATAAAGTGCATAATGATATTAATGGGGGTGTATGTCAATGTGGTGGCCATCTGAGTCTGTAGGCAATGTTGTCTACTTTTTAATGAAATTGGTGGAGATATTTTCTATTTTTGATTAGTGTTAAGTGAATTTTTGCAATAAATACTTTATATTTTTAATCTGCCTGTTCCTTTTTGAAAAATTGCTCTGGGGAATCCTTTTTGTTTCCTTCCCTTCTTTTGTATGCTCTGCTAATTCAGAGGAACACACCCCAGACTTCTTGTGAAGATATTCCCTGTGGTGAGGGCATATGGGAGCAGTTATGAGGAATCATCATTAATATCTTTTTTTCTCTCGCCCCCAATTATTAACTACCAGAGGTGGCGCCATAGTGCCATTTTTATCTTTTCCTTTTTTTTGTTACATATCCTGATAAAAACACCAGATTGCTTGGCCATGTGCAAGGACTCTTACAGGTACAAAAGAATGACAGGTATTCTATATGTAACAGACCATAGGCAATTTAAGCTTCACATCTGTGCAAGAAAGGGAAACATGAATCTTTGTTGGCAGTTTTAGTAGATCACAGCAAATTTTTATGGCACAGCCACAGAGTGACTTGACAGTTGACAGCTTATGAAGCTACGTATTGAGCCGCCAGCTTCATTAGCTTCTTCCGTTATTCAATGCATCTGCTTACAGCCATATCACACCAGTGTTTTAAGTGCATAGTCATCTATTGTAATCATTTACAAATTGCCAGAGCAAACAATCAGCTCTTGTAGCCGTCACAACCTTGGCGTGATATGACCAGTTTAAAAACAAAGCAGTTGAGCTGTGCAGGAAGAGACTTGTCCTTTTTCGTCATTAGATGTGATAAAGAGGACAGGATGTTGCATGAGATGTGTGTAGCTGCAGTCACTATTCAGGAAATCCTGAGTGTGGCGTTCGTTCCATGTGACATGTGAGTGCAGCAGCAGCTCAGCTGCCTTTGTCACTTCTCATAGTATGAGAGCAGGAGGGTGAAAACACGAGACCACCAGTACCATTCATGAACGTGGCTTCCATAAAAAAAATAAAAAACAAAGTCTACAGTATCACGTACGGTCAGAAAACAACAGGCACTAGCACATGGCACCGTACAAATTACATGACCTCCATTCAGAAACCAATGACAAAGTTTATATCCTTTGTGTGCAGTTCCAGAACCTATGGCTTTACACTGAATTATTTATGAATAAGAAAATTAAATTAGCCCCGATTTCTACTTCCAGTTAAAACATAGCCAACTAATAATGTCAGCTGATAATATTTTCATAGGTTGTAGAGAATGGTGATTGGTTTAAATTGTGATGATAAAAATAACTGTAGAGGTATTTAACCCCTTCAATACTAGGCACTATTATCCCCTTCCTGCCCAGGCCAATTTTCAGCTTTCAGCGCTGTTGCACTTTGAATGACAATTGCTCGGTAAAGCTACACTGTACCCATATGAAATATTTATCATTTTTTTGAGACAGATAGAGCTTCCTCTGTCCTGTTTTTTTTTATTTTTTGCTAAACAAAAAAAGACCGAAACTTTTGAAAAAAAAAATGTTTTCTTTTGATTTTTATAATACAATTTTGCAAATACGTAATTTTTCTTCTTCACTGATGTGCGCTGATGAGGCTGAACTGATGATCAATGTAAATGTCCCCTGTAACTGGAAAGCCAGTTATCGGCTTTCCATTCCTCAGACAATGATGGCGATGAGTTAAGGAAATGCCAATAACCGGCATTTGTTTACACGTGATGAGCTTTTATTGGACACAGCTTATCACATGGTAAAAAGCCTACGTCATTGGCTCTTTACTCCAGATCGGTGATGCACTGTGTTCGAAGGAGACAGCTCACCACGGATCACCACGATGTGCACCCTTGTGGGTGTGCATGCGTGCATCAAGGAGAGGACGTCATGTGATGTCCATTTGGAGCAGGGGTCTTCAAATTATGGCCCTCCAGTTGTTCAGGAACTACAATTTCCATCATGCCTAGTCATGTCAGTGAATGTCAGAGTTTTACAATGCCTCATGGGATGTGTAGTTCTGCAACAGCTGGAGGGCCGTAGTTTGAGGATCCCCCATTTGGAGCTACGAAAGGCCTGTCTGACCATCATTCTGCTATAGGCCAGGCGGGAAGTGGTTAAAGTGGTTTGAAAACACTTACATATACCCAGTGAAGTGACTGGCTTCAGGCGATACACAGAGATTAAACAAATCCTCTACAAACATTGTACCCGTTTATCTGTAGTCTTCTCTTCTCTACATTCATTAAAAGTCCACAATTTATAAAGCTTGTCTGAGCTGTCAGAAAGCAGGGGGTGGAGAGCTAAAATTACACACTGCAGAGCTTAGTAAGGAGAGCTCTGAAAGCTGATTGATGAAAAGGGACACACTGCCCTTCACACAGGAACAGGGTTGATGCTGTCAGTCACAAGCTGTGTGCTGGAGCTCCCTCCCCTGTCAACATTTTTCTCCTATGCCCCGTACACACGAGTGGATTTTCCGTCAGAAAAAACTTGGATGTTTTTTTCCGACAGAATTACGGTCAAGCTTGGCTTGCATACACACGGTCACACAAAAGTTCTCTGAACTTTCAACCGTCAAGAACGCGGTGACGTACAACACTACGACGAGCCGAGAAAATTAAGTTCAATGCTTCCGAGCATGCGTCGAATTGTTTCCGAGCATGCGTAGGAATTTTGTGCGTCGGAATTGCTACAGACGATCAGAATTTGACAGTACAAAATCGTATGAGAATTCACAACTTATTTTAGCAAGGGAACCATGCAATTTGTTGAAAGTCGCAGCAAAGTTTCCTCACCGCTTTTCTGTGATTTCATCACGGCTTGCATTGACTTCTGTTAAGTGAATTATAAAAGCCACAATGAAATCTGAAATCCAAATCGCACTGATCTGCAGCTTTGAAATCACCCTTAAGTAACGCGATTTCAAAGCTATAAACATTAATGATTTGTACACATCAATGTGGCTGCCAGCGAGCGGATGAATAATGTGCTCCAGTTGTGTAATAAGTTCCATTTGCTCGTTCACAAAGGGGGGGGGGGGGGATGGCAGCTTTGATCAGGAAGCACACGAGACAATTATCCTCCAAGAAAATCTAAACTGGACATTGATCACTCATTTTCTTTTCTGATGAGGAGACACACAAGACTCATCACCCACCCAACAAAGTGCCTCATTGAAAGCAGCCCGCAGGAGAAATTTGTGTCGAGCCGACATGAAAAGACAGAAGCGGCAAGACAAGTTTTTTGTGTATACATATGGAGGGTGCCGCTCACTGTACAAATGGATTCTCGAGATGTTGGTGGTTGCACAGGAGCAGTACGGGGGGTCCGTCACGTAAACATCTTGATGATTACAAATACAGTATGTGCTTTTAATATCTCTCAGAAGTCATTTTTCAATTTAACTAATTAAACACAGGCTGCCAATCCAGTGTAATCTGGATGTGAATTATAGTTGTATTTGTTGAAAAGGAAGCTTCCCAGCCAACTTCACTTACACTAAAAAAAGAGCTAAATACCATAGAATGTTATACTGTAGTACCATTGTCTGTTCATGGAACAAGAACCCAAACAGAACCATAATGCTCTTCCATGGCTGGAGCCTTCATAGTGCATTGCATTTGTAAAGTGAAGGCCACAATGGTGGGACGAGTGTTGAGGGAGGTCCCCTCTTCCACTACTAATCTTCTGGACCAAAATGGTGAGTAAACAGAATCGGGAATCCTTGTCTGGTCAAAGTGGGTCTATGTTGTTCACATAAGACTCAGCTCATCAAATCACCCCAAAGAAAAGTAAAAAGTGTTTGCAATTTCCTGACTTCTGGATGCGGATACATGACTGATGGGGGCTTCAGAAAAAACATTCAAGAAGAGTTTGATATTTGGACACTTTTCCTCTCTTTTAGCAGAGACCACATAATGAATGTCAATTAGAGCTGCACGATTCTGGCTAAAATGAGAATCACGATTTTTTTGCTTAGAAGATGGATCCCGATTCTCTCACGATTGTCGCAGCGTAACATAATTTTTCACATTAAAACAAAAAAAAATTGTGCTAACTTTACTATTTCGTTTTTTTTTTATTTATTGGAGTGTATTTTCTCCCAAAAAATTGCATTTGAAAGGCCGCTGGGCAAATACAGTTTGACATAAAATATTGCAGCAATTGCCATTTTATTCCCTAGGGTCTCTGCTAAAATTATATAAATGTGTGTAATTTTCTAGCAAAAAATATTGATTTTAACTTAAAAAAAGAAGTGTCAGAAAAAGATTTAGACTTTAAGTGGTTAAACTTCCTGCATTTACACTAGACATGTGCACACTGAAATATTTGGTTTTCGGAATTTCCTTTTCTTCCGAAAAATACATTTATTTAGTTACTCCCGAAATTTGTTTTCATTTATTTTGTTTTTCGTTAAAAATTGCATTCGTCCGAAAATCCAAATGAATTAAGGTCGAATCTGTCATTGAACGCTTATGGTGTCTGTCGAATGTTCAATGAAGATTCGACGGAGCAGCTAAACTGTATGACTCTGTATAGTTTAGCTGCAATTCCACCCAATTCCAGCAGCAATCTTTTCTCTCTACGTCGAATCTTTCCTCTCTACGTCGAATCTTTCCTCTCTACGTCGAATCTTTCCTCTCTACGTCGAATCTTTCCTCTCTACGTCGAATCTTTCCTCTCTACGTCGAATCTTTCCTCTCTACGTAGAATAATCTTGGACTAATAGAGTTAAGGTTAGGCACATTCGACCACCGGTTCAATGGACACAGATTGTTATTGTCAGCGTCGAATCTCTTATCTATATCGAACTGTTTTCACAACAAAAATAAAGCATTTGTTTATGTCGGATCTTTCGTTTTTCGGATTCTGCACTTTCAGCAGGAGAGATCGTCAGGGGGGGGGGGGGGTGAATCGAGATCGCGATTTTTTAACGATTAATCGTGCAGCTCTAATGTCAAGACATTGGTCACCAGACAAGTACCAAAGAGCTGGAATATTGGGAGGATTTAACGAATAAGGTATTTAGATATACACTCACCGGCTGGGGTTAGGTACACCTTGCTAGTATCGGGTTGGACCTCTTTTTGCCTCCAGAACTGCCTTAATTCTTCATGGCATCGAATGAACAAGTTGTTGGAAACATCTCTCCGAGATTTTGGTCCATACTAACATGATAGCATTACGCAGTTGCTGCAGATATGTTGGCTGCACATCCATGATGTGAATCTCCTGTTCCATCACATCCCAAAGGTGCTGTATTGCTCACTGGATATTTTCTCTATTTCAGACCATTCTCTGTAAACCCTGCATATAGTTGTGCGTGAAAATCCCAGTAGATCAGCAGTTTCTGAAATACTCAGACCAGCCCGTCTGGCACCAACAACCACACCACGTTTTAAGTCACTTAAATTCCCTTTCTTCCCCATTCTGATGCTTGGTTTGAACTTTAGCAAGTCATCTTCACCACGCCAAGATGAGTAAATGCTACCATGTGATTGGTTGATTAGAAATTTGTCTTACCAAGCAATTGAACAGGTGTACCTAATAAAGTGGCCGGTAAAGGTATATGGCATATTATATGCGTACAGTAGGGGGTGGTGACTTGGAACAGGAGTCTGGTTGATTAAGGCTGCATTCACACCTGAGCGTTTTGTAGCTTGAAGCCTGAAGCTACAAAACGCTAGAGGGGAAAAAATCCATTATTCTCAATGAAGATGGTTCACATCTCCACTCCATGTCGCCTGAAACCGGACGCCTGAAGCTCAAACAAGTTCCGGACCCTTTTTTGTTGCTCGAATCAGGCAGATTTGCATGTTTTTCTTCTTTTTACATTGGTGACCTTTTGCTCTGCACAAAATCGTGACAAAACACCGTAAAAACGCTGCGAAATCGCAGCAAAAAACGCTACAATTCGCGCAATTTTCTGCCCGAAAACGCTACGCTCAGGTGTGAATGAAGCCTAAGGGGAAGTTATCCCAGAAAAATGTCACAAAACCTGACAAGCAGAAAATCATACCAGCAAACATCAGAGGAGTATCCTCAGTGGCACCTGTGACAGATGATTGGATAGTAGAACCTCTGCCCAATCACTGACCAGGGCAAGGAATGAAAACTCTGGGGAGCTCTTCACTCTGTGAGCCCTTGATGAATTTTATACACTTAGTGAAATGGGATAGGCAAGGTAAAAAGGGTTCATAGCAGTACAATTTATGTTGAATGGCAACCCAAGACACCTATGTTGCTGCGCTCTGGTAAAGCACTGCCGTGTATTTCACTGTTTTACCAAAAATGCTATAGGGGCGACATCTACACACGGTCGGACATTCCGACGGAAAATGTGCGATCGGATCATGTTGTCGGAAAATCCGATCGTGTGGGGGCTCCATCGGACTTTTTCCGTCGGAATTTCCGACACACAAAGTTTGAGAGCTGGACCTAAAATTTTCCGACAACAAAATCCGATCGTTTAAATTCCGATCGTGTGTAGATAATTTCGACGGACAAAGTGCCACGCATGATCAGAATAAATTAAGAGACAAAAACTATTGGCTACTGGCTCGTTTATAGTCCCGGCATACATGTTTGACGTCACCTCGTTCAGAACGTTCGGAAATTCGGACAACTTTGTGCGACCGTGTGTATGCAAGACAAGTTTGGCCCAAAATCCGTCTAAAAAATAAGACGGATTTTGTCGTCGGAATGTCCAACCGTGTGTACAGGGCATTAGTCCATTGTGGTGCATTGGCAGCCTCAACCCAATGTGCAACGTAACGCGTAAATTAACCATTCGCATCACAGTCACTGCTTTAAAACAGCGATGGGATAGAGGCTATTCCTACCAGTTGTTTCAAAAAGGCTAGTGGTCTCAGGAGGTCCTATGGACCCCTTCCAGCACTAGTGCTGAAACTGCTGGCGATCACTAACTGCCGCTAAGCCCAAGAACAACTGTTTTATGTTTACATTGATAGTGTAGTGACGTCTTGGCACTTCCTGTTAGTAGGGAGGCCCAAGCAGAGCTGCTGCAGCTCTGTCCAGCCTCTCCCCACAGCACTAGATCACTACTATAGTGATCTATTGCTGGATGATTGCAGCCAGCAGTAGATCACTCTTAGAAGTTATCTGTTGTTGCACAGCTGCTTCTGGGGATCTGGATCTGGTGAGAAAAAATAGAAATAAAAACTACAAAGGGCTTTGCCTTTTTTTAAATCTCAAAACTACACCCTGATTACTAGGATATGCAGCTTACGTATAGACTTTTCCAACAAACGCTAGTGGCCAGCTAGGTGGCAGAGCTGTTTTGAAGCACTACTACAGGGTCAGAGCGTTCTGGAAACAATTTTAGGAGAACATTGTGAAACTCAAGAGATAGGAAGTCACCTCAGGTAACGTCGTTAGAAAAGCCTTGTTTTTAGCAAACACTGTGCAATCATGACCTGTGTAAATAAACTTCCCTTAACTCTTCTCCTTTCATCTGTCTCTCCCACCTTTAAAAATAAAATAAAGACGCTCTGCTGCAATTTACAGGGGAATAAATACGTACAAGCAAGAATGAGTTAAAGAAAAAAGTTTAGTGTTTCAAAGCTCTCTGCATTCATATAACCAGTTAACAAAAACAAAAGCAAATTTTTTTTTTTGTACCACATCCGTTGATAGTAATTACATTCTGGTTACTGACTTTGTACCAAGATATGATCTCCAGTTGCTGAGTTTACTATTGGCTCTACAACAACATGGGTATAATGAAATCAATAACTAAAGGGACAAGATAGGAGAAAAAGTTATTTAGCTCAATCCGATGTTCTTAGGTTGGCAGTCTGGTTGGGCGGTAGCTATGCTGGAATTTGCATGCCATGTATATTTGTTTAGTGTAGAATGCTTGATGAAGCTTGTTCGGAGGGTTATAAGGTTAAAGTGATTGTAAAGTCTCGTTTTTTTTTCTATAAAAATAACAAACATGTCATACTTACCTGCTCCGGTTTTGCAGAGTAGACCTGATCCTCAACTTCTCGGGTCCCTCGCTGGCTCCCTCTTCTTCTGATTGGCTAACTGACTTGCTATGGGGTCACCCGAGCCTCAGCTCTGTGTGTCCATTCAGACATGGAGCCCTGGTTCGGCCCCGCCCCCTCTCTCTCCTGATTGGCAAACTGACTTGGATTGACAGCAGTGGGAGCCAATGACGCCACTGCTGTGTCTCAGCCAATCAGGGGGGAGAGTCCCAGGCAGCCGAGACACTCCGGCAACATTGCGGGATCGAGATGGGGCTCAAAGGGGGCTGAGGGGGCTGCTGCACACAGAAGGTGTTTTATCTTAGTGCATAGAATGCATCAAGATAAGAAAAAAAAACTTCTGACTTTGCAACCACTTTAATAAGGGCTGTGCTACCAAACTCTACAGATATGAGGGTGAAATTACACACAAACCACCTTAACCATTTGCCTACTAAGCACTTTAACCCCCTTCCTGCACATGCCAATTTTCATCTTTTAGCACTGTTGCACTTTGAATGTAATTGTGCGGTCGTGCAACACTGTACCCATATGAAATTGTTATAATTTTTTTCCCCACATATAAAGCTTTCTTTTGGTGGTTATTTAATCACCACTGGGTTTTTCATTTTTTGCTATACGAAATAAAACGCTTTTCTTAGTTTCTGTTATGCAAACAGGTCTTTTTTCTCCTTCACTGATGTGCGCTGATGAGGCTGCACGGATGGGCACGGATAGGCAACACTGATGGGCACTATTGGAGCTGCACTTATGATCAGTGCCCTGATTATCAGTATAGATATCCCCTTTTACACTTGCCGGTTACTGGCTCTTTTCTCCTTACGCTGCAACAGCGTGAGGAAAGGAATGCCGATAACTGGCAAGTGAGTTTACATCGTGATCAGCTGTGATGGGACACAGGTGATCAGTTGGTAAAGGGCTGCTGTGATCAGCAATTACTGGTTGGTGAGGATTTTCCTTACTTTATGTCCCAGTAAAATTAGTTACAAAGAGATTTTAGTTCAATCTTATTTGTTTCACATCAAGAAGAACAAGGGGTACAGAAAGAAAAAAGTAATACAAAAGGGGGCAGGAAACAGATCTTCCAACAATGTTGAAATGCATACACGAAGGGTTTCACAATAACACACGGTGTGCAAGTTAAGAACGAGAACCATAACGAGAGTCGGGCAACAACATCTCGGAGCTTCTAGAGGGTAGCCAAAAAAAGCAATAGCATTGTCAGATACATTTGGTGTCGCCCTCCTCGTGAAGTGTCAAATGTGACCAGTCAACTGATAGATTAGCGGATTGGCAAAGGGGTCATATTTTGACCACTGCACCTTATATCTCAAATTAGATTGGAAAACTGCAAGGAGAGAGGGGAAAAAGAAAAAAAGAGATGAAGGAGGGTAAGGAGGGAAACGGGGAGGGTGTATAGACTCCATCGTGGCTCACTAGATGCTGTGGGGACATACTCTGTAATCCAAGACTGGAAGGCTGCAGACAATCTAAACAAATACAAAGAGATTTTAAGAACTTTTGCTTTTTTTAATAGAGTAGGTAATGTTTAAACCTCTATTCAGTTGTTGTTGCCATTGGGGAGATTCTCCTTATTTCCTGTCCCAGCAACAATTGTTGGAGTGGCTACTGAAACACTATTGGGGGACTTTATATACTCAGACAAGAAGTTTTGTCAATAAAGTTGTTACGAAAATCTGTTCCCAATAATATGTCATAGTGCTAGCTCGAGAAGCAGGGAAGTATCTGTGTTTGCACATAAGAACACATTGTTAAAAGAAGGAACTTGACTAAGAAGTGAAAGCTTCAACATATTAACTTTTGCATGCAACGGACCAGCCAACCACACAGTCCAGACTGTGGGTAAATCTTTTTTTTTTTACATAAACACCTTGAGGTCATCCTCTGCACACAGAATTGGCCAGCTCTGGGGCTAAGGATGATGTTGTCCACTCCAAACAGTACAGCAAACTGGAGAATAAAGTGTCATGGATGACATTTTTTATTTGTTTCTGCTTGCACACATCTTACACTAAACTACACTTAAAGCTGAAATATATATATTCAGCTTATATTAAAAGATCTGCCTAAGAGCAGGAATATAAAAGCCCTCTCTCTACCCCATGTTTTCCCCCTCACAAACCCACAGTAAGGCAGGCCATAGATGATTTGATTTTCTTTCCTTCCACCATCGGTGGAAGGAAAGCAAAGTCAATGATTCCCTCATCAACACAGTCAGTATTGATGGTGGAATCCCTCCATGGATCCACTTGGATACAACCACCCTGCCCATAGATGGTTTGAATCTTGGCCAGTCCCTGTTTTTCAGCCGCAGGTTGATGATGATGCGTGCAGTTGGGGAGCTGAATCTAGAAGTGCCAGCTGACCTAGTGTAGTGATGGGGGAGGAGCTGCAGGAGGTCATGGCCGCTGTGTGAGGAGACCCCATCTCCTAACAGATGTAAGTAGAGACACATGGAGCAGATGGAGCAGAGGGACCTGAGAGAGACAAAAAGAAATGCAGGGGAACCAAGTGGACACTGACAGCAAGTAGTGTTTCTGATTCCGGCACCTAGCGCTGCCAATGAACCCACCTGGGCACTGGATTCCTCTCTATTCCTGCCAGGTTAATCCATGCCATGTGCAATCAGGGCAGAACATAAGGGGAAATGCACTCCATTCTCTAAAGGGAATACAGCTAAAGCTGCTTTTGTTTGCTGTATTCCTGGTCATGGAGACAGGACTTCAGGGAAATCTTTCTAAAGGAGATTCCCTAAACAATGTGTGAATGACCTATCCGTGATGCCTAAACCCCGATTTATTACATTTTTAAAAAGTGGTCATAGCAAAGGTGAGAGATAAATACTGTTTGCACAGCCTGATCCTTCATCTTGGAATATAAAACCTCACCCAGCTTCTTCTCTAGCTCCTATCCCAACTTACCAAAAAGTATTAACCAGCATAAAGTTATTTTCTTCCATTTATCAAGTGTCCATAACACTGTGCTCATTTAGGTTCCACAACCCAGGGTTCTCTGGCTAAAAGTACACTTATTTCAACAATGTTTTAGTTGGAGCACACAATAACCCATACAAATGACCATAACAAATCAGTGCTCTGTTCAGGTTATGCAGACCAGCATCCCAATCACACCTCTTTAGGAAACCCATTCATAATAAACGTTAGAGCTTAAGTGTCACAGTAAGACTGCAGAGTCATTGGGTTGTAGTTTAAACACAAAGAAAACTTTGAGTCCCCTCTTACTAGCTTTAGCAGCACTGTGACTAACCACAACAGCATATCCCTATGCCAATGGTTACGAGTTCTACTGAACCTTTCTTAACCAGGGTTCCTTCAGAAGCCGCTAGGGGTTCCTTGAGCAATGAGTAATTACTGTCTTGCAGATAAGTACCCACTGACACCAATGATCTTTTTTATCTATCTGTAAGGAGAAATTCTTCCTACAGACCACAAACGTAAGGAACATCCTTCCCACTGACCATCACACTAAAAGGCTGTGAGCAAATTATTAGCAAAGGTTCCCTAAAACGTGAAAGTTTTTTCAAGGGTTCCTTAAAAGTAAAAATACAGTGTTGAGAAAGTCATATGGGGGTATGTTTGAGTAAGTGAGCAACCATCCTCTGTCAATGAGCAGAGTTCTAGAATCCACATGTGGAGGGAAGGCCTACTACATTAGGCAAATCTTTCCACCTCCTCAGGCTGGTGGCAAGGAGGTGACATTTTTTTTCTACCAGCCATTGTGCATTACTCACTCCTATATAATATGCAATAGTTTTACCCATACCCAATTCTTAGAGAGTATGGCTTCTGATCTCCACAAGAAATTGCACGTCCATAAGGTCAGGTTAGAAGCATGGCACCCAAAATAGTCCTATAGCAGTCCAATAGTGGCCACAGTACACTAGTTTGCTGTGTACACACCTTCCCAACATGTCCCAACCTGTACTAGACAGCAAGATTCTGTTTGGTCGTTATGGGAAAAAAACATTTTTTAAACAAGAACAATTTTTCTTGAGTAGAAACAAAATATAAATACTTTAATATTCACTGAAAGATTTACCCAGTTTACAAACTTTTGAAGCTGGCAAGGACACATGCTTTTTGGTGACTGATCATGTGCTACATAAGGAGGAAGATGCCTCAAAAAGACCTTCATTCACGATTCTGTGATGGAACACAACCGGCACTAACTGAACATCACACGTAATGACTGGAATGTGCCAAATAAAAGAAGACTAGTTTAGACTCCAGTCCTGTGTGACAGTTTCACTTTCTGTTGCCCAGAAGGCCAAAAAAATATTTTGTTTGTTTTTTGCAGGACATAAATTATTTTTTGTCACCATTTCGCAGTTGCTCTTTCCTGAGATAACTCATGCAAACATTGCGAGCCTGGGACAAATTGTTTTCTTTAAGCAATGAATATAATGAGAAAACACATCCATGGCCACCCTCATACAATAATCAAGCTAGTGCCATGTACATCTGAAGGGATATGGGCATTAGATAAATAAGATTCGGTCATCTGATCTATATTAAAACAAAAAAAAAAAAAACTAGAGGCTTTACATACATGCAGCAGTTCCCCAAACCTTCTCCTCACAAGCAAATTGTGGACAACACTACCTCCCAGAAATATCTATTGGCCAATTACTAAGATGGGTAGCCTCACTGGTCAACAGGAATCTGCAGGAGAAAGGAAGCGATGAGCATGCTTTTGGCCCCCGCGGAGCCCTCTGATGTGGCCCTCGACCTCCCGCTCTAAGATGGCAGGTTGGCAAGCCCAGATCATGGGTTGCCTACCTGCCATCCCAGAGCAGCAGTTTTGTGAATGAAGCCACTGGTAGTGGAAGCAAGTGGCTGCAGAGCAGAGCCACATAAGCCAATGCTTCCTGTATAGCGCCCACTCCTGTCACAGGCAGAGTGATACCAAATGCACTCCGCCTGGGACAGCAACAGCCAGCGATACCAGAATGGAAGACGGTTATTAAAGGTAAGTTTGCTACTAAATTTTGGGCAAGTCACAGCGCATCAGTGTGAAAAGCAGCCTTAGGCACCTTTCACATGATTGGTCCAACCCAAGCGGACTTACTATTCACCTCTATGGAGCAGCAGCTGTAAACGGACTTGTGTCTGTTTACACCCGTCTACCTAAAAAAAATAGAAAAAGATCTGCCCCTTCTGTCTGGGCGAATCGGATTGGATCAGAGGGCCCATAGAGTAGAGTTGGCTGTGTCCGTGGACATGGACCTATTATCCTCCTGCTACGCTCATTGTGGCCCGCGACCAGTTACCAATTCACTTAAGTGGCCCTCGCTCTTCAAAAGGTTGGGCACCCTGCTTTAGGGCTTTGAGGGAGTGCTGCAACTTCATCTGTCAGAACAACCTGGCAGGAAGGTTTGGGGTGCTGCTGAAGGATGTTCATGTTTTTTTTTTTTAAGAATACAGATTCAGGTAAGGTGTCTCACCATTAGATGATATTGTCATACCAACAAGCAAGGACAGAAGCTGAGAAGTATTTTTACATTTTGTTATAATTTATTTAAAAAAAGCCCACAAGCTCCACTTGGGGTTGCCACCTCATCCCTATAAAACCCAAACACATATTCATTACACAGGTTCTGTGGCTGAATAAGGTGGTAATTAAACTCACTTGGTGCCTTCTCTGCATTAAATTAGCCTCAGAACCTGTGTAAATCATATGTGTTCAGGTTTAGAGGGAAAATGTGGCAACCCTAGCTACACTGCTTGTACTTATTTTCCCAGCGCAAGCCTGACAACCTGTTCGCCTGCTGGAGCAACTGTAATAACCAATGTCTGTGACTCTCCTCCTCCCAGCGCAGCAATGGGTGCCGAGCAGCCAATTGCCTGTATAGGCACTGTCACATAAGGATGGGCAAGAGTTCTTAGCCCTGTGTTATCTCAGACCAGGCTTAAAGTGATTGTAAACAATCCCCTTGTAAAACAACCCATTCAGTTTAAAATAGAAAAGGCAAACATTTTGGAATAGATATAAACAAATAAAAATAACCCCTACCCCTTTTTTTTTTTAATAAGTGATCACATTCCCTTTGTTCTCAGCTGCATAAGAGCTTAGGGGAGGAGAAGCAGCAGCAAACTGTGCTCTCCTGCTTAGTGTGGTCAGTTTTTATTTGGAAAGCAGAGGGACTGGCAGGAGCACCAGGGATTTCACACACATGAAGCAATACAAAGAGACCAGGATACTTTCTCATACAATTACATGGTACAGCAGGCACATATCAGGAATATGAAATCTTGGGTTAACAAAACGCTTTAACCCTGACGTATTGGGCTGGCGTAAGATTCTTCAGGTAATGCACCAGTAGCATTTCATTTTATCGTTTTTGGAACGTTCATTCGATCTGCAATTGTTAATGGGATTAAATTGACAAATCATTTATGATCAAAGTTATGAGGAGTAGGATGGAAATTTTTCGTGGTCCAAATAAACTTTTACCTGTGAAAGGTGTTCTCTTTCAAGAAAAAAAAAAATCATACTTCTTGTAATGTGCATCCCAAAGTTCAATGTAGAACTAAAAACACTGAAATAGAAAGTGGAAGTGTAATACCGTGCTGTCCCTTTAAACAATGAACAGCAGCTAGCACAGCAAAAAGACAGTTGCAAAAATAACATAAACATAAAAGTGCAGCGCTAGAAACATCTCAAAATTAACTGAGACAATATTGTGAATCTCGCAATCAATATTAAGATTTGTGTGAAACCCTAATTAAAGCGGAGTCCCACCCAAAAGTGTAACTTCCACTCATCCGATTCCTCTGCCCCTCCAATGCCACAATTGACACCTTTCGGGGGGAGGGGGGACAGGATACCTGTCTTTAACAGGTATCTTTTCCCACTTCCGGGAGCCTCAGCTGCGGCTATTGACGTCACGGCTGGGGCTCCCTCCCTCCTCCTTCCCCTGCCGCCACGCCAGTAGGAGAGAGGAGCGGGCCTCGCGCATGCGCAGTAGGGTTCCCGGCGTGAAGCCGAAAGGCTACACTGCCGGGTACCCTTACCCGCAATGGCGGCGGCAGCACCCGTCAAGCTGATAGAAACATCAGCTGCGGTGCCGACTTCGCTGGAATCCAAGATAGGTAAGTGTCCTATTATTAAAAGCCAGTAGCTGCAGTATGTGTAGCTGCTGGTTTTACTTTTTTTTTTTTTGGGGCGGACATCCGCTTTAAGTATATTCACAGTGATGCTACATCAATATTGAAAAACAAAATAAATGTGAAATCCATGAGTAGTAGAAGCCCAACGTGTAGTGAGTCCAAAAATGAAATGAATAGAAACCAAAATGTTCATAACATCCTCTTGACATCAAAAGTAAAAACAACTCGTGAGGAAAGTTTACAAGTAGATAATCCACCACCAATTAGATGAAGGCTTACCAGAATGTTTGAACCCAAAAGGGTGTATGCCCAGTGAGTCAAACAGGCTTGTGGTGGTGTACACCAAAGATTAAGGCTGCAAATCTGGTGACCTTTGATAAATGAATCAGGTAATCCCACAAGTCTTCAAATGGCTCTCAAGGGTAGTAACCGCCAAGGTAGGTATTCATGGAGCAAGGTGGATAGATTCTCCCATGCATTTATCTATATAGTTGGAGAGGAGAACAAAATGCCACATAGCGTGATTCCATACAAAAATATTGGATATTTATTAAAGTTCAAAAGCTCACATTTGAGAAGATAAACAGCGCTTTTGGTACATGTATAATGGCAGCAGTGGAGCCCGTCCAATGTAGAATTAAAAACACTGGCATGGCAAATTTTCAGGGTTTTCTTACGAAACTTGTAGAGTCCATAATGGTATTATTGGATGCTCTGAGGAGTGATTTTCCTGAATTTCCTAACAAATGTTTAATCAAAATTCTACTTGTGTAAGGCGAGCCTTGGCCTTGTGTATAGGTTGACTAGGCCAACATGGAGCTTACACATTGCTTATTTAACCAAGTTCCAGTCAGCAAACAGAGTATTGGGGGAGCTCAGGGAAAACATGTATGTTCAGTATTGGGACTATTGCAGGTATTTCCTTTATTTCCAAGTTTAATTAAAGGGCAGCATTGAGAGTGACTTTAGGAGAATAAGGCAAGGACATTCTATTTCACAGCAGCTGAAAACTTCTGCCGCAGTATAACTGTCCGAGCACCCTGAAGACAGGATTTTACAAAGATAAACTAGAGATAAAATTTCAAAAGGAATACGTCCCAATGCGGCAGACTTCAAACCCCCCAGTGATTAAAATAAGTTATGAAGGTATTGTAAAATACCATCGAACCAACATCTCCACCATACATTTGACAGCCCACCTTTATGATACCCAAGGTCATTTCAATAAACTTTGGGGCTTTGGGTTCACTACATGAACACTGCAGAGTGTCATACCCTATGTACACCATAGACATGCCTTCACCTAAAGGGGAACTCACAGACATGCCTTCAACTAACAGTAGTTGGTGCGTTATCATAAGGGCTGTGGAAATTAAAGATTAATTCCTTGATTAATCGCTCCTCCCCCTTACCCAAGTGCCTCTGTCTGCTAACGAAGGGAAGGGGGAGGAGTCCGGTGACTGATTGAATGTGACGCGCATAGGGAGGAGCTACGCATGACGTCACCCGCTGCTGCCCTACGGAACTTACATGAATGTCGGCTTTACATGCTGTGTTTTTATCTTCTTTATGTGAGTAGTTTGTGTTTGAACACAAAAATTTAATCTTATACTTAAGCGGTAAGCACTTAGATCTTTTCTTTCTACCCATGACCTGGCGTCCTTGCTGAGATCTAAGGAGACGTGAGAGAAGTTTATGGTCCGTGTTAACCCTTTTGATACCCGCTTGCATGACCACCTGTTTGCACAGGGGTCCATGCCATAAGGTGAGAGTGATTAGTTAGACCGGAGGTGGAGGGATTGTCACGCTACTGTGGGAAAAAAAAAAGACTTACGTCAGTGCTACAGTTTGAATTTAAAACATATTTGTGTGAACTGTGAAGTTAAGTCATGGATTGTGGAAACTAACTAGTGACGGGTGATTGTATATAGTGTATACCACATTTACCACTGACTAATGCCGAGTTGCAAAGCAAGGAGATCAGCTAAAAGTAGTTGGATCTGTATGGGAGTTATAATTAATCAAAATTAATTGATTAAAAAAAAATTGATTAATCGAACACGAAAATTTTAATCAGTAACAGCCCTAGTTATCATATCTCTGAAGGACACAAGCTACTACAGCTACGGACTGAAATTGGCACACCACTCTCTCCTCTCCCCTTATTACGCCGCTCCTAATTCTTCCCCCTCTACCCTTGTTCCCCCTGTACAATCTTCTCGCTTCTGTTAAAACCCCCTAGGGGTACAGAGGGTTATGGTGAGACTGCTCTGAGTTGGAGGTCTGCCGATTAAACCTTAGTGAGGAACGACTTTGTGCCTCATTTCAAAATTGCTGTTCTTACAATGTACCTGAATGTATTATTAATCTGTTGTTTACAACTTGGTGGATATCCGCTAAATCCTTTGTGTGATTGTATTCCTTCATTTCTTGAAATTAATTATTATTTTCAGTTAATCTTATTATTTTATATAGCAGCTTAACATCTTTCAGACACCAGGAGCTAGAATGGAACACATTTAAAGTCGTTTACTGGATATTGCCTAAAATAACTTTGCCACTGGGGTTACGGTCATCAGTGATGCTCACTCCTAGCAGACTGGAAATGAGGAAGTGACATGAAGCAGAAGGTTGTAAATACTGATGGATCCTTCTGGCTGTACTGAAGGGCAGATGTATGTGAATGTCAGGAGTGAATGAGTAGAATGATATCTGGCAGGTAACATTTTTTTTCAGCAAAGATGCCATATGCAGATGACTTTTCTATATACAACTCTTGCCAGTCATTGTGCAAAGCAGACGGCTCCCTGGAGTAGATCTATTAAGAGATCACCAGTGGATATTATGTCATCTGTTACAGTAGCAGAGAGCTCCTGCACATGATGGATGCTGGAACAGGGCACCGGGTAATTATCCTCATATATTTTATGGTGGGTTCAGCTTAGAAGTCATATGTCAACCCAGTACTACAGACAGGATATTATTTTCCTTGCAGAATCACTTAAAAAGATTATAAAGCATGGAGATCAGTGGCTGTTACATTGTACAAGAGAGAGGGCTGACTGCTGGGAGTATTTATCTGCTGATCAGCCCCCCTCTGATCTGCCATCTGTACACTGCCAGTGCAGAAAGTCTTTCCAATGACTAATGGCGGGGGGGGGGGGGGCGCCCACACAGTGGACATGGTGAAATTAAATTGTATGAGCTAGCCAATTATTATCATTACAACGAATACTATAATTATAAACTACCTCCCATGTCTTGTAAATATACACTCTAGTCAAACATTAAAATTTTGTATATAGTTTAGGAGGCTACTTTCTCAATTTTTCAAATATTCCCCTTATTTAGAGGCTGCCAGGATCCTTTAAAGTAGGCCTTCACTTATTCCTAAATGCACAAAAAAATAAATGGATTTCAACATTAATAGGTAATAACATGAGCTATTGCTGATCCAGGGAATTGCCTCTTGGGGGATCAGGAAGGAATTAATTTTTCCTGCTGGAGCAAAATGGATCACGATTTAAAAGATTTTTTTTGCCTTCCTCTGGATCAACTTTGGGCATAGGAGGTTGTCTATTTGTTGAACACAATGGACTTATGCCTCTGGGCTCTATTCCTCTCCCTCTTCCCCAAGTAGATAAAAAAAAAAAAAAAATAGGTGGTTCTTCTCGCCTAGGTGAGAATGACGTTGCTTTCCCCGGCGCATGCACACTGCAGGGATGCCACACATGTGCAGATTTTCCATTAGCTGCGGGACCCGTTGGAGATCTGCTCATGTAGCAGGGTTTTATATGCATGCGTGAAACCATCAAAAAATGCGGGCCCGGATATCGGCTTGTCTCGAAAGCCAGGCAGAGCCTTTATCACATCCACAGGTCGTTGGCATCGTTGGAGAGGGGGTGCGTGGTATCAACTGTAAGGGGGACTAAGTACATCTAAACCAAAGAACATAAAATGTAAATTATTGCAGCTTACCAGTCCTTAGGTGTAATGGTTGCATCAGCTTTCGTTTTCAGGCTTGTTGTTTTCTTTATTTATTACAGAGCAAGCCTGCCAGTAATGCCCCGTACACAAGAGCGGAAATTCCGCTAGAAAAAGTCAGATGAGAGCTTTTGGTCCGAAAATGCTTTTGGAATTCCAGCCATCAAAAGTTTGAGAGCATGTTCTGAATTTTTCGGTCGGAAAAAGTTCCGCTCGGAAATTCCGATTTTCACACATGCTCGGAATCATTGAACTTCATTTTCTCGGCTCGTCGTAGTGTTGTACGTCACCGCGTTCTTGACAGTCGAAAGTTCAGCGAACTTTTGTGTGACCGTGTGTATGCAAGCTAAGCTTGAGCGAAATTCCACTTGTTTGTACACGGCATAAGACTTCCTTTCCCACAGTGAAAACTCTCACTAATGGAACTATATCTATGGATAAGCAGTGTTGTCACTAAAAAACAAAGTGTGCTTGGACTACAGTACACCTCCTCCTCTTCTCTAAGATAAAAGGGGAAGGTGTTCTATAATCCTAAACAATTCCTGATAACACGGTTTTAAAATAACACTGCAAAATGCAGAGTACAGCACTATCAGTACTTCTCAGGACTGTGGAGCATCTGAAAGACAGCTGCAGTGTGGACTTAATTTGCCGGGAGGGCGTCCATGGATGTCCTCCCGTGCTTGAGCGTCCTGCGCGCCCCCTGCAGGGCGCATTGCGCGCTCTGTGATCAGCGAGTCTGTTAGACTCGCCTGATCACAGTACAGAGTAAGGAGTCGATACTGACCCCTTACCACGTGATCAGCCTTCAGCCAATGACAGCTGATCATGTGATGTAAACAAAGCCAGCAATCAGCTATTTTTCACCGGCGGCTGCGAAAGGGAAATCGGTCATTGTGGAGAGTCACCAGCATCACTTACCAGTGCCCACCAGCGCCACCTACCAGTGTCCACAGTGCCGCTTATCAGTGCCCACAGTGCCGCCTATAAATCACCAATCAGTGCATCATTACCAGTGCTGAATGAAAAAGTAGATACTCAAGCGCTAATGTGAATTTAAAATCAAGAGACCAACCGATATTTAAGATAGCCAAATGATAAAGCTGCAACCCATATGCTGGTGCTCCCACACGTGAAAGAAAATTAAAAATACACAATTTGTGTAATGGGTGCGCATAAATCAATCTTAAAAATCAATAAATAGACCATAAAAACTTCTGTGAGGTAAATAGTGAATAATAGATGTGCGTGATGTGTAAAAAACCAATGTGTTAGAAAATATAATTCATGTGCAATAAAATATATATAAAATATATTATGTGAAATATATAAAATAATATATTATAATAAAATGGAGGTATTCCAAAAACTTTAAATGTGCTTCATTCATAAAGTATTAAAAACTTGGATCGCCTATACCCCATGCATTGACCATTCAATCGGTTAGCATATATGTGATAAATGAATCAATAAAATGATAGGTGTGGTAAATTAATTAAAGGATCAATGAACAAATCCTAATTAATTGATGTGGACCAAATGTGTGGCTTTGAATATTTGCCTTACTCAAATCCACAGGCAAATGATAATGGAGAGATCCGGTTGCTCACATGAATTATATAGCAGTCCAAACATGTGTGTCAGTTGCTTAGGCAAAATAAATGACTAATTATGCAGAAATGTAATTAATTTAGATTAATTGAGCATAGATTAGTGTGATATAATGAAGCCGCTAAAAAATTAATGAATATAATATCCTGTAGCCGCTTTTTGAATTGTGATATCCTGAAGCCGCTAATTTAGAAGCTGCTATTTGAAATGTAGAGTCCTGAAGCCGCTTTTAAAGCAAACAGTCATTCATTGATGAATGGAAAAAAGAAAAGAATATAAGTGTCACTTTCCTTTTCTGTTGCTGACACTTCTGGGTTTCTTTCTCTCTCTCTTTTTCTCTTTTACTCTTAGTTTTCCTTAAACACCCGGTTATCTTAGCGCGGTAGCCGAACTGTCAGGCACTGTGTGTGGGCTGAATGCCCTGCTAGTCCTCACTTCGTGTATCTCGGTGACGTCACTAGGCTTCTCCTCCCGACGCGTTGCGTCACGAACACGTGACTTTATCAAGTAACATCTATCAGTGCCACCCATCAGTGGAGTCTTATCAGTGCCCATCAGTGTCGTCTTATCTGTGCCTATCAGTTTCGCCTTATCTGTGCCCATCAGTGCAGCCCATCAGTGCCGCCTCATCAGCAAATATCAATGAAGGAGAAAAAATTACCTGTTTGCAAAATGTTATAACAAACTAACTATGAAAGATTATTTTTTTTTCTATCTTGTTTTGTTTAGCAAAAAATAAAAACCCCAGTGGTGATTAAATACCACCAAAAGAAAGCTCCATTTTTGGGAAAAAAATTATACAAATTTCATGAGTACAGTGTAGCATGACCTCGCAAAGTGTGACAGCGCTGAAAGCTGAAAATTGGTCTGGGCAGGAGGGGGGTTTAAGTGCCCAGTAAGCAAGAGGTTAACCAAAGGTCTTAGACTGGCATATTTTCATATGAAAGAGACTTGATTAAAGTTGTTTGAAAGTACAGTAAAACCTTGGATTGCGAGCATAATTCGTTCCAGAAACATGCTTGTAATCCAAAGAACTCGTAAATCAAAGCGAATTTCCCCATAAGAAATAATGGAAACTCAGATGATTCATCCCAAAACCATTTAATCATAAGTCCTTCAGTTTATAGTCCATATAAAAAGATTATAGCAATGTGACCAGGTTGTGTAACCATAAAAAGTCCATCCACAAATGGCAGCCTCCACAAGGGGATTAGAAGCAAAATCCAGCAGGAGCTCCAGAGTATAAAAGAGAAGAGAGGAGCCTCTAAGTGTAGCAATATGGTTACATTTAATGAAGGTACAACATTTAGCAACTCACATTGCTGATGATTAAAAGGAGGCACATCTAAGTATGCAGGCATCTGGGGTAAAGCTGTCCACATAGACCATCCTTCGCACCGCCGGCTCTCACCGCTGTCAGTCAACAATCATGACTGGGAAGACTACTCTGGAGCAGAGCGATCTGAAAGTGAAGCTTGAAGCGCTTGTGAAGCGCAGTGTGGAAGGGATGACGTAGATGGCGGTGCAGATCACGGTCTATGTGGACATCTTTACCCCGGGTGCCTGCATACTTAGATGTGCCTGTTTTAATCAACCATGTGAGTTACTAAATGTTGTACCTTCATTAAATGTAACTATATTGCTACACTTAGAGGCGCCTCTCTTATCTTTTATACTCAGTTGTGACGTGACGCTAGTCTTGTAAAACACTCTCAGACCAAGTTACTCACAATCCAAGGTTTTACTGTACTTCAAATATTCATTTGCATTTAACATTTGATGAATGAAATTTCCAGAACAAAAACCAGATTTGCGGATTTTTAATTTGTTCGCTAAACATTTTCCACCCGGTTCCTTAATTTTTTTTTCATTAATATGGCCAAAGACAATCACTGACTTAGCCTTATAGTACACCAGTGATGTCACTCCTGAGAGCCTTCACATGTTGACCAGAACCACCGTGGCTGTGCTGGAGATGACCAAAGACCAAATCGGAGCTTTACTAACTCAGCATAGACCATATGAAATGTTAAAAACCCAGTGGAGTATTGCATTCACAACTAGGGCTGCTATAAAGGGCATTTACAGAGAAGTCTTTGTCCTGTTTACTTGTGTATCTTCTGACTCCGGTTTGTAGCTATGGACAAAACAAGACATGAGACGTCTCTAAAGTCTACATTAGACTCTCTTCCTCTATTTTTGTTTCCCACGACTCGCTAAACACAAGTCACATCATGAAAGATGTTGTGTCTGAACCTCAGACTTGGAAAACACCAACAATTACAATCGGTCACATGCAGACAGGTTACAAAGGAGAATATCTTGCAAGACTTATCTGCTACCCCTAGCACAGACATACTACGCAACACACAAGACATTCTGTAAGTCTGCTCACCCAGCATGAAAAAGGAAGTGATCAAAACTCTAGCTGCATGACATCTAAATAAAGAGGAGAGAGATGTCCATGCACACCATCTCATTCATCATCTGATAAAAAGAAAGCATATAGATTTTTTTTTATTAGTAAAAAAACAAAATAAAAAAAAAACACAAACTACTAGTAAAAGATGCATGTTTCTGTCTTTCTCTGTATGCTAATACAGCAGACACCTTCTATGTTACAGGTTTGTATCCTTCAATGCATGTATGTCTCTTAAAACTGAACGGCAAGAAAAGCAAATATAGGAGATGTGTGTTCTCACTTGAATCTTGATGTGCTTTGTGCATTTCTTCCAGATCTGTGCAGTAATCCCATGTAAATTTATTCCTCTATGCAGGAGTTTCCTGTAATAAAAGACCGGCAACTGCTGCTCTCTCTCCTTGTGCAGAGTGACTAGTCTCGTCTCCGCACCCTCCTGTAGTAATAAAGACTGGTCACTGCTGCTCTCTCTCCTTGTGCAGAGTGACTGGTCCTGTTTCCGCCCCCTCCTGTAGTAATAAAGACCGGTCACTGCTGCTCTCTCTCCTTGTGCAGAGTGACTGGTCTCGTCTCGTCTCCGCCCCCTCCTGTAGTAATAAAGACTGGTCACTGCTGCTCTCTCTCCTTGTGCAGAGTGACTGGTCTTGTCTCCGCCCCCTCATGTAGTAATAAAGACCGGTCACTGCTGCTCTCTCTCCTTGTGCAGAGTGACTGGTCTCGTCTCCGCCCCCTCTTGTAGTAATAAAGACTGGTCACTGCTGCTCTCTCTCCTTGTGCAGAGTGACTGGTCCTGTTTCCGCCCCCTCCTGTAGTAATAAAGACCGGTCACTGCTGCTCTCTCTCCTTGTGCAGAGTGACTGGTCTCGTCTCGTCTCCGCCCCCTCCTGTAGTAATAAAGACTGGTCACTGCTGCTCTCTCTCCTTGTGCAGAGTGACTGGTCTTGTCTCCGCCCCCTCATGTAGTAATAAAGACCGGTCACTGCTGCTCTCTCTCCTTGTGCAGAGTGACTGGTCTCGTCTCCGCCCCCTCTTGTAGTAATAAAGACTGGTCACTGCTGCTCTCTCTCCTTGTGCAGAGTGACTGGTCTCGTCTCGTCTCCGCCCCCTCCTGTAGTAATAAAGACTGGTCACTGCTGCTCTCTCTCCTTGTGCAGAGTGACTGGTCTTGTCTCCGCCCCCTCATGTAGTAATAAAGACCGGTCACTGCTGCTCTCTCTCCTTGTGCAGAGTGACTGGTCTCGTCTCCGCCCCCTCTTGTAGTAATAAAGACTGGTCACTGCTGCTCTCTCTCCTTGTGCAGAGTGACTGGTCCTGTTTCCGCCCCCTCCTGTAGTAATAAAGACCGGTCACTGCTGCTCTCTCTCCTTGTGCAGAGTGACTGGTCTCGTCTCCGCCCCCTCCTGTAGTAATAAAGACCCGTCACTGCTGCTCTCTCTCCTTGTGCAGAGTGACCGGTCCTGTTTCCGCCCCCTCTTGTAGTAATAAAGACTGGTCACTGCTGCTCTCTCTCCTTGTGCAGAGTGACTGGTCCTGTTTCCGCCCCCTCCTGTAGTAATAAAGACCGGTCACTGCTGCTCTCTCTCCTTGTGCAGAGTGACTGGTCTCGTCTCCGCCCCCTCCTGTAGTAATAAAGACTGGTTACTGCTGCTCTCTCTCCTTGTGCAGAGTGACCGGTCTCGTCTCCGCCCCTCCTGTAGTAATAAAGACCGGTCACTGCTGCTCTCTCTCCTTGTGCAGAGTGACTGGTCCTGTTTCCGCCCTCTCCGGTAGCTTTCGGCAGGCAGTCTGTAGTGGGTGGGGCTTGCTGGGTCCCTCATACAAACTCTAGTCCAAGATCCACGCTGGGCGGCCTCTCCACAGGAATTAATAGAAATTGCAAGCCAAAACAAGCGTCCAAAAAAGATTGGCTGCGTGCCTCATAGCGGCTGAGACAGCGACAGCAGTGGGAGTCACTGGCTCCCTCCATTATCAATCACAGCCATGGATCCAATGAGGAGAAAGAGCCGTGGGCGGGGGTAAGTCGTGGTCTGTGTCTAAATGGACAGACAAAGCAGCAGGTTGGGAGTAAGCCTGCTCAGGTGCCCCCATAGTAAGCTGCTTGTTATGGGGGAACTCGGCAGGAAGGAGGGGACAGGAGCACCGATTGGGGACCCGAGAAGAGGAGGATCGGGGCTGCTCTGTGCAAATCCACTGCACACAGCAGGTGAGTATGACATGTTGGTAATTTAAAAAAGTTAGACTTTAAGCCTATGCCTACCTTTGCAGGGGGATATGCAAGCATTGCTATGGTACCAGCTAAGCAAGAGGGTGGTAATCATGAATAATGCTTGCCATACACTAATAGAATTTTGTTCAAAAAATGTTGATTTTAAGAACATTTGTTTGAGTGCCTTATCGTTAGAGAAGTCAAATCAACGTTTGTTTTGAACCACAGTGATGAGAAAATTCCGTGTCTGTATGGACACAGGGAGATGTGGCTCGGCTTAGGTGCCCACATAGCAAGCTGCTTGCTGTGGGGGCACTCATCAGGAGAGAGGGGCCAGGATTACAGAAAAGGGACCCGAGTTGAGGTGGATTCGGGCTGCTCTGTGCAAATCTACTGCAACACAGTAGGCAAGTAGAACGTGTTTATTATTTTTATAGGGGAAAAAATTTTGATTTTACATTCACTTTAAAGAGGAAGTAAAGCCTCCTTAAAAAAAAAAAATTAAACGGAACCTGCAAGGCAAAGGCATAATGAGATAGTATGCATAGCATACTAGCTCATTATGAATAACTTAGCTGAGAACAAAGCCCCGAAGCTACCCTTGTCCACGACCTCCTCCGTCGCCATCAATCCCGGAGTGACTTCCGGGTCTCGCTGCTCCAGTGCCGTCATTCGCTGGAGCAGCGATGACGTCACTCCCGCGCATGCGCACAAGAGCGGCATATCGCCGTGATCTCGACATGCTCACTGCGCCTGCGCGCCGCTGTCTACAGCGCATGCGCCGTAGACAGCGATGCCTGTTTTTTTCTAAATATCTCCTAAACCGTGTAGGTTTAGGAGATATTTATTGGACCTACAGGTAAGCCTTAATCTAGGCTTACCTGTAGGTCAAAGTGGTTTGTAAACCCCTTAAACCCCTTCACACCAACAGTATGCACATATGCAGCCTCACTAGAGTGCGCTTTTTACCTGTGGGGCCGCATATATGCGCTCCCAGCACAGAGGCTGGTGTCTCAAGGAGAGCCCTGGGTCCCATACAAATGATCGGGACCCAGAATGCCCAGTTCCGGGGCACCTGAACACTGTGATAGCCTTTGATTAGCTATCACAGTCATCAACGACTGTGAAGCCCGCCCCTGTGTTTCTCTCTCTGTGAAAGGAGAGAAAAGATGCATTGTATCTCTCTCTTTCTCTCTCTCTCTTCTTGCAGAGAAAGATAAACAAACATCTGTGTGTAAAAAAAAAAAAAAATACCTAGATGAAAGTTTGATCTAGGCCAGAGTTAGGCCCCTTTCACACTGGGGCGGTGAGCCGCGGTGACGGTAAAGCAGCGCTATATTTAGCGCTGCTTTACCGTCGTTTTCACCGCGGTTTTCGGCCGCTCGCGGTGCGGTTTTACCCCCCGCGAGCGGCCGAAAAAGGGTTAAACACCCCCCGCAGAGCGCCGCCGTAGCAGCGCTTTGCGGCGGTATTGCCGCGGTTTCACCGCGGTGTCCCATTCTAATCAATGGGAAGGAGCGGTATAGGAGCGGTGAACACACCGCTCCTATCCCGCTCCAAAGATGCTGCTAGCAGGACTTTTTTTGTCATCCTGCTAGCGCACCGCTCCAGTGTGAAAGCCCACCGGCTTTCACACTGGAGTTAAAGGGGCCGGATTTTTTCATGCGGTGAACAGGCGCTATTTTTAGCGCTGTACCGCATGAAAAACGCCCCGGTGTGAAAGGGGCCTTAGTGTTTGGGTCAAGTACGTGTTAAAGGTCATGGTCAGTATATTTTGGATTTTTTTTTTTTCTTTTTAAACACATTTTTTAAATTAGTATCAGTGTCAGTGTGTTTTAGGTAGGATAAAAAATAAATAAATAAAAAAGCAAAATGAGCACTATTGTTTCTGGGCTGTACTAGGGGTACAAACAAAAAATATACACATATTTTGTATCGCTGCGATTGTCAGAAGCAGGAGAATTTATTTTTGTTTTTTCTTTGGTGGTAGGTTATGGTAGTAAAAATAAATAAACAGCAAAATTTAAGTTGAAAAAAAAAAAAAATAAGTTTGATGAGTTTTCCTTTGATGGAAAAAAAAAAAGAAAAACCAACAGGAAATATCCATTACCTTGGTTTTTAAAAGGGCTTTTGATCAAATGAGTTGACTCCATGATGGCAAAATTGAATGGTCATACAAACAATTTTTTTGAATTTTCAAACGAACGTTCAAACAAAATTCTACTGATTTATGGGCTGCTTTAAACCTTTATCACTGACAGCCAAGCACAACAGCTCCTTCCTTCTATGCAGAGTTATGATTATACAGTATAGGTGTTCTTTAACGGTCTTTATGTGTGCAAGCCTAAAATCAGCTGATATTCACTGACACAACACGTCACCCGATGACTACACACAACACAGCTGAGGAGAGCCGAGCTAGTTTTGCATAGTTTAGGCAGCTGCCCGTCTTCTGAAAACTGACAGGTCCAATGAAAGCCACATCCTCAGCCGCAGCCTGCAGGCACCTGCCTCCCTGCCGACACAGGATGAACACAAAAAAAAAAAAGCTTTGAATTTGCCAGTCTCGCTAAGACATCCTCTTCAATTTGTATATCTCATTTCTGTTCTAAGAAAATGTCTGTATCCTTCCTGTGTTATGCTTGGTGCAGTTACAAAATGCAAAAATATGCATTGTGACCCTCCAGGCTTACAGTATATGAATACCAGCAGGCACCAAAATACAGATACAGTACAGATAGAAAAGGAGATAGACAGACTATATATATATATATATATATATATATATATATATATATATATATATATATATATATATATATACACACACACACACACATACATTAATATTTATTAGGTATACTGTACATAGCAGCAACATTCACCTAGGGTGAGAAATGCGCAGCTACTGTAAGTGGAAAAGAGGGTCAACAATGCCCATTTGCATGCCTCACTGTGCCCGTTTGCAGCCATAGGTCCCCGAACTTCAAATTCGGTAGTTAAGGGTTCCTAGATGCCCCCTAGCTGCAGCCAAAATTTCCCCAAAGGGTCCCGAAATGACATTGCTGCAGATGGACGCAGTTGACCAAATTTGGGGCCCCATATCTCGGGGCCACTTGGTGCTAGGAACCCTGCAAACCCAGTGGAACGAGCACTACAACATATCCAAGATGGGGGTTCCTAGCACCAAGTGGCCCCGAGATACAGGGCCCCAAAGTCAGTTCGGAAAATGTCAAGCACTTTTCTGAAGCAGAGAATGACATTTTCCAAACCGACTTTGGGGCCCCGTATCCCGGGGATATGTTGTAGTGCTAGTTCCACTGGGTTTGCACACCAAATTTGAGGTTCCTAGCTCCAAGTGGCCCCGAGATACAGGGCCTCAAATTCGGTTCGGAAAATGTCATTCTCTGCTGCAGAAAAGTGCTTGACTCCAGTATAAGCCCAGGGGGGCACTTTCAGCACAAAAAAAATGTGCTGAAAAACTCGGCTTATACTCGAGTATATACGGAAACCTTCCAGCATGTATCCAAAGCATGGAAGAACTGGAATACCAGGAGAAAATTTGCACAAGCACAGGGAGAACATGCAAGCTCCATGCAGATATTGTCCTGACTAAGTTCTGAACTGAGAACTTCAGTGCTGCACCCCTATACACACAGGAGTAGTTTACATACTGCTCCTATGTGTATGTATATACACACACACATATATACCCGGTCAACCATAGCATTATGACCACTGACCGGTAAAGGGAACAACATTGATCATCTTGTTACAATGCCCTCTGAAAGTGGTTGTGATGTATTAGGCAGGAAGTAAACATGTTGCCACTGAACTTGTGTTGATGGCAGAATAAAATGGGCAAGTGTAAGGATTTGAGCAACTTTGACAAACCCCAAATTATAATGGCTAGACGACTGGGTCAGATCAACTCCAAAACTGAGGCTCTTGTAGGATGTTCCCAGTCTTCAGTGATCAGGACCTACCTAGAACGCTCCAAGGAAGGAAAACTGGTGAACCATTGATAGTGTATTGGCTGCCAAAGCCAATTGATGCATGTGGGGAGCAAAAACAGGCCTGTGTAGTCTGATCCAGCTACTTTAGCTCATATTGCTGAAAAAGTTAAGGCTGATTCTGATAGAAAGAGGAAGAGGTGTCTGAATGCACAGTTTGTCGTGTATGGGGCTGCATAGCTGCAGACTGGGCAGGGAGCCCGTGTTAACCCGTGTCCAAAAGTGCCTACAATTGGCATGTGAGCATCAGAACTGGACCAGGGCACAAAACTGACGAATTCAAGAGTGGTTTGAGGAACACAAGTTGTAGGGGTTGACTTGGCCTTCAAATCTCATTTAAATTGAGCCTCTCTAGCAACAGGCATGGAGGTATAGTAGGCACTCAAAGGAAGGAAGATGATATAATAGCTTTATTGTTGGTGCAATATAGCCATTATATCAGCCTCCTTGCTCATCTGTGGAAGCACTTTGAGTGGCTACTGTACCTGTTACTAAATTATTCTGTTAGTATGGAGCACCAAGGCATTTATTCATCTTGGAATGAGGGCTGCTACAGCCTTCCTTTGCCTACATATATACACACACACACACACATATAAGCTGTATATATACACACACATACACGCTTACGTGTGTACCCCCAGTGCCGAAACAAGGCCATCCAGCGCCCCGGGCAAAGATGCCAAACTGCGCCCCTCGCTTCCCTTAGGCTTAGGGGTCAGGGTGCCCACCACCCTACAGTAAACCATTGCACCCAGGCAGCTGCCCCTCTTGTCGCTCCTTGTCCCGACTCTGTGTACCCCTCAGGGTCACAGGCTAAGAGTATTTACCACATATCACTCCACTCAACCAGACAGGTATTTAGAGCGGTAGCCGGTGATGGGTAAGGGTTTACCTTAGGCCTAATGGCTTTAAGTATAAGAGTGGGTTCATCTCTGTGCACTCAACTGATGCCAAGTACTAATAAAACATTTAGAAAAATTTTGAAAAATTGACAGCTGAATGCAACACAATAGACAAAATATACTGTCTTCTGGATCCAGAATACTGTCTACTGTTCCATGGTCATCTCAAGTTTTCAGTGGCAGATCAAACAATAGCTACAAGGCTTTCCTCATTGGGCAAACGGTGGTGGAACTCAACAGCAAATGAATGAAGCACTGTGCAAAACGGCGTTATAGTGATTGCATGCATTCTGGAAACATTTTGCATTCCATCGTTCTGCTGCTTCACTGCACAAGAGCTCCTGAAATTCCCAAAGTTTTACAGTCTGTATTTTGTTATACCCAGAGCAAGTCCTATAATCAATGTGATTTTCTTCTTATTCTGCTTTCACTGGCACCTCATTACTTATATAAAATACGCATACGGTGGCCGAGTTCATTTGACAGGTCCATAGATAAATCACTGAAATAGCACTAAACTGACAGTGTGTAAGAAAGACAAATTGTTTTAGCTGGAAGTTCTACATGGTCACCGAGAACTCATGTTGAACACAACGTTCCTGCACATGGAACAAAGTGCCATCACAGGACACACGGCAGTTGTGTTCCACAAACACGTTTCACGACGTACTGAAAACAAGTACACGAGGCTTCTAAACCATAGGTGTCACATCCCATAAACTGCTTTCCATCAGTATCACATCCAAACCTTGTGCTTCACTTATTTGCTGACAATAAACCCAGAGGAGATGTAAGAGGCCTGACAAAACCGCGGGTAATGCACATTCAAGAATAAAAATAAAAATAAAAAAATTGAAATAAAAACAAGCCTAAAAATCAAACTTTTGTTTGCCTAAGTTTGCAAGAAGAATGAATGATCATGCAAAACATCAGAATATTCAAAGTTTCTGCAAGGCCAGCAAAAAAAAAAAAAGTCCAAACTCCAAATATTATTTTAGCTGTCGAGAACAACTTTTTGCATGTGTAAGTACGTTATCACGGGTTTTCCCATTGCTTGTAATTTAGGATGTGTAACGCAACGGGCTCGGAAACTAATCTGTCTAGCTCTTTTAAACCCGTAGCAAAGGAAAATGAACCAGACAACGTGAGGTGAGAGGAAAGCAAGAAAAACAAGGCAACAGGCAAAGCAAATAGGAAGCTCGGGCAGGTAAGGATTTAAGGGAAAATACAAAGTTTCTGGGTGAATAGGCTTGCTCTGGAGCTTCTGCAGATAATGCAAATCTAATGCGGAAATGTAAGCAAATATTTTATAAAAAAATAAAAATAAAATAAAAAAAAATAAAATAAAAAAGGAAAAAAAGCAGCTTCTACCCAATTTATGTATTTACCTATAAAGAATTGAATGGCTATGCTTATCTTTATCTTACTATACTATAACCCTCTGTACAGCAGGATTAAGACTAATGCCGCATACACACGATTGGAATTCCGGCCAGAAAAAGACTGATGATCGCTTTTCATCGGAAAATGCGACCGTGTGTAGGCTCCATCGGAATGTTGCTGGCTGAATTTCCGACAGCAAATAATTGAGAGCATGTTCTCAATTTTTCCGCCGGAAAAGGTTTCTATCGGAAATTCCAATCGTCTGTAGCAATTCTGACACGCAAAATTCCTACGCATGCTCGGAAGCATTGAACTCGGCTCGTTGTAGTGTTGTACGTCACCGCGTTCTTGACGGTCGGAATTTGGTGTGTGTGTAGGCAAGACAGTTTGAGTGGAATTCCGTCGGGAAAACCGTCAGAGCTTTTTCCGATGAGAATTCCGATCATGTGTAAGCAGCACAAGGAGTTAATTTATTGAAAACTTCAATAGGTGTCGGACCATTTGGATATAAAAGCATTTCCTTAATACCACTTGCCCTCCGAAAGTTTTAGCCCCCTTCATGATCAGGCCATTTTTTACGATATGTCCCTTTTCCCCCACAAATAGAGCTTTTTGACCACCTCTGCGTTTTTATTTTTTTGCGCTATAAACAAAAAAAGGCTGACATTTTGAAAAAAAAAAACACAAGATTTTTTTTACTCTGCTATAAAACATATCCAATAAAAAAATTGAAAAAAATAATTGAATTTCTTCATCAATTTAGGCCACAAAGTATTCTGCTAAATATTGTAGGTAAAATTTTTCGGCACCAAAGTTACAGCGTCTACAAACTATGGGATATATATATATATTTTTTTTTTTTACTAGTAATGGCAGCGACTTATAGTGGGACTGCGATATTGGGGCGGACAAATCGAACACGGACACTTTTTACACTTTTTGGGGACCAGTGTCACTAATACAGTGATCAGTGCTAAAAATATGCATGGTCACTTTACTAATGACACTGGCTGGAAAGAGATTAAGGAGGTGTTCCACTGGATGTTAAGTTCATTAAAAATCAGCAGCTACAAAAAGTGTAGCTGCTGACTTTTAATAAACAGACACTCACCTGTCCCATGGTCCAGCGACGTGGCCACCCAAAGCCTCGCTCTTCACCCCCGCCCCTGGCATTATAAGTGTGGGCGCCCGGTTGTGACAGCTTGCAGCTTCACAGCCGGGCGCTTACAGCGCATGCGCGAGTCGCGCTGCGATCTGTCAGTGGCCAGGCAATCTTCTGGGACCTGTGATGTGTCCCAGAAGATTGTAGGGAGGGAGGGGTTGCCTAGGGGGAGAGGAGGAGTCACCTAGGCGGGCAGAAGGAGGAAGTGGGATAGAAAGCCCCTCTCAAAACCAGGTACCATCTCCCCCCCCAAAAAAAATGAGCTTTTACTAGGGTAAAACATGGATTCTATTCCCTGCTTTGCAAGAACACCTGATAAATGCCTTCCCTACGGGCCACAGTTTGGAGACCACTGTACTAGAGCCAGGACTGTTTCAGCGCAGGAGCTTATAGCAGGAGACGAATGAAACTTATGCCTCGTTTCCACTGAGCAGAACGGTTCAGGTCGGTACCGTTTGGAAGGGTTAGAATGGTCTGGCCTATTCCGGTGAGCGTTTCCACTGCAAGTTTGACCGCCAGGGGCCATACGACGACGTGGCGTTTGTTTTGCGCTTTCCTTTGACGTGAGCATTGATGTTTTTCTGTCCGCCAATCAGTGGAATGTATCGTGTGACGCCAGTAGCTCCGCCCTAACCGTACCGTACCATTTTCTACTGCCTCACATCTGAAGCAGGACCATGAATGGTGCGGTATGGTTCGGCTTTCATAATGGAAACACTCAAAATAGCGTACCGTACCCAACCAACCCGAACAGATCCGCTCAGTGGAAACGAGGCATTCGTTTTACCTAATGCAGCAGCATCCACATATGGGACACTCAGCATTAAAGGCAATTTATTTTCACATGCCAAATATTTTCTTCCAGGAGTTGTGATTTTTTATGGCTATGCTTTTTGGTCATTTAAATCTTAACATAGCTCACTTGGGCCAGTAAAGTTAGATTGTCATTTTTCAGCTGACTGAATATACTCACACATCCAGATATGTGATAAAGTACACAACTGAAGGCTATGTTCAACTTGAGAAGGCATGTGCATTCAGATAGAGAAAAAAATATTACAATTAATTTACAGATCACATTTCTTACTATTATCCTTCAAGCCCTATCTGCTAATGAATTACCCATTCAGTAGGGTTCCCCACACACACACTTCATGCTCGTTTCTTCCCCTAGGCAAACAACCATTTACCCCATGCAGTGGTGGAACCCCACTGTATCAGTAAATTTAACATTGGGGTAGGGATTCAAGATCTACTCCAGTCTCATGTGCCTCCATATTGTTACCCTGCTACTACATCATAGATAGTATGGCTGGGTAGAGTTCAGTTGGTACTAGAGGTGGGTACTACCCTTCCAAAATACCCCCAAAAAAAGGATCGATGCTTGCTTGTCGATGTGGAAAAAGGGGGCCCAAAGGCCAATATTGCGCTCAAAATAAAAAAGGTTATATATGAATAAATGTACACAGCTGCCAGTACCCTAACCACTTTCAGACCAAACCAATTTGCAGCCAAAGGACCAGGCCCCTTTTTGCGATTCGGCACTGCGTTGCTTTAACTGACAATTGCGCAGTCGTGCGACATGGCACCCAAACAAAATTGACGTCCTATAAACCAAAAAGAGCGACAATTTTGAAAAAAATATATATTTTGCTATAATAAATATCCCCCCAAAATATATAAAAAAAAACATTTTTTTTCCTCAGTTTAGGCAGATACGTATTCTTCTACATATTTTTGTTAAAAAAAAATTGCAATAAGCGATTATTGATTGGTTTGCGCAGAAGTTATAGCGTTTACAAGATAGGGGATAGTTTTATAGCATTTTTATTAATATTTTTTTTTTATTAGTAATGGCGGCGATCAGCGATTTTTATTGTGACTGCGACATTATGGCGGACACATCAGACATTTTTGACACATTTTTGGGACCATTGTCATTTATACAGCAATCAATGCTATTTAAATGCATTGATTCCTGTGTAAATGACACTGCCAGTGAAGGGGTTAACCACTAGGTGGCAGTGTAGGGGTTAAGTATGCCTAGAGGTGTGTTTCTTACTGTGGGGGGCGTGGCTGTCAGCTAGTGAATGCTGATCTCTGCTCCAATCACAGGGAGCAGAGATCGGCGTCACTAGTTGCTAGGCAGAACGGGGAGATGCTATTTATTTCCGCATCTCCCCGTTCAGCCTTCCCGTGAGACGATCGCGGGTGTCCCCGCGGCAATCAAATCCGCGGGACCCGCGACCGGCTTCACGGGGGTCCTGACCGGCGCGAGCCTGATGGCACGGCGGCATCTTAAAAGGGGACGTATTTATACGCCCTTATGCCTGTCCGTGCCATTCTGCCGACGTATATCGCCGTGCTTCGGTCAGGAAGCGGTTAAAGTCTAATACAAAAACTCAAAACAGATAAAATATGCAAAAAATATGCAGCGCTAGTGAAAATATTAATCGATTTATCAGGTGAAAGAAAACTAAAGCAGAGTCCCATTGAGATTCAAGTCCATAAATAACAAGGAGGTAACATCCATCCGTGTGGCTAGAGATGATAAGTTACAGAGGAGGAAATCGTGAAAAAATCCTTCATATAAAGTGCGTCCAGCTCCACACCCAGGTGAGTAGATTAACCTGCTTACCAGATCGCCAAGACCACTGAACAGTAGTCTCACCAAGCTCAGGGAAAGAACGGTATCCCCAGGATATTTAAAGTTGTCTGGGACTGCAGCTAAAACTGGTGATGCTCAGAGAAACATAAAAAAAAATGCTCCCATAGTGTAGAACTTTATAAAAGAGGATTTAATAAAAACAAGTGGGTTACACTTACAAGATAAAAAACGTTTGAAAGTGATACAGCAATATGTGTTGAAAACGAAATTGCGGCGTCTCCATAGGCTTCACTTCACTTCCTATATTATTTGCCCGATCACCTCCTGAGAGGAAAAACGTGATGACGTCACTGTCGTAGGCTCCACCCTATGCGTTTCGTCACTAACGGACATCGACTGGGGATTGGCCACGTTTTTCCTCTTTCCTCTCTTTTCCTCCCCCCCTCGGGAGACACAGGCGGCGACAGCAGAAGTGTGTGCCGAGACACGATTGGCCAGGAAGTCCTAAGACTCCCTGGCCAATAGGGACTATATGATTGGCCGGGAGGAGAATGAGGAAGAATAGCGAATATGCATTTGCTAGTGTTACACAACTTGGTGGGATCCGAGCCCACCCTGTTTTGAAGCCGATCAGAGCCTTTGGTTTTAATCACGTGCTTTAAAAAAAAATAAAAAAATACACCCCGTCATTGGAATCCATAGTCCCTGCATGTAGATCAGGGGGCCAGGTGCATGGATGAGGGGTGCAGCGCCCCTGCACCCTTTATGGAGAGGCCGCCACTGTGTTACAGCATTATTCCAAAATGGATTCAATTCATTATTATCTTCAAAATGCTACAAACAATACTCCATAATAACAATGTGAAAAAAGTTTGTTTGAAATCTTTGCAAATTTATTAAAAATAAAAAATAAATGTACGTAAGTATTCTCAGCCTTTGCTCAATACTTTGTTGAAGCACCTTTGGCACCAATTACAGCCTCAAGTCTTTTTGAGTATGATTCTACAAGCTTGGCACACCTATTTTTGGGCAGTTTCTCCCATTCCTCTTTGCAGGACCTCTCAAGCTCCATTAGGCTGAATGGGGAGTGTCGGTGCACAGCCATTTTCAGATCATTCCAGAGATGTTCAATCGGGTTTAAGTCTGGCCCACTAAAGGACATTCTCAGAGTTGTCCCGTAGCCACTTCTTTGTTATCTTGGCTGTGTGCTAAGGGTCGTTGTCCTGTTGGAAGATGAATCTTCACCCCAGTCTGAGGTCCAGAGCGCTCTGGAGAAGGTTTTCATCAAAGATGTCTCTGTACATTGCTGCATTCATCTTTTCCCTCGATCCTAAAGAGTCTCCCAGTTCCTGCCACTGAAAAACATCACCACAGCATGATGTTGCCACCACCATGCTTCACTGTAGGGATTGTATTGGCCAGGTGATGAGCGGTGCCTGGTTTCCTGTACATGACGCTTGCCATTCAGGCCAAAGAATTCAATCTTTGTTTCATCGGACCAGAGAATTTTGTTTCTCATGGTCTAAAAATCATTCAAGTGCCTTTTGGCAAACTCCAGGTGGGCTGTCATGTGCCTTTTATTGAGGAGTGGCTTCCGTCTGGCCACTCTGCCATACAGGCCTGATTGGTGGAGTGCTGCAGAGATGGTTGTTTTTCTGGAAGGTTCTCCTCTTTCCACAGAGAAATGCTGGAGCTCTGTCAGACTGAGCATCGGGTTCTTGGTCACCTCCATGACTAAGGCCCTTCTCCCTCGATCGCTCAGTTTGGCCGGGCGGCCCGCTCTAGGAAGAGTCCTCATGGTTCCAAACTTCTTCCATTCACAGATGATGGAGGCCACTGTGCTCACTGGGACCTTCAATGCTACAGAAATTTTTCTGTACCCTTCCCCAGATCTGTGCCTTGATACAACGCTGTCTCGGAAGTCTACAGATAATTCCTTGGACTACATGGCTTGGTTTGTACTCATGCACTGTTAACTGTGGGACCTTATATAGACAGGCGTTTGCCTTTCCAAATCATGTCCAGTCAACTGAATTTACCACAGGTGGACTTCAATCAAGTTGTAGAAACATCTCAAGGATGATCAGTAGAAACAGGATGCCCCTGAGCTCAATTTTGAGCATCATGGCAAAGACTGGAAATACTTATGTACATGTGATTTTTTTCGTTTTTTATTTTTAATAAATTTGCAAAGATTTCAAACAAACTATTTTCACGTTGTCATTATGGGGTATTGTTTGTAGAATTTTGAAAAAAATTATGAATTTAATCCATTTTGGAATAAGGCTGTAACATAACAAAATGTGGAAAAAGTGAAACGCTGTGAATATTTTCCGGATACACTGTAAACCAATATGTACAAGGCCTAATAATGCTTTTCTTCACAAAGGAAAGGTGTTCGGAGTAATGGTTCGCAGACCCGACCTTTAACTTACATCAATTTGCAAAAGCACGCCACTAAAACATGCTGTTTTCAGGAGGGCCAACAGCTCAATATTCTCCTTTTCCAGCATAAAGTGTTAATAAAACAGTGACCAGCAACCAAGCATCCACTCTACATCTCTATAGCCAGTCCCAGGCTTGTTTTGACAAGTATGTTAATGGCTTCGTAAAGTCATCCAGCTTTGACAGTCACTAATTTTTCCTTGCGTCACATATCCTTAATGTTATTAGTGTAATTTAAACCTCTAATGCTTTAAATCCCACCCTCCGCTTTGCCTTAACACGGGGTCTTTGGTAGGGTAAAGGAAAAAAAAATCCTTAATAATGCTGAAACGGCCAACAATGTCACTACCAATTTGGCTGCACAATATCCATGTTGAGCAGAGGAAATATTTTTAGAAGTCTTTCTTGGCTCCGGCATAAAGCTCAGATACATAGCAGGAGGGACGGATACCTGAGTAAACTAACATAGCACACTTGTTTTGGACACTAGCATTAGCCCAATATTAATGTTTTCTTTGCTTATTTTAGGCTGCAGCTTGTTACACCTTCTGTCAATGGGCAATGACAAATTTACTTAACTCATCCATATCGGTCTCAGAACATTTCACCTGACCACATCAGTTGCAGGGACGCAACAGGGCCTGCACTCTGTACTGCCCAGTTTCTAATGAATTTGCTATACTGGTTGAGGTTTCTTAGGTTTCCAAGAGAATACACATCATGTACGTTCTAGTGACTAATGAGAATTCTGCTTATTCAACCCCTTTGCTTGTCAGTAACGGTAGGAACATAAAACCTGTTTCCCTGGTAAATTCAGAGTTGGCTCTAAAATGCTGCAAGCAGCAGACAACAGCTTTTTTTATACTTTTATAGCTGTTTATACTACATAATTAAGTTATTGTTGGGTAATGAATTCGGGTTTAGGCCAAGTCAACAAAGCAAAAAACAAAAAAAGTCTGTATCTTTTATTTTAAACATTTTTAAAAGGAAAAATAAATCTTACTTTAAAGTCAAATTAATATTTTCCTTTACAAGAGTATATGAACCTACTTTAATGTACAGTATATTGGAAATATAACTTGACAGACAATTTAATGTACTTTGGCATAACCTTCCTTATTGCTTACACAGGCGCACCTTCACCGTAAATGTTAAAAAGAAGATTCCATGATCACAGACAAATAAGACATATTATCGCTACCAAATTTTTTCCCCAAATCGACATGTTTAATAATTTAATGCTATTAAAATGTACCCTTTAATTTCCATTTCGGCAGTAGCAATAATATTTCTACAATTAACAACATTGCAACTGCCACTTGGCACCGGAGAGTAATCCATACTGTCTTTGTAGTGCCACTCAGTGGTGGTGCGTCCATAGAGGGCGTAGGAGGGCCGCCTCCTCTCTCCTGCACCCGCCAATCTGCAATAGATAGATTCATGCATTGCATGAATCTATCTATTGTCGCCGCTGCCGCCCCCTATTCAGGTGTCCGACCCCTTGTCGGGCACCTGGCATCCGAATTACAGTGGCTGGGGTGTTTTGGAAGAGCCTGATTAGAGCCGTCGGCTCTAATAGACGTCCTGATTAGAGCCATGGGCTCTAATAGGCTAACAAATTGGTAAACAGCGGGTGCACTGCTGTGCGTTCGCTGTATACACAGTGTTGTGTTAGGGAATCAAATAAATCGCTTCCCTAACACTGACCCACTTCTCAGCCAATCAGGTACACCGGGTCTGGTAACCTGTCACCTGATTGGCTGAAGCGACAGGCGCTGTGATTGGATGGTCAGAGACTGCAGACATGATACAAGAGATCATTGCAGCCTCACCAATGTCCATCAAATGCAGCCTGCTTGTGCCCAGCAGCCTCACCAATGCCGTCATATGCAGCCTATCAGTGCCCAGCAGCCTCACCAGTCCCCATCATATGCAGCCTCACCAGGGCCTGTCATATGCAGACTACCAGTGCCCAGCAGCCTCACTAGTGCCCGTCATATGCAGCCTGCCAGTGCCTGTCAGATGTAGCCTGCCAGTGCCTGTCATATGCAGCCTGCCAGTGCCCAGCAGTCCCACCAGTGCTCGTCATATGCAGCCTGCCAGTGCCCAGCAGTCCCACCAGTGCCCGTCATATGAAGCCTGCCAGTGCCCAGCAGCTCCACCAGTGCCCAGCAGCCCCACCAGTGCCCGTCATATGCAGCCTGCCAGTGCCCAGCAGCCCCATCAGTGTCCATCATATGCAGCTTGCCAGTGCCCATCATGTGCAGTTTGCCAGTGCCCAGCAGCTTTACCAGTGCCCATCATATGCAGCCTGCCTGTGCCCGCATCAGCGGCGATCTCCATGTGTCACAGAGCCAAATTTGATTTGTCCGGGCCACAGTAACAATATCCCACCTCATGTAATCACGACAGGCTGATTTAATGTCCCACCATTGGATCAGTGTGCCGTCTATCACAGGAGGTGGAACATTGTTACTGCGGCCGTGCAATTCAGGACTGGGCACGCCAGGATGACACTACCCGCAATGAGCAGCACCCAGGGCCGACCAGGCCCCCTTTCGGTATCGGCTGTTTTTTTTTTCATTCGACCGAATGAAAAAAATGTTTTCGGTGCACCTCTAGTACTGTGTGCCCTAACATTGTAAAGCACTGCACAAACTGTTGGTGTTATATAAATCCTGTATAGCAATAATAACAATATAGATATTTGTCAACACACAGCATATGTTATCCAGTGTACACAAAAGACATATCGCTCTTGCTCATCAACCTTAACCTGCATGCAGGAGAAAACTACAGATGATGCCACCAATACACTCACCTGCCTTGCATACGAGAAGCAGGTGGAGTGATTTTGTTTTTTAAATTTAGATTTAAACTGAAAAGAATTAGCATATCTCAACTCGTGTGCGACTCCTACAGGCAGATTATGGCAAGATCACAAGAGATTAATGTAGTCAGTACCTCCTGTTTTTTGCTTGGGTCTCCCATCTCCAGTACATGCCATGATATTCCAATTATACATTGGGTAAGAAATAATATTGAATCCCATTCCTGGAGTCCACAAAAAAGGACCACATTTCCTCCCCTAGATGGGGCGTGCAACATGGAGTAGTTCCCAATGTGATAATATGCAGGGCTAAGACAGTTCCAGTATATGAAATGAAACTGGTGTCAAAGGATCCCATGCAGCTCTGTAGATGAAAATTAAGACATGGAACGTAGCCGACACTGTATAGTTCTGTTTGTACCAGAAAAAGCAAAAGGCAAAGCTGTGTCAAGGAACATAAAACATTAAACAGAAGCAAAAAAACTGGCAACCAGTGCTTCCGCTCGGGAACTCTACAGCGTGAAAAGCCCAATAGTCTAAAAGCAGACTGTGATGAAGCCATCAGTTCAGCTAACTTACTTGCAGGGTGTAGATCAGCTGCCTGTTTAGGCAGAATAAATCAAGGCCCGTTGTTAACTTATTCATAAATAAATAGATACATCGCTTAAACTTATTCATAAATAAATAAATCGATACATCGCTTATTTCGGTTACGTATGCGTTGTTCATTATGGTCCAGAAGCACACAGGGTATTAAAAAATAGTGTGTGACCGGCATCTACGACTCTAAGCTTAGCCGGATAAATCGTGGCAAAGAGCAATTGGAGAGCACAAAGCCGTTTCTTGCAATCTTGGCATTTTGTATATCTGGTTATAATCCGCGCTTGGGTGTGGGCTGGGCTGCTGCCTCCCTTGAGGTGGTCCCAATTGGAACCCCCTTGAAAATAATTTTTACAGGTGTAGGGTCGGTGGCGCTGCCCGTCACCCGAAGAGTGATCATCCACAGTGAGTCACTCTTTCCGGGTGAGTGTGCTAGCAGGGAGGGTGTTTATTCACTTCCGTCACCTGAAAAATTAACCACTATTTGGGTCGCTTATCCCATGTGAAAAGTGGGGGGTAAGGAGTGTTTTCTGTATTCTCTTTACCAAAGAATTTTTTTTTTTTTTATGTATTGGTTTTGGCATTTCCGGAAGGTCTGCCAACTACTATACATTAGAGCTGCACTATTCTGGGAAAAATGAGAATCGCAATTCTTTTGCTTAGACTAAAGATCACGATTCTCTCACGATTCTTTAAAATGGCAATTTTAAAAAGAAAAATCAGCTGTAGACGGCGCATGCGCAATCAACACGCTGCTCGCTTCCGATGCTCGGGGCTGGTTATTCATTTAATACAGCAAGGGGCGGATGCTTTTCTCAAAGGGGCGGATGTAATATGTATGCATTATAATCTGGAAGACTATAAAACAATCACATAGATCTCAGTCTTTAAAGTCACACAGTGACACCAAAACAAAGGTTTCAAATTACCAATATTAATGGAGAGGACGTTAGGGCATTTGTGGGAGTCCATTTGAACTTGCACTTTGTAAACAACACAAAGGAACATATAATGAATTGTGGATGTGGGCACGCTCTGTATTAAAATGCAGCTCCATAGATTAACATGGCTCAGACCAGCTTCAGGGGATGCAGACAGGAAGGAAAAACAACACAAAAACGGTTTTCCTGGCTGCTATAACCAATTAAGCACAATGCCCAAGAAACAAAATAAATACCAAGACAGCTCTTATTTGTTGATTCCATATTTCTTCTCAGCAGCTTTGATATCAGCTTCTTCTAGGTATCCTTTAGAACTCTGGTAATAGTACAAGGGACGTTCCAGAGGAAAAACAACAGGAAAAAAAACTTTCTTCTCACTGTGTTCGTTTCCCGGCCACTGACTGTACCGCCCATGCCCCATGTCATCCAGCAGCGCGCCACATCACACGCTCCGATGACTGACGTCAGTTCCGGTGGCTGACGTCAGTTCCGATATCCGCCATTTGCGTTCCACGCTGGTTACATGGAACCGGCGGCGATAAATGAAAATCGCGGGTCATCCAGCCTGGACATCACGTGGGGGGTGAATCAAGATCGCAATTGTTTCTCGATTAATCGTGCAACTCTACTATACATGCTCAACACAGTGGTGTAGTGTTTAGCACTCTCACCTAGCAGCAATAGGGTCGCTGGTTCAAATCCCGACCACGACACCATCTGCCTGGAGTTTGCATGTTCTCCCTGTGACTGCATGGGTTTTCTCTGGGTAGTCCGGTTTCCTCCCACACTCCAAAGACATGCCGGTAGGTTAATCAGATCCTGTCTATAAATCGGCCCTAGTATGTGTATGTGTTTGTAAGCGCGTCGGGACCCTGCTGGGTAAAGGACCAGCGCGGTCCTTTACCCAGCAGGGTCCCGACGCGCTTACAAACACATACTAGGGCCAATTTATAGACAGGATCTGATTAACCTACCGGCATGTCTTGAGTTGAGTTGAGTTGCATCTTGATATAGCGCATATCAAGATGCAACTCAACAGTGCAGAACCTTTGTTTCTCTATGGCTTAATCTGCTTCAGCTTTTTTTACGCTTCACATCCCAGAGATCATCAACTTGTCACACTTTCCTCTTGGTATGTCATTTGCATAAGCAGTAGAGATCATTGAACAGAACAGTGTGGCTCCTCCCAATCCTTCCCATGTTCTCCTTTTCCTTTTGTTGACAGCTGTATCTTTTAAAACAAGTAACAAATAGCTTAAAAAACTGCAGGAGGGAAGAAGGGTCGAATGAGGATAAACCACTCTTTTACACCCAGCTCCTGGTATACAAAAAAAAAAGTTCTGACAGAGAATTTCCTATGCGTGAATGATAATACCACTTCTCTGAGATGGTACCAGCCCTTTGTCACCTCCTACTAACGCTGATGACTAAATTAGTGAGATGGCATATCGATAATAGCAGTCAGTCTCTGGACCTTTCAGAATTGTCCCGGTGATATGGCAGCATCAAGCAGTGGCTGTGCAGACAGATCTGTGTGTATTCATCCCCTTGTCTTACCCTTATAAAAACAGTTTCATTTAATGCTGCACTTGTTATTAGGTTACAGGTGCTGCTTGTTATTTTACAACTCCGTAGTCTAATTATGGACTTATTTATATCTTGATGTTTTTATGACAGACTATGTGTTTATAGTACCTCCCTCTATAACGGCACTCTATACCCCTACTGTCAAACATCAATAACATGATCTATGGATGATGCAAAAGTTAAGAAAATGCAAGTAAATATGCATGCACAAAATGTAATTTGCTATTTCAGAGTGCTTGCAATAAATAAAAGGTACTTTTGTTCTGCAATAAAACTTATCAGGTCCACCCTACTGGCAATTCCTATATTTGCTCTCCTGAAAAGTTCTAGTGGCTGTTGGGGCAGGAAGACATAGGCTTCCAGATGCTGAATATTCTATTGATATCCTTAGCTCTGCAAGAAAGTGAATATTCCATTTGCTGGCAGCGGGATTGGTAAAGTATTATTTTTGGCTGTATTTTTATACAGGGCTGGGTCTTTTAATAGCGACAATCGCTTTAAAAGCAAATAATCAACAAATTATTATTTATCTTCATAATTTATTTTTAAAGACATTTTCAAACTATTGATTCATGACGTTTTAGTTTAGTTAGTCTATCAATAGGTATCTATCCATCTACATGCATTACTAGATTGTAAGCTCTAACGAGCAGGGCCCTCTGATCCCTCCTGTATTGATTTGTATTGTAATGCCATGTACACACGATCGGAATTTCCGACAAAAAATGTTCGATAGGTGCTCGTGTGTAGTAAGCTCTATCGGACATTTTTTATTGGAATTTCCGACAACAAAAATTTGAGAGCTGGTTCTCAAATTTTCCGACAACAAAATGCGTTGTCGGAAATTCCGATCGCGTGTACACAATTCTGACGCACAAAATTCCACGCATGCTCGGAATCAAGAAGAAGAGCTGCACTCCCTATTGAACTTCATTTTTCTTGGACTCAGCGTACATCACCGCGTTCTTGACGTGCGGAATGTACGACAACATTTGTGTGACTAGACAAGTTTGAGCCAACATCCGTTGAACATAAATCCATGATTTTGTTGTCGGAATATCCGATAGTGTGTACGCGACATAAGTGTACTGTCTGCCCTCATGTTGTAAAGCAGGGGTGCCCAACCTTTTGAAGAGCGAGGGCCACTTAAGCGACTTGGTAACCAGTCGTGGGCCACAATCAGCGGAGCGGGTGGATGGCATGTCCGTGTCCACTCTGCATTTGGAGCGGACACTGACGCAGCCCACGATACTTTTTAGTGGATCATATTGGAGGTAGAACACAAGTCAGTTTATGTCTGCCACTACTTAGAGGTGAATGGAGGGTCCCATTGGTCGGACTGACCGTGTGAAAGGGGTCCAAGGCTGCTTTCACAGTAATGCGCTGCTGTTTGCACGCACCACATGTGCAATGCAGTGTACCTTTGGCTTTCCTGCAGTTTGCAATAGACTGCCATAATATTCTGCAGGTTTGGTGCACTTTCAGAAAGCTCACCAAACTCGCCGGTAATAATAGACGTCTATGGCTCAGTGCAGGTAACCCGCAGGTAAACTGCTCTGCACCTGCGTATCAGTTTGAAAGCAGCCCAGGAACCACTGCAGAAAAGATATGCCCAGCATTTATACACTGTGATTTTAGTAATAAACTGACCTTTAATAACAGTATTCTTTCTATTCAATCCCAGAGCAGGAGGTCGCGGGCCACATCAGAGGGCTCCATGGGCCACATGTGGCCCTCGGGTCACTGGTTGGTCACCCCTGTTGGAAAGGGCTATGCAAACTGTTGGGGCTATATAAATCCTGTATAATAATAATAAAAATTTCTAAAAATAAACCAAAGTTATCGGAAATGCTTCGGCTTTATGTAAAAAAAAAAAAAAAAACCCCACCAAAAACAAATCACTGTAAAAGAGCCAGAATGTGCTCCATCAGCCTTTAGTTTATTATATATTTAAACTGTCACCACAATTCTCTGAACATCCTTCCATTCGTGAGACCACAGTGACTAATCGTAAAACAAAATACATGGAAGTCCAAAAAAATACAACAGACAAAACATAAAAAAAAAAAAACTACTATAAATAGTCAAAGTAGTAATATTAACACATTTTAACTAAAAATCATATACAGGGGGATGTATCAGTTAGTATAATGATATTCTATTGTTACATCCAGGGGTTCACGTTTCCCTCAAGCATGCTATGATAGGAGACAGCATGTCAAATGAAGTTAAAGCAGAGCTCCAGAAAAACATCTCAATACCCACAAAATCCTTTGTCATTTTGTTACATTGGCTTAAACCATTTTGCAATACAGCAAAACGAGTTCACATAAGAAAATAATCCAAGTCCTCTCTAACCAGCCATACTGCTTCCTGGGTGAACTCATTTGTTTAATTGGTTAGAGGTGATGCTGCTGATTTAAAGTTAAACTTCGGGAAGCCCCTCAAAGTTTACCTCTGCCAACAAACTCACCTCCCTCTAGCTAATCCCCCATTAATACTTATAACAAACTAAAAGCCTCAAATACTTTCCTAAATCCATAGTTATCTGATGCACAGAGTCCCAAGTTTTCTCCTTTCTAGCCTGCAAGTGGGAAGGTCTTTAAGGTGAGATACATACTTACTACCTACTGGTGGGGTCCTCACAGGTCTTGAAGACTCCAGCAGTGGCACGATGATGTCAGGAAGAGAGTTGGAAGCAAGCATGCTCAATGCTGTTGTGGGTCATGGGACGACAGACCTAGGAGAGTAAAAACCTAGCTGGGAGTGTTTTTTTTTGGGGGGGGGGGATTGGGAATGTTCATAGTGAGGTCTACAGGTTTTGCCCAGCTTTTTTTTGGCTCCAAGATCCAATAAGCAACCTGGAGATGACATAGAAAGTTGCACTGCTGAACTAGGAAATACAGTATATGCATTCCCTGCTTTTTGTACAGTGTGGCAGAGGTATGAGGATCCAAGAACTTCACAGAAATAAAAATCTTACCATAGGTAAAACCGTTTGCATACACAGCGCTTCGAAAACGTATTCATACCCCTTGAAATTTTACACATTTTGTCATGTTACAATCAAAAACGTAAATGTATTTTATTGGGGTTTTATGTGATAGACCAACACAAAGTGGCACATAATTGAGAAGTGGAATGAAAATGATAAATGGTTTTCAAAATGTTTTACAAACAAATAAGTGAAAAGTTTGGTGTGCATTTGTATTCAGCCCCCCTGAGTCAATACTTTGTAGAACCACCTTTCACTGCAATTACAGCTGCAAGTCTTTTTGGGGATGTCTCTACCAGCTTTGCACATCTAGAGAGTGAAATTGTTGCCCATTCTTCATTGCAAAATAGTTCAAGCTCTGTCAGATTGAATAGAGAGCGTCTGTGAACAGCAATTTTCAAGTCTTGACACAGATTGTCAATTAGATTTAGGTCTGGCCTTTGACTGGGTCATTCTAACACATGAATATGCCTTGATGTAAACCATTCCATTGTAACTCTGGGTGTATGTTTTGGGTCGTTGTCCTGCTGGAAGGTGAAACTCCGCCCCAGTCTCAAGTCTTTTGCAAACTCTAACAGGTTCTTTTAAGATTGCCCTGTATTTGGCTCCATCCATCTTCCTATCAACTCTGACCAGCTTCTCTGTCCCTGCCGAAGAAAAGCATGCCCACAACATGATGCTGCCACCACCATGTTTCACGTATACACATAGTACACACATACACACATAGCTTTTTGCTTTTAGGCCAAAAAGTTCAATTTTGGTATCATCTGACCAGAGCACCTTCTTCCACGTTTGCCGTCTCCCCCACATGCCTTCTTGCAAAGTGCATATGGGGCTTCTTTTGGATTTTTTCAACAATGGCTTTCATCTTGCCACTCTTCAATAAAGGCCAGATTTGTGGAGTGCACGACTAATAGTTGTCCTGTGGACAGATTCTCCCACCTAAGATGTGGATCTCTGCAGCTCCTCCACAGTTACCATGGGCCTCTTGGCTGCTTCTCTGATTAATGCTCTCCTTGCCCGGCCTGTCAGTTTAGGTGAACGGCCATGTCTTGGTAGGTTTGCAGTTGTGCCATACTCTTTCCATTTTCGGATAATGGATTGAACAGTGCTTCTTGAGATGTTCAAAGTTTGGAGATTTTTTTCTTATAACCTAACCCTGCTTTAAATATCTCCACAACTTTACCCCTTACCTGTCTGGTGTGTTCATTTGCCTTCATGATGCTGTTTGTTCACTAAGGTTCTCTAACAAACCTATGAGGGCTTCACAGAACAGCTGCATTTATACTGAGATTAAATTACATACATGTAGACTCTATTTACTAATTAGGTGGCTTCTGAAAGCAATCAGAGTAAAGGGGGCTGAAAACAAATGCACACCACACTTTTCAGATATTTATTTGTAAAACATTTTTAAAACCATTTATCATTTTCCTTCCACTGCACAATTATGTGCCACTTTGTGTTGATCTATCACATAAAATCCCAATAAAATACATCTATGTTTTTGGTTGTAACACGTCAAAATGTGGAAAAGGGGTATGAATACTTTTGTGTATTTTAAAGATTTAAAAAGAAGCTCTCACTGACCTCTGTAGCTGCAGGCATTGTGCAGCAATCCATCCTTAACATTTACATCAGAAACACTTAGGCTGGATTCACACCTATGCATTTGTAGTGCTTTTTGCATATTTGCACTACAGAACGTGTCCCATAGGAAACCATGGTAAATGGACTGTAGTGCAAATCTACAAAATGCAAAAAGCACTAAAAATGCATAGGTGTGAATCCGGCCTAAGACCCCTTTCACACTGGAGCGCTTTGCTGGCACTACAGCGCTATAAATTATTAGCTATATATTAGCGACTGCAAAGCACCCTGAAACGGCCGCTGCTGTCTCTCCAGTGTGAAAGCCCCGAGGGCTTTCACACTGGAGCGGTGCGCTGGCAGAACAGTATAAAAAGTCCTGCTAGCAGCATCTTTGGAGCAGTGAAGGAGCGGTGTGTATATCTCTCCTCCCCATTGAAATCAATGGGGCAGCGCAGCTATAGCGCCGGCAAAGCGCTGCTTCAGCAGCGCTTTGCGGGTGATTTTAACCCTTTTTTGGCCACTAGCGGGGGTTAAAAGCGCCCCACTAGCTGCCGAATAGCGCAGCGAAATTAGCGGCGTTTTACTGCCGACGCACCCACCGCTCCAGTGTGAAAGGGGCCTAAAGTCATTCGCTCAGGCAGCTTAGATTCATTATCCTAGAAGTGATTTTTCAGTTTATCTCCTCCCTACCAGCAGATTTTTAGGCCTCATGTACACTGCTGCTGATAAACGGACGTTTAGGGCCAGTTCCCACCAGATGCAGTTCCGTGCAGTTTTGTGTGCTTTTTTTCTGCACAAAATGCATGCACAGTGTTTTCCATGTATTCCAATGGCTCTAGTTCACACCATGCAGTCAGTTTCCGGTTAGTTTCTGCACCGGAAACTGACTGCATGGTGTGAACTAGAGCCATTGGAATACATGAAAAACACTGTGCGTACATTTTTAGTGCAGAAAAAAAGCACATGGAGCTGAACGGAAATGCGTCTGGTGTGAACTGGCACTTAGGAGCAGTTGGGCATTTTTTTCAGCAGCCCATGAACTCTCCTCTATGTTATCTTATCTGTACATGTACACTGAGTAGTTTATAGTCGTTTAACCGCTTCCCGACCGCCCACTGCATATATATACGTCAGCAGAATGGCACGGGCAGGCAAAATCACGTACCTGTACGTGATCCTTTAAATGCCTGCCCGTGGGTCGCGTGCGCGCCGCCAGCGGCGCGCTCGCGACACGGTCGGGAGCTCCGTGACCACGGCCGCGGGACCAGCGGACCCGATCGCCGCTGGTGTCCCGCGATCGGGTCACGAAGCTGAAGAACGGGGAGAGATGTGTAAACAAACCTCTCCCTGCGCTTCCTACTCCGCCTGTCATTGATTGGCTGTTCCCGGTCATCGGGAAAGCCGATCAATGACGTCAGACGTCAGCCCCGCCCCCTAATGTAAAAAATACAACACACGTCACAGCCCATAACCTGCACATGAACTTTAATGGCATCCCACTCTTAGTCTGTAGAGTTCAATATTGAGTTGGCCCCTTTGCAGCTATAACAGCTTCAACTCTTCTGGGAAGGCTGTCCATGAGGTTCAGGAGTGTGTCTATGGGAATGTTTGACCATTCTTCCAGAAGCTCATTTGTGAGGTCAGGCACTGATAATGGACAAGAAGGCTTGGTCTCCGCATTAATTCATCCCAAAGGTGTTCTATCGAGTTGAGGTTAGGCCAGTCAAGTTCCTTCACCCCAAACTCGCTCATCCATGTCTTTTTTTACCTTGCTTTGTGCACTGGTCCAAATCATTTGGTGGAGGGGGGATTATGGTGTGGGGTTGTTTTTCCAGGGATTGGGCTTGGCCCCTTAGTTCCAGTGAAGGGAATTCTTAAGGCGTCAGCATACCAAGATATTTTGGACAATTTCATGCTCCCAACTATATGGGAACAGTTTGGGGATGGCCCCTTCCTGTTCCAACATGACTGCGCACCAATGCACAAATCAAGGTCCATAAAGTAATTGATGAGCATGTCTTGACCTCAACTGTTAGAACACTTTTGGGATGAATTAGAGCAGAGACTCCAAGCCAGGCCTTCTCATCCAACTTCACGTAGACACACTCCTAAACTTTGTGGACAGCCTTCCCAGAAGAGTTGAAGCTGTTATAGCTGCAAAGGGTGGGCCAACTCAATATTGAACCCTACGGACTTATGCCCCGTACACACGGTCGGAAATTCCGACCACAAAATCCGTCGGATTTTTTCGGACGGATTTTGTCCGACACTGGTGTTGCATACACACGGTCAGACAAAGTTGTCGGAAAATCCGATCATTCTGAACGTGGTGACGTTCGTTGCATACGACGGGACTACGTAGACGCTAGTAGCCAATAGCTTTGGTCTTGTAATGTGATCTGAGCATGCGTGGTACTTTGTCCGTCGGAATTCGCTACACACGATCGGAAAAAGTCCGATAGGACTTTGTTGTCGGAAAATTTGAGAGCAGGAGATAAAACTTTGTCCGTCGGAAAATCCGATGGAAAAAGTCCGATGGAGCCTACACACGGTCGGAATTTCCGACAACTTTGTCCGATAGGACATTTTCCGTCGGAAAATCCGATCGTGTGTACGGGGCATAAGACTAAAATGTCATTAAAGTTCATGCGAGTTTAAAGGAAGTATAGGGAAAAAAGTTGCGCTATCCTAATGGGTTAAAGCTGCTGCTCGAAATGTTATACTACAAAATACAAAATGGCTGTGGGAAGGAGCTGCGCTAAAGAATGAAAATATTAAGAAAATTGATATGTGATACGAAGTGTAGTACCAAATGAGGACTGAAAAGTATTTGCCCAAATAGCTATACGTTTCATATAAAAGTGTCAAAAAGGAAGTCTGCATACAATCAGATTAATATAAAAATGAATAAATAAAAAACCCGGCTGAGCTCTTCCTATTTGTGTGGAAGTGAAATGGAATGTGCACAGTGGATGTACGCTGATTAGTGAAATCAAAAGACCACATAGAAAACATGCATTAACATAAAATGAAAAACTAGTGTAAATAGGTAAACACCCTACTGAGCATTCAATAGTGTATGGTACCTGTTATCAACTGTTATGAAGAAGATACAAATTTATATATCATATACTATAAACAGTGTGCAAACTAAATCCTGGACTGTGGCCAGTAAACCTTGGTGAAAATAATCCAAAAAAAGGGATAATATTTCAACTGGATAACAAAATATTGATGAACACCCTACAGGGCATTCAAAACAATATTGACCTTGTTATTGGCTATTGGAAAATGAATGCCAACTTGGTACCCTACCTGGAATATAACCAGTGAACTTTTAGTGAAAAAAGAATCTAAAAAAATAAAAATACAAATAAAAAGTAAACACCCTACAGAGCTTAAAGATTGCAATGGTGACCAAATATGTGTATAATCCCCAGGAAATGGAAAAAAAAAAAAAAAAAAAAAAAAAAAAAAAAAAAATCCCTTAGGGGTTGAGTGACAACCGCTTCGCCAAAAAAAATTATATTCAAACACAAAGAAATTTAAAAAGTAAAAAGTAAAAAGTAAACACCCTACAGAGCTTAAAGATCACAGTGGTGACCGAGTACGTGTATAATCCCCAGGGAATGTATGGAGACAATCCCTAAGGGGTTGTGTAACAACCGCTTCACCAGAAAAATGAAATTAGTCACAAACAATATAAATAAGTGCGTCTTGAAATGCACAATGTAGCAAACAAGTTCCGTGCTGTTAACAGTCTATGTGAGGACTCCAAATATCTTGAAATGAAAGTGACTTGTATAACACCAAGAAAAGATGTGAAGACCTCCACCATAGGGCAAACTTGTCTCCTTACCGGAACTATATGGTCCCTTTTTTAGGGGGACCTTTCACACAGATGGCTCTTAACCCTAGCCAGGGGTATACAGGGAAGAACGTCCGGTATCCAACCGATCACATTGACTCGTCCAGAATAGCTCCCAACCAGGGTCCTTCTCTGATGTCAGCTCAAGATTAGGCTCGGTGGCCAAATTGCAGTTGGAACCAAAGGGGATTAAAGAGAGCTCACATAGTGTGAAATCCAACGATATTTTATTAAATAAAAATAAGTAAACACTTACAGTGTAGCAAAATTCAATAGGCTTGAAGCGAGCCGGCCGGTCTCGCAAATACAGCCCGTGGTATGGGATCACGTCTTACAGCGGTAGCGTCAGGACGTAGCTCCTCCTCCCTACGCGTTTCGTCATCAACGGACGTCGTCACGGGGCACGGGCTGCGTCATGACGCACCGCTTTATATACAGGCACTGATCCCCCAAGCCTCAGTGTGAATCTCAGACTCGGGAACAGCGTCCGCCATTTTGGAAGAGGGAAAGAACACTCTAAACCTCATATGAACTGAAGGATCAGTTGGTAATAAATTTGTTCCAACCAGTAGTAAGGGCAAGTGGTCTACATCGTATCTAATTGGAACGAAGCGTTCCTAACAGATTCACATTGAGTGAGAGACATAAAACAGGTTGGAGAATATAAAAATAAAAACATATATGAAATAAAAATTGTGCAGTTAGCCTTGCCAGAAAGGTTTTGTATAGCCTAATTGTATGACAGGGACTGCTCAGATTTACGGAACTCGAAAGGTCCAATACAATATATTAACCCAGTGCGGGGTGAGGGAAAGTTGTCTATTTAGCAAGGTGAGTACACATTGGTAGACAAAACTCCATTATAGACTGGAAAAATAAAGATAAAGATAAAAATAAAATTAAAAATAATAATAAAAATGAAAATAAAAATAAAAATTGGCCTCTTTGAAGAGGTATATATACGTTTATGGACGGAACTCCATTATGGACCGACAAAATCGAAAAGTTAGGTCCTGAAAGGGAACTCTATATAGAGGGGTACATACAAAAAGTTATAGTAAAAAGTTCCCTTGCTTCAAAGTTTTAATCGTCATTATGTCTGTTAAAAATGTAAAAAGTAAAAAATGGGAGGAGGATGTCGTCTATGCCCAGCCAAGACCTCAAATAGTCTTGTGGGCACGTTACATAGACGACATCCTCCTCCTATGGAAGGGTGGAGAATCGGAATTATCCGATTTCATGCGCCACCTTAATAACAACAACAGAGGGATACACCTCAGCTATGAGGCAAGCCAGGAATCCATACATTTCTTAGATCTTTCCATATCCATTGACAACGGTTCCTTTAAGACGTCAACTTACTTCAAACCCACTGATCGCAACTCGTTTATCCCACAAGACAGCTGCCATCACTTGTCGTGGTTGAAATCAGTCCCAAAGAGCCAATACCTCCGCTTAAAACGCAACTGTACCGATCATGACACCTTTTTAGCTCAATCATCTGTTCTCACCTCCAGGTTTAGGGATAAGGGCTACACACCAGAGTTCCTTACCGACACCCTTGCCTTAGTGGACAAGACTGATCGGAATACACTACTAATCGAAAAGCCGCCAGGTCAAAAAAAGGATTCATTTTGTAACCCCTTTATCACCAGCTTTTCTTGCCAGCATGCTAATGTTAAACATATCATTGGCAAGCATTGGCACATCCTACGGAGTGATAGAATATTGGGGGCTATCCTTCCCGAAAGACCTCAGGTTGTTTTCAGAGGAGCTCCCTCTCTGAAGGACAAGATAGCTCCCAACATTCTAAATCCTCCTCTCACTCAGACTGGCTTTTTTCCGATGCTCAAAGGTTACCATCAGTGTAGACGTTGCCAAGTCTGCACACTTAACAAAATAAAAACCAGAAGAACTACATCATTTGTTTCTACTTGCACTTCCCAACAGTATGACATAGAGCCGTTCATTACATGCTCTACAGTAGGAGTGGTCTACATGCTCCAATGCCCGTGTGGGCTCCAATATGTGGGCCGGACTAAAAGACCACTACAGGTCAGATTGAACGAGCACATAAATAACATACGTCGGGGCTTCACAAAGCACTCAGTTTCCAAGCACTACCTCCGAGTTCATAACAGGGATCCCAATAACACCATATTTTTGGGTATTGATAAATTTAGGCCACACTGGCGAGGGAGCAATATGGTGAACAGTATTTCAAAATTGGAAATGTCATGGGTCCACAAACTCAAAAGTTACACACCGTTCGGGCTCAATATAGATGTCGACATTAACTGTTTCATAGACAATTCATAGTAGCTTGCCTTTAAGCTGTCCACACAATAATAACATCGTGTGCATGGTAGTTTCTGACAACATTATGTTTTCTTGCATTGGTCATTTGCGACATATGTTCCTACGTATTATAGTCATGTGGGTTGGTTCCACTATCATGTTGGTTATTGTCAATATATGAGCTTATATACTTCTAAATTATAGGTTTGCTCTATTTCATCTAAATGTATTATATGCCTATATAATATTGTATTTGGTATGGCCATCATTGTGGATCTCTGACAGTAAGAACAGCCCATCCTGACCGTTCTCCACCTTAACCATATAGCCCGCTCAAAAACTAGTCTCCTTTATACTTTTATTAACGGTAATTTTGAATATTTTAATTTTTACTTTTTACATTTTTAACAGACATAATGACGATTAAAACTTTGAAGCAAGGGAACTTTTTACTATAACTTTTTGTATGTACCCCTCTATATAGAGTTCCCTTTCAGGACCTAACTTTTCGATTTTGTCGGTCCATAATGGAGTTCCGTCCATAAACGTATATATACCTCTTCAAAGAGGCCAATTTTTATTTTTATTTTCATTTTTATTATTATTTTTAATTTTATTTTTATCTTTATCTTTATTTTTCCAGTCTATAATGGAGTTTTGTCTACCAATGTGTACTCACCTTGCTAAATAGACAACTTTCCCTCACCCCGCACTGGGTTAATATATTGTATTGGACCTTTCGAGTTCCGTAAATCTGAGCAGTCCCTGTCATACAATTAGGCTATACAAAACCTTTCTGGCAAGGCTAACTGCACAATTTTTATTTCATATATGTTTTTATTTTTATATTCTCCAACCTGTTTTATGTCTCTCACTCAATGTGAATCTGTTAGGAACGCTTCGTTCCAATTAGATACGATGTAGACCACTTGCCCTTACTACTGGTTGGAATAAATTTATTACCAACTGATCCTTCAGTTCATATGAGGTTTAGAGTGTTCTTTCCCTCTTCCAAAATGGCGGACGCTGTTCCCGAGTCTGAGATTCACACTGAGGCTTGGGGGATCAGTGCCTGTATATAAAGCGGTGCGTCATGACGCAGCCCGTGCCCCGTGACGACGTCCGTTGATGACGAAACGCGTAGGGAGGAGGAGCTACGTCCTGACGCTACCGCTGTAAGACGTGATCCCATACCACGGGCTGTATTTGCGAGACCGGCCGGCTCGCTTCAAGCCTATTGAATTTTGCTACACTGTAAGTGTTTACTTATTTTTATTTAATAAAATATCGTTGGATTTCACACTATGTGAGCTCTCTTTAATCCCCTTTGGTTCCAACTGCAATTTGGCCACCGAGCCTAATCTTGAGCTGACATCAGAGAAGGACCCTGGTTGGGAGCTATTCTGGACGAGTCAATGTGATCGGTTGGATACCGGACGTTCTTCCCTGTATACCCCTGGCTAGGGTTAAGAGCCATCTGTGTGAAAGGTCCCCCTAAAAAAGGGACCATATAGTTCCGGTAAGGAGACAAGTTTGCCCTATGGTGGAGGTCTTCACATCTTTTCTTGGTGTTATACAAGTCACTTTCATTTCAAGATATTTGGAGTCCTCACATAGACTGTTAACAGCACGGAACTTGTTTGCTACATTGTGCATTTCAAGACGCACTTATTTATATTGTTTGTGACTAATTTCATTTTTCTGGTGAAGCGGTTGTTACACAACCCCTTAGGGATTGTCTCCATACATTCCCTGGGGATTATACACGTACTCGGTCACCACTGTGATCTTTAAGCTCTGTAGGGTGTTTACTTTTTACTTTTTACTTTTTAAATTTCTTTGTGTTTGAATATAATTTTTTTTGGCGAAGCGGTTGTCACTCAACCCCTAAGGGATTTTTTTTTTTTCCATTTCCTGGGGATTATACACATATTTGGTCACCATTGCAATCTTTAAGCTCTGTAGGGTGTTTACTTTTTATTTGTATTTTTATTTTTTTAGATTCTTTTTTCACTAAAAGTTCACTGGTTATATTCCAGGTAGGGTACCAAGTTGGCATTCATTTTCCAATAGCCAATAACAAGGTCAATATTGTTTTGAATGCCCTGTAGGGTGTTCATCAATATTTTGTTATCCAGTTGAAATATTATCCCTTTTTTTGGATTATTTTCACCAAGGTTTACTGGCCACAGTCCAGGATTTAGTTTGCACACTGTTTATAGTATATGATATATAAATTTGTATCTTCTTCATAACAGTTGATAACAGGTACCATACACTATTGAATGCTCAGTAGGGTGTTTACCTATTTACACGAGTTTAAAGGCAGGCATCCCAATACTTTTGACAATATAATGCATCTATGTGTTATGGCCTGCCTGCATTTACCATGCAATACAATACATGTGAGGCTAGGTCCACCTTAAAGTTTCTTAACATCAACTAGTATATTCACATATTGTACATCTTACATGTTCCTGTTATATATCTTCGAAAGAGGAAGAATTTTTGAGTGTGTCTGTGATTTGCTGGGACATTGCCTCTCAATAAGCTAGTTCCACAAAGAAAAAAAGAAGAAACTTAATCCCCCCGGATTTCTGGATGGAGTTGCTGCACAAAGCCGTCCGGCATTCGGCTTTCAATCACTACTAAGGAATTGTACGTTATGTGTGGTTATAGCCTTCCACACATCAATCCTTTCACATCGGAGCCACCAGATGGTTTTCACTTTGACCCTGGCAAGCTGCATGGTTTAGCCACAACTAAAGAGGTTCGTGTAAAATTACATAACAAGCTGAAGGTACTTGGCAAATGAAGTGACCTCCCCCTGCTTCACTTGGTGAGAGAGATTTTAAAAAACAGTTAAAGTGAATTATGGATCATCAGTAGTGGGTGTCTCCTTGTAGCATTAGATGACAATAGATCACATGTAAGTCAGAACCAATATGCATTATTTCTAAAACAAAGACTGCAACAAAAACAATCAAAATAAAGTAAAACAATTAAAATAAGTTAGCAAATACCGAAACAAGGTATATCCATCTAAAATACAGTGGGGAAAATAGTTATTTGATCCCCTGCCGATTTTGTAAGTTTGCCCACTTGCAAAGAAATGAAGGGTCTATAATTGTTATCATAGGTGTATTTTTAATTATTATTGTGGTAAACAGATTAGTCCTGACCGTTTAAGAAGGTGCTCCTAAGGATAACTTGTTATGTGTATAAAAGACAGCTGTCCACAGAATCTTTCTTCCATTTAAACCTCACCATCATAAGCAAGACCAAAGAGCTGTCAAAGGATGTCAGGGACAAGATTGTAGACCTGCACAAAGCTGGAATGGGCTACAAAACCATCAGCAAGAAGCTTGGTGAGAAGACAACTGTTGGAGTGATTATTTGCAAATGGAAGAAATACAAAATAACTCAATTGCCCTCGGTCTGGAGCTCTATGCAAGATTTTGCCTCATGGAGTAAGGATGATCATGAGAAAAGTGAGGGATCAGTCCAAAACTACACAGAAGCAGCTTGTGAATGACTTCAGGGCAGTTGGGACCACACAACAGTTGGGTCACCAAACAAACCATTGGTAACACAATACGCTGCCATGGATTGAGATCCTGTTGCGCCCGCAAGGTCCCCCTGCTGAAGAAGGCACATGTACAGGCACATCTGATGTTTGTCAATGAACATCTAAATGATTCAGAGGATTGGGAGAAAGCGGTGTTCAGATGAGACCAAAATTGAGCTCTTGAGCATTAACTTGACTCACTGTGTTTGGTGGGAAAAAAATGCAGACTATGACCCTAAGAACACCATCCCTATAGTCAAGTACAGAGGTGGAAACATTATGCTTTGGAGCGGTTTCTCTGCTAAATGTACAGGTTGACTTTGTCGCATTGACGGGGCCATGTATTGTAAAATCTTGGATGAGAACCTTCTTCCCTCAGTCAGAACACTAAAGATGGGTCTTCCAGCATGATAATGACCCAAAACATACCGCCAAGGCAACAAAGGAGTTGCTCAAGAAGAAGCACATTAAGGGTATGGAGTGGCCTAGCCAGTCTTTAGACTTTAATCCTATAGAAAATTTATGGAGGGAGCTGAAACTTCTAAATTGCCAAGCGACAGCCAAGAGGATTTAGAGAAGATCTGTAAAGAAGAGTGGACCAAAATCCCTCCTGAGATGTGTGCAAACCTGGTAACCATCTACAAGAAAGGTCTTACCTCTGTGCTTGCCAACAAGTGTTTCTTCACCAAGTACTAAGTCATGTTTTGCTTGGGGAATCAAATACTTATTTTGCTCACTGAACTGCAACTCAATTTGTAACATTTGTATCATGTGTTTTTTCTGGATTTTTGGATGATATTCTGTCTCTATCATTTAAAATTCACCTATGAAAACAATTATAGACCCTTCATTTCTTTGGAAGTGGGCAAACTTACAAAATCTGCAGGAGATCAAATGATTATTTTCCCCACTATATACCGTTTCTATGGGTACCATCCTTACAGGAAAACAGTTCAACACAAATAATTGGGTGAATATATAAAATGGGACTTTAAAGGTACCACATAAAAGAAAAAAACAATATACTAATAAAAAACATTTTATTCCACTTTTATTCCACACATTGAAAAATCTATACAGTATCCTTAAAATCCCCTATATACAATTAAATGTCATGGTTTATCGTTTTATAATTTTGCGTTAAAATCACTTCCTTGGGATCCACTCTGTGTTACATAGGAATATAAATACATGGGAGTCCAATCTCGATAGAACACATTATCAGGAAATTAAAATAAACCAAAATCCTAGGTATTCTCAGTAGTAGTATAGTAATGAAGTTAACAAGTGCATGCACGTGTGAGGTCCAATAATTCAAAGGATAATACCCCAATAACTGACAACATAACCCAAACAGCAAAAACTAAAGTAAAAAATATGCCAGCTCAATAACCGATCCTGGACAGACTCCATAAGAAAAAGGAGGGGGAAAGCAAACCAAACCTTAAACAAGTAATAACTCGTGGCTTGCTCCACCTTGTATCTGTCTAAATGGCGAAGCAGGCTGGGAGTTCCCCATTTTTAGCGATATTTTAGAGTGCAACAATTAGTCCAGATATACAAACCTGATTGGGTCTGCTTGGAGGCACAGGCAAGCTCGACTCTACCTCTGGACCTTCACATGTGGATTTCTGTGAAGGAGCGTCGAGCGGTGTTGAGCCCCTCCTTATCCCACTCCTTACGCTTGTGGGACACGGCATGTAAGCTATACCCTTTAAAATCGCCGGTGGCCCCTCTTTTCAAGAATCCTCATTTCCTCCCAGGCCAACAGATACATCAATTTACATGGTGGGTCAAACAAGGGTCTGTACAGAATATCACATTTTATAGACCATAAGGGGATAAGACAACCTAGCTATTTTAAGGAAACATTACAGATCCTGCCTACGGAGACTTATCATCTGTGCCAAATTGTCCATTTTATGCAGACCCTAACAAGGACCCTTTTTGAGAACAGGACGTGGGCCCGAGCAGAGGGGAGGAATCACAGCATTATATGCCCTGTTCAATAAGCAGGATAACAAACCTTCGTACCAAACTGCATGGGAATCAGATCTAGGGGAGACAATTGAGGAGGTGTGGACAAAATGGTCGACCATGGTGCACAAGGGCATACTTAACACTTCCTTGGTGGAGGCCAATTATAAAGTGCTGTTGCGCTGGTACCTGGCCCCGTCAAGGCTGGCGGAAATTTACCTTGGTACCTAGCCCCTATGTTTTTGGAGATGTGGACAAGAAGGTGATGTTTCATGTCTGGTGGTCCTGTCTGAAGGTCCAACGCTTCTGGATCAGGGTATTTAATTTGGTTACTCAGTGACAGGACAGAACATCCCCAGAGGCACCAAAACAGCGCTGTTTGCTGACCTGTCAAAAGAGATCCCCAGACATCTTTGAACACTTATATTTTTCATCTTTCTAGCAGCTAAAATTACCATAACGCGAGTGTGGAAATCATCCGTGATTGATGTCACATTGGTGAAACATAAAATATCCTGGATTATGATCAATGAAAATATAGGTTTGAGAGTGTGGAAGCCCTGGAATGCATATCTCCAAGCGTCCTAGACACTGGGCCACCTTGCAAGGGAAGGCCCAGGCTAAGGGTACCTACTGTACTCTGATCTTCTTCTCCTACTTTTCTCTTTTCTTCTACCTTTCGACCCCCCCCCCCAACCTTTTTTTTCTTAATTTCTTGCTTCCAGTGGCAGCTGGTGCTCTATTATTGGGGGAGGGGGGTGGCGTTAATCAAACCACCTGACCCCCCCCCCCCACCACTGATCGGTCAATTGGTCAGTTGGTCAATTAAAAAGGGGTATTAATATACAATGTGCTCACCTGTTATAAATGCAATCAGTGACAGGCAGTAGCACAAGCTGGGCTCTCTTCTTAACTAGGTATTAGCAGGCAGGCTCATGACTGTACAGGTGGGACATGCATGCTTCAGCCATCCAGGTAGGTAGGTAGTAGAGTCGGGTCCTTGCTGAGTACCAGATGAGAACTTCCCCGCTGTCCACACCGACCTTCCCCAAATCCACTGAGCTGCTGCTGCTGCAGGTTAATCCCCCAGGAACAGAGAGAGGTGAGGCAGAAGCAGGCACATTATTGTCATCTCTGTGCACCTCTGATGACAGGCGGCATCATTAACTGGTAGAAACCAGTTAGTGCCTGGCACAGGGGAGCGTGTCAGCAGTGCAGAGGTCAAGGCAATGGTGGCTGGTGGGTCTGTCGGTTGGGCTTCCGCTGCGTCTCCTCCAGCCTGTCTCTCTCCTCCTCCTAGACCAATAGGATAGATTCTCCTTTTGGAAAATCAGGACACAGCTTCCCTGGCAGGGAGGAAAATCTATGTGAAAATAGCGAATATTCATTTGCTATTGTCACACAAATGGGTGGGCTCACCCTTTTGGGCCCACCCTTTTTTTTTTAAGCCTATTAGAGCCTCAGGCCTGAGTGCCTGAGTGAGGATGTAGGCTCATCCCCACTGCTTCCTGAGATGTCAACACTACACCTTCCAGGAGGCACATTCCTGCACCGGCTTGCCACAGGTCCCTACCAAGTATTTTGGACCTGATTGAGACCTGTGGCTTCTCTGTGCATGCACAGCATTACCGTTTTGCTCCTGCACAGACATACCGCAGGTCTTGGCCAGGTACAAAATAAGTGAAGACCTGTGGCATGTCAGCCTGGGTCTAGGTAAACTTTGACTGAAAAGTAGACAACGCTAGACTTCATGGGCTACGAAGTATTCTTTTTTTTATTCTCATACAGGGACAATTACCAGATGGAGGGGATTTCAATATTTGGTAGAAAGGCTTTAATATTTATATGTCTATTTATCTATATCTATAAATCCATGTACATATTTTGTATTTGTTGTACTTTCTTTAATCTCCCAATGGATTCATGAATTGTAGCTATTTAAGAAGAAACTTCTTACAGAAGTTCTCTCTCTTAAATATAATTAGGTCTTCTTCAGATTCGGGTGTATCCCAAAATAACCAATGTTAATAAATGTCACAGCAGATCTTTATATCCTTGGACTTGATTGGTTTTTAGTTAGCGTAGTATTTTTGTTTAAAGATATACCTTGTTGTCTGTGCAAACTGCTCTCGCTAAAGTAAACGGCTGTCTGTTCTCAGGAAAGCATGCTGGTAGTCTAAAAATGTATCCATGTTATTCCACGGAGAGGTGACAGTTGCAGACATTCAAGTGTTTATGCAGACTAACTTTATCAGGACCATCAAATATTAAAGTTTCAGGTCGGAAACTCTTGGTGTGCACTGACAGAGTGGAGCATACAAGGACCTGTATAGTGCACGCTCTTTATCGAGTCTTCCACACATTAGATTGACAGCTAATCGGACCCACAAGCCTCTTTCTAATGAAGTAAATCTGTGTTTTATTTTATCTTTGGTCCCCAATGGCTGAAAACTGGCCAGTTCCTATACATTTTAACCAACCAAAGAAATTAGTAGAACATTAAATAAGTATTTAGAAAGAGAGGTGAAGAAATAGAAAGACAGAAGGCTCTACCTTCCTAGAAATCTTTTTTAGGATAGAGAAATTAACTTTATAAATAGTATTTGTAGCATTAAAGATTATTCTGTTATGCCCAAGCAAGATATTAGAGGAAGCCAATACTGTTAAAGTAAGTGCCTAATTTCAATTATTGTAACAAAATTAGACCGTGGGATTGATTTACTAAAGGCAAATAGACTGTGCACTTTGCAAGTGGTTGGACTTAATTTACCCCAATGTTACAAAGTGAAGCTACGCTAAGCCCTGGGGAAAATTAGTGCAACTGCACAGTCTATTTGGCTTTAGTAAATCAACCCCTGTGCTTTGCCTAAGCAAGACAAGCAGCGTGTTTACTTTAATGCAGACCTCCACAGACTCTTATAATAACCTGTCTTTCCCTCCTCCATCACTTTTGTTCTTGGAGCTTATAAAGGGGTATGAACTCCCGTGTCACACCACTGACTGGTCCTGCACTGCCATGTAGAGTTAGGCTGGCTATATACTGCTCCAATTTCATCTGATTCCAGCTGGCTCAATCAAAATTCAAGCAGTATATGGCTCTGTTGGAAAACTGTTGGTTGAACAGCGCCTGAGTCCAATCCAATGTAGGCACTGCTCAGGTATTCTGACAGACAGTAGACTGGCAGAGGGGATCCATGTTGTTAGTATAGATTTCTTTTGCACAGCCCACAGGTTGCAAGAAAAAATCCAAACACGTATTGCCAGCCTTGGTCACATGCGTCTCTTTCCAGGAAATACTGGGTACTTCCTTCAGTGCCTTGTACTGTACAGAGTTGACATGGAGTGAGGGAAAGATGAGTACAGTAATGAGCTGCTGGGGATAGCCCTAAATGGGCAAAGCATGCATTTACTTTTTACCCCAACTCCACCCGATGCATTTCTAATCATAATACACTGTCCATTTTGGAGGCTTCTGCTCACCTCTTGTCTTCATGACAATGTGTCAGATGTGAGATAAAAAAATCTCCCCAAAGGGGACAAACAGAGCAATACACATTTTTCTAGTAGAGTAGGGAAGGGTTAGCACTTTTCCACTATTCAATATTGTCTTTGTCCCCATCGAGAAGAGGTACACAGAGCAACCCCACATGTGCACCTCATAAGCTAACTAGCTGAAGATGGGGATATGGACGTGAAGGTAGGTTTAAATCATTGTAGTGGAAAACAGCACATCGAAAATGCAAAAACAAAATTACTCCTTTACGTGGCAAAAGACATGAAGACAACAGATGTTTCTGGGCCACACTGGACTCCTTTCTCAAGTTGAGAAGTGTCAGACAGAAATGAGAGAAAATTTCCCCAATGGAGACAGAGAGCAAAAATATTTTTCTAGTACAGGGGGCTAGCACCTCCAATTTTTTTACTGTGCCCACACTTCCTGTCCAGGTAACAAGTGTCAGAGTATAGAAAGTGTGGGGAACCTTTATATAAATAGAAGTATAAAATCATGATTATATATATATACACATACATATACACACACACATACACACAATATATATTATATATATATATATATACATACATATACATATATCCATACATACATACACAAAACATTTTGTTTTAAATAAGTCAATGGCAAAAGGGTAGAGCTTTACTATGTATCTATTCGCCACACTCCAAGCACTGTGCATGTTGTATTTCTGATCTTCAAATATTTAGCATAGAAGAATAAAGGTTTAGATAATGGATGGGATCCAACTTGCAAGAAGAACTGTCCTCTTGCTGTGCAGAAACAAGCATCTGCAACTGCCAGACACATCAGTTATCATACTTCTCATACAGGGGTCTCCAAACATTCTAAACAAAGGGGCAGTTTACTCTCCTTCAGACTTCAGGGGGGCCAGGCTGTGGATAGTGGAGGTAGAAATTGTCCAGGCATCAGTGGGAGTAAACAGTACCTCATCCTTGATATTAGGAGGAGCAATGGTGTCAGCAGTAGGACTTGTATCACATTGTTGGTGTCAGTGTGGGGAATAGTGTATTATATTATTGGGAGGAATAGATAAATGTAGGCAAGCAAAGGGCTGCATTCCGGCCCCCAGGCTGCATTTTGGAGACCACTATCAGAAACAGACATTGAAAGGGCAGCTTAAAATGTATCACGTTTTTCATGGGCTGCCTTAAATCTCTATGAAATGCACACAAACAAAGCCAGGGAATGGTAAACCGTAATAGCAAATTCTTAGGTAAGGAGGAGACACAAATACTTCTTAACGCTAACCCAAAGGAGCGGTCATCTGCAGAATGGGACATCCAAAAAAAAAAAAAGAGGCTTTCACTGGACATGTCTAATGAGCAGGGCAAGTATGTATTTTTTATTTTTTTACCCAAACTGGACAGTCCCTTTAAGGAAAAGAGCAGAGCTTATAATATTTTTTTATAACGAAAAGCAATATATTTTGGAAGAATTAGGGAAATAGTCAAACAGTTTCCTTGTAATAACTGGCAGGGTGGAAGAACATTCCGATATCTCAGATCTCATTTTGGACAGACGTTTGTCAAATCTGTAATGCAAACCCATCAGTGATGAGGAATACAGGCCTGGTCTAAATGGATAATAACTAGATATGCGCGAGCCTGGCATATAAACTGGAAAGAGAACACGTCCTCATAAGTTGTGCTCAGGTCACAAAGCCACATCTACTCCATTTCAAAAATGGTTTCCAAAGAAAAGCTTCAAACACAAACTTCATCAGGCAAAAATGCATTTGTGAAATGGCCACCCATTTCTCATCCCAGAGTTTGTGGGATAGTCTGTTTGTTTTATTTCAAACTTTTTCTGTTCCTCAGCTCCACTTTTCCACCCAGTTGGAAAGGTCCATCACTCGGAAGTGTTGAGAATTTGAATGGGATAAGTTTACTTGGTAAAAACCTCAGTTCCTTCACTGCAAGGAGGTCTGCCTGTATGCATTAAAATACTCTACATAGAAGTCTATCCATAGACTACAAAATCCTCATAAAAAAAGTGTGCATCATGAAAACCTAAAGTGAGATATAAACTGTCTAACATGACTACTTTTTCAGCAGGTTTTACTCTTGTTAAATCACTAGGACTGTCCATGTTATTACTGCAGGCAGGCTCACTTAACCCCTTTCCCACCCGCTCTTGCATCCACTTTAAAAGTTCTCAACGCCGTGGGAGCGGGAGCTGGGAGCATGCAGTGAGGCAAGCTTTCAGCACAAACATTTTCCACCCAGTGGCAAATATGTGCGGCGTGTAGCCGTTAAAGACCAGGTTTTGCCACTGCACATATGAGTTACTGGAGCGTAAAGGGGTTAACGTTCACATTTCTTTCAGTTTTAAGAGGGTTTTTGAAGTGGCATATCTAAGCCACTTTTTAAAATGTTTGTAAAGCGAGAATTTTTTTTTTTTTTTACCTTAATGCATTCTATGGTTAAAAAACATTCTGTGTTTTGCTCTTCCCCCAGCTCCCCCACACTTACCTGAGCCTGATCTCAATCCAGTGCTGTGCATGAGAGCAGTAGCTCTCTCTCTCCCCTCATAGGCTCAGAGACAGTAGCAGAAGCCCCTGGCTTCTGCTGCTGTCAATCTCAGCCAGTTAGGAAAGAGCAGAGGGTGAGACCAAGCAGCGAGAGTGAGCCTGCATGAGCGCTCAGCAGGGGGGATGAGCCAGAAGCTAAGGCGAGGAACTCCAGCAGAGGAGAATAAGGGCTGCTCTGTGCAAAACCATTACACAGAGCAGGTATGACATGTTTGCTATTTAACAAAAAAAAAAAAGTGGGAGGTTTAAGATCACTTTAAGACAAAGTAAGACACAAACAGGTAAGAATAGTACTATGAAGCGTGCTAAAGCTTTTTCAATGCATACAACCATGGGTGTCTGCAGAGCTTTTTTCAGGGGGGGCATACAGATCTCCCTTTAGAACAGGGCGGGTCCCCCATAGAATAGACCCCTCTTTGCTTAGTCTTCTCACTCTTACATTTTTTCACCACTTCGCATTACATGGTGGGCCCAGCAAATTACACAGTGGGCAATGTACATTACACAGTGGACAATGTACATTACACAGTGGGCAGAGCCCACCACATATATGGGTACACCACACGATATGGTGGGCACAGCACATTACACAGAGGGTACATTACTCCGTATTACATGGTGGGCACTTTACAGCACATGACATGGTGGGCACAGCACATTACACTGAGGACACTCTACTTCGCATTATATGGTGGGCACAGCACATTACACAGAGGGCACTTTATTCCGCATTACATGGTGGGCACTGTACAGCACAGCAGATGACATAGTGGGCACACCACATTACACAGAGGGCACACCACTTTGCATTACATGGCGGGCACTGCACTACACATGGTGGTCACTATACATCACATGGTGGTAACTGCACAGGGTGGTCACTATACATCACATGGTGGTCACTGCACTGCATTTGACATGGGAGGAAGCAGCAGTCTGCCCCCCAGTACAAACATTTCACCCCCAAAGGTCAGTTTCTGCACAATCCTCACTGTTTACTGACCACATTTTAGCAGCCTGGTAGAGCTTCTACCTCTCGGGCTCCTGCTGAAGGGGATGACATCAGCACCCCTCACCCACACAGCTGCCTGAAGCTCCCGGAGACAGACGATCTGTGTGTGCAGATCCTGTTATAGGAGCCGGGCAGGACTGACACCCACTTCCGGCACTTGACCCCCCCCCCGCCCCCTCCTGCAGATTGCCCATGCATACAACTTACATAGGGAAGGCTTTACCTTTTGACCCTACATTCACATCTATGCGTTTTTTTACTGCGTTTTGCAGTTTGCAGAAATTCACTACAGTCCATGTAACATGGTTTCCTATGGTACTAGTTCACATCTATGTGTTTTGTGGCTGGTGCATTTTTGAAAAGGGTCAGGGACTTTTTTCCCATGATTTGCGGCTAATAGACTTCAGTGGAGCTGCACAAGAAATGCAAGTGGTGCATTTTTAATGCGATTTTTAATGTGTTTTGCGGTTCTTATTTTACCACTGTATATAGCTGGTTGCTAAGCAGGGGGCCGGGGGCCGGCCACCTGTACTTTCCCAACCCTCACCAGTCCCTACTGCTAAAAAATAACCCCCAAGGCATGATGCTTCCACCACCATGCTTCACTGTTAGGATGGTATTGGGCAGGTGATGAGCGGTGCCTGGTTTCCACCAGACAATGTTTAGAATTAAGGCCAGTCAATTTCAGATTTCAGAAAATCGTGTTCCTCAAAGTTTGAGAGTCCTTCAAAAGTCCTGCTTTTTTGCAAACTCATGTGCTTTCATGTGTTTTGCGCCGAGAAGAGGCTTCCGTCTAGCCACTCTGTCAAAGCCCAGATTGGTGAAGGGCTGCAGTGATGGCTGTCCTTCTGGAACTTTGTCCCATCTCCACGCAGAATCTCTGGAGCTCAGTCAAAATAACCATCGAGTTCTTGGTCACCTTACCTCTTATGGCCCTTCACCTCTAAGGCTCTTCTTCCCCCGATTGCTCAGTTTGGCTGGGTGATCAGCTCTTTAAAGTGTCCTGGTTGTCCCATACTTCTTCCATTTCAGAATTATGGAGGCCATTGTACTTTTCGGAACCGTCAGTGCAGCAAAAATTTGTAGCCTTCTCCAGATCTGTGCCTTGCAATAATCCCGTCTCTAAGCTCTGCAGGAATTTCCTATGACCTAATGGTTTTTGCTCTGATGCAGTATGCATTTTCAACTGTGAGGCCTTTTATATAGAGGGGTTTGCCTTTCCAAATCATGTCCAATCAATTTAATTGACCACACAAGTGGACTCCAATCAAGGCATAGAAACATCTCAACAATGATCAAGAGAAATAGGTGGCACCTAAACTAAATTTCAAGTGTTGTTGCAAACTGGATGTGGTAGGCACTCTTAGGGCTCAAACAAGTATAAAGGCAATTGTAAGATAGTTTTATTACACCAGCATTTTAGTGGGTTTCTGAGTGTCCACTACAGACAGTTTTATTATACCAGGGTTTGAGTGGGCTTCTGAGATTGCCTAATACAGCCAGCCTTATATTATTATTATTGGTGGAACACCTAGTTGTGATATTGCTGTGGATGAACGATTGGGGTCTGTCAGTAGTTACCCTGTTCTAACAGGAACTTCTGCAACCCATGGTCACAGACACTCTTGCTGCCCTGCACAGGCTGTCAGTAGGGAAGATAAGCACAAAACCATAGAGGGCACTGGTAATAAACACATTTTGCACCAAAACTAGGCAAAGATCTCATTAGCACAGTTTTTGAGAGATACTAGAAATCATAATGTGGTTCAACTCCAGCATTCATCAAAAAATGAAATATCAGTTTGGTGTTGATTGACCCATAAGTGCAAATTCCGCAGCATTCTGCTCTGGACAGACTTTTTCCCATCATCTAATGATTTTGATGCATTTCCAGGTCCTGAGCCATCCTGCATGACATGAGCCACAGTGAAACATCACCAACATTCTTGCTACTTGACAGCCATCCAAACACATTTTCTAGGTGGGTGACAGGTCTGCAAAGCCCTTACCTGTATTTTCTCACCAGTCCCATTAGCCTCCAGTAGTACAATAAAGAGAAGCAAGGAAAAACAGGTAGTGGTTGTAATATTGTAAACTTCCACTATTTACGTGTTTTTTTGTTTTTTTTTAAACAAACTCTGAGCCGTTATCCACCCCAACAAGCTCATGTGTGCTAAAAAGTAAGCGAGGCATTAGGAGAACTCCATCATTAGTGGTATAATAAAAGGACTGAATGTGACAGCCAGCAAATGACATAATCCCAAAATGTCTTGATCTCGCCGCAGAGTTAAACAACCTCTGCTAAATCCCCATTTCCTCAAGCCCAGCAGACAATAGGGATGAGGCATTAACGCGGCTTCTTGAACAGGAACAGACAAAATGCTGTCTTCAGAAAGAACTGCAGCAATCTAAAAATACGGCCCCACAGCTGTTTAAAATTTATTTTTTTAAGACCATAGCAACACTGTTTAGTTGTTTCCAATTTTTAAAACCACAAATAGTAAAAGTGTACCGAGTCTACTGCAAACATAAATAGCAAATGCACGCTTCAGCACTTTTAAAAGGATATGGAAATTGGCAGCAAAAATGCAGTTCATGTTGAAAATTTACGAGGGCCCTGCCATATTTCTCGAGAAATACAATCAGGTAAAATTAGGAAGATCTCTACCAGCTGGGTGGCATTTTTGTTTTTTTATACTTAAGTTTTTTTCGAAAATGAAAGAGTCTCATTATGCACTTTTCTGGCTCTTTATAAAATAGACCAATGGTACCTTAAGCTTAAACCACAGTATCGCTGGTTATGTTTAACTTTACACAAACATCTTTCACCTTAGATATCCTTTTGAATCACAATGTTTTATTTCAAATTCTTCCAGGCATGTTACAGGAGTTTTATTTTTTTTTAGCTAAATTAATCTTTTAAAGCTTAAAGGGTTGTTGCACAAATTAGGTTTAGGTTTGAGTTTGCTCTAAAATTCCCTAAACGGTATCTATGGTGTTTGCTGAGGTTCTCAGAATTTGGCCATATGTTCACTTGGTAAACTTATATCCCAAAACATATCCTGTATTTCTCAAGTAGCAGAAAAGGCATCAAAACATTAAGGGAATTGGCAGGATTTTTATATCCCTTTATCAATCCTGCCAGTTAAGTTATACATTTAGCGCTTTCTCGCAGCTATCCCTGGTTCTGTGATTACTGCATCTTACCTATGGCACTTTAAACACTGTCCAACCCCCACTGAGGGTTCTGATACAAAGCCAATGGGAAAAGACTTTGAATCATAGTGCCTGCCTCTCCATTCACCAGCTGCCAACTTCTCCTGGTTACTGTTCAAAAATTTTATAGACTTCTAATGCTACATCAATGAATGTCTCATCCTGGACCATCTTCATGACTTGCTATAAGGAGGCTTGCCAAATACCCTATTCCAAGGCTGGGAAGCGAGGCTGCCTTTGTGTTCTTAATTGAAAGTGATCATTTCCTCAAACTAAATAAAAGGCAAGCTGACGGAATGCTTAGAAAGTTTCTGTTATGATAAAATTCAGAGGTAATAGTTGAATTTAGAGGTCAAATATACTATGCAATATATATATAGGCGGAAACATGAAACCTCAAAATAATTGAAATGGAAAAGGAAAATGACAATGCAATATTGACATTTCTGGATTTTATGGCATGCCAGCACATAATGTACTTTTTATTAAAGTAAATAAAGCCATTAACATCAGTCCATAGATATCCATCATATAGAATAGAACTCACACAACCAAGTAGGTACAATTAAAGCACAGGCAAAAAGTACCCATCCAACTATTTCTTCAGATCATAAGGGGGAATTCAAGCAAACAGACCAAGCATACAAAATCCATACAGGTACATATTTGGGTGGGTTAAAAACCCCAAACTGCAGTCCAAAAAGGCACCAATGCTAACCATGATCACACTATTTGATAACATTTGAAAAGGTTACAATTGAAATGCAAGAAAAAAATGTAACACCCAAAACAATTTTATGGCTTCAGGATAAACCATTTCATTCAGGTGACCTGAATAAACATAACCTTGTACTTATTTTTTTTTCCATAAGTTTTTTTCTTTTAACTACCATTTGGAAATTCTAAAGCACATAACATATTCTCCTCCTAGACCCATGTTGGAGGGGGAGGAGGGGAGGCGGGTGAAGGGGAGGCGGATGAAGGGGAGGAGGGGTGTCTACAATTCCCATATTTTGGGTCAGAACTAGGATTGTAAAGCCGTCGTGAGCTGGTCATGGATTCGGAGGAACACTGAAGTCAACAAATAAAAAATAAAAGACATGGTGTATATACCATAAAATTCCTCTAAGTGGAATACAAATAGCTGTTGGGCCAATAACATTTTTTTATGTTATAGGCTTTATTAAAAAAAATATGAGCAAAAAGATTGATAATAGAAATCTATTTCAAACTGGGAAAGGCCAAAATTGGACAGGTCTCTTCAAATCATGTAGCGTAAAAGGAAAACTAAAGAGGGGGGGAAGGGAAGGAAAAGCTGGGAGGGAGGGGAAGGAAAAGGGAGGGAGGAGAAGGAAAAGGGTGGGAGGGAGGAGAAGGAAAAGGGAGGGAGGGAGGAGAAGGAAAAGGGAGGGAGGGAGAGAGAAGGAAAAGGGAGGGAGGGAGGAGAAGGAAAAGGGAGGGAGGGAGGAGAAGGAAAAGGGAGGGAGGGAGGAGAAGGAAAAGGGAGGGAGGGAGGGGGGAGAAGGAAAAAGGGAGGGAGGGGAAGGAAAAAGGGAGGGAGGGGAAGGAGTGGAAGGAAAAAGGGAGGGGAAGGAAAAGGGAGGGGATGGAAAAGGGGGGGAGGGGAAGGAAAAAGGGAAGGAGGGACGGGAAAGAAAAAGGGAGGGAGGGGAAAGAAAAAGGGAGGGAGGGAGGGGAAGGAAAAAGGGAGGGAGGGGAAGGAAAAAGGGAGGGGGGGAGGGGAAGGAAGGAAAAAGGGAGGGAGGGGAAGGAAAGGGGAGGGAGGGGAAGGAGTGGAAGGAAAAGGGAGGGAGGGAGGGGAAGGAGTGGAAGGAAAAGGGAGGGAGGGGAAGGAAATGGGAGGGAGGGGAAGGAAATGGGAGGGAGGGGAAGGAGGGAAAGAGAGGAAGGGAGGAAAAGGGAGGGAGGGGAAGGAAAAGGGAGGGAGGGGGAAGGAAAAGGGAGGGAAGGAGGGAGGGGAAGGAAAAGGGAGGGAGGGGATGGAAAAGGGAGGGAGGAGTAGGAAAAGGAAGGGGGTGGAGAGGGTTGTCACTCATAATAACGGGTGACATCCCACTCGTGATTAGACCCTAATCACATCAAATTTAAATATCCAAATATTCTCTTTTGCAAATCGACCACCCCTTCTGCTGGGGGTGTCCACTCACTCTAGAATTTGAATCTTGAGGGAACAAGTGTCAGAGGCATGACAGAATCTACATTTAGCAACATTTGTGCCTTTATTAGTGTTGATGTTTGTCATACTCTGTCACAGGGACATCTTGTCGTTCGACTAACATATTGGATGCTACACTTAATACAGGTGATTACATACAGTATATATCACTAAGCTAAAAGCCGGCAGCTTGGAGTGCTCTTGCAAATAAAATAGTTTATTGGCTACATGCTATGAGGAAGGCTGCAAAAGCCAAAATGCGTTAGGATCTTTTTAATCATGCTTTTATGCATGTAGCCAATAAAGAACTTTCTTTGCAAGAGCACCCAAGTTGCCAGCTTTCATCTTATGGATATCTACTACCTTGGGAATTGAATGCCACAGCACCGGACTCCAACTCCTGGATATATAATATAGCTGTTGAGCTTGGGTAAAACTTTTATATTTGTCTATATTACATACAGTATACTATAAATCTAGTTTTGGCAGTTAACTAGTTGTCTGATGTTAAATTCAGTGTCATTTGAAGAAGTGATGGTATGAGGATCCCCAGTATAGTGACAGCTGGAGCAGCAGGTAGCATTGCACTTTTTGCACAAAAACTGTGGAATGTAACCAAGTCCGTACGGGATGTTTGAAAAAAAAACATACTACTCTGAGAAACCATGTTGCCTATTGTTCCTGCTTTCTTAGGTACAAATTTCACTCCTTTAGATAAAATTATTTTATATTAAGAGTCACCATATATGATGGGTAAGCATTGAGAGATTATACGGTTTATGCTCTGAACTACCGCATATACTCGAGTATAAGCTGGCCTGAATATAAGCAGAGGCACCTAATTTTACCACAAAAAAAATGGGAAAACCTGTTCTTGGTAGTTAAGGGTTCCTAGATGCAGCCAAAATTTGGTGTCTCTGGACCCAAAGGGTCCCGAAATGACATTGCTGCAGATGGACACAGTTGACCGACTTTGGGGCCCTGTATCTCAAATTTGGATATGTTGTAGTGTTGGTTCCACTGGGTTTGCACACCAAATTAGGGGTTCCTAGCACCAAGTGGCCCTGAGATACGAGGCCCCAAATCGGGTCAGAAAGTGTCAAGCACTTTTCTGCAGCAGAGAATGAAATTTTCTGAACCGAATTTGGGGGCCACTTGATGCTAGGAACACCAAATTTGGTTATGTTGTACTGTTGGTTCCACTGGGTTTGCACATCAAATTTGGGTTCATCAAATTGGGGTTCCTAGCATTAAGTGGCCCCGAGATACGGGCAGCAAAATCGGGTCGGAAAATTTCATTTTTTGCTGCAGAAAAATGCTTGACTCGAGTATAAGCCGAGGGGGGCACTTTCAGCACAAAAAAATGTGCTGAAAAACTCGGCTTATACTCTAGTATATACGGTAATTGCTCTATCGTATTGAGAAGACCAAAGATGTGAGGGCAGTGTAATTCTTCTACCTTGAAGTCCTGTTCTCATTCAGCAGATTTTCTCTGGGTCTATTGCTAACAGAGGAGTTTATGCATGTTTAAAGTGGTGGAACACCCTGAAAATGAAAACTAGTAAAAATGTTAGTAACAATTAAAAAAATAAAAATAAAAAAAAATTATTTTTTTTTACTTACCAGAAATGGCTGTTGCTAAGCAGATCGTCCTAATCTGCCTCCTCCAGCGCCGCGGTGATCTTCTCTTCTTCCGTCTTCAGGTGAATGGGGCGCGGTGTGTTATGGGAACTGTGTCCCACAACACACCGCGTTCCCCATTCACAAATGACACGCGCGCATGCGCAGTAGGCCGCGCGCCGACTCGCGCATGCGCAGTAGGCCGCGCGCCGACTCGTGCATGCGCAGTAGGCCGCGTGAAGCCGTTTCCCTTACGGAGGATGGCGGCGCTGGATCCGGTTCGCAGAGGGACATCTCGGCCTCCACGAAGGACATCGCGGGCGCCCTGGGAGGGTAAGTGTACTTATTAAAAGTCAGCAGCGACTTTTTTTTTAGCTGCTGACTTTTCAAAAAAATTTTTTGAAGGTGAAACCCCGCTTTAAGAACATGTTTATTTTAATCAAGTTTGTGGAACATTTGTTCCATAATTTTAGCTTCAATTTCTTGAAGTGATTGTAGCCGTATTAGTGCAATTGTGACAGAGAAAATTGAGTACTGTCCATGATATTTTTTTTTATTTGCACTAACATATAATTTTTCATGGACGAGCTTTCGGGGGGGGGTCCCCCTTCTTCAAGGTCTAAGCAGTACTGCTTAGACCTTGAAGAAGGGGACACACCCTGAAAGCTCGTCCATGAAAAATGATATGTTAGTGCAAATAAAAAAAAAAAAAAAAAAAGTATCACGGACAGTACTCAATTTTCTCAGCTTCAATTTTAAAATGTGCAGGTAAAGAGCAGTTTCGTTTTAAAAGGGTGAATTGGCCATTTGGAATGGCCTGAATAAAATGTTGAGGATGACAACTCAATGCATGAAGTAAAGTATTTTTTGATGTTGGTTTTCTAAATGCAGTTACTATTACTCAATGTTGTTGAACAGAACCATTTGAGGTGACATGTAGTTGATTCTGTTTGGTTGTTCCTCTCTGGTGAATCTAAAGTTAATGAATTCATGTTGACTTAAGTCAGTAAGTTTTCAAGTGTTAAACTTATATACACAATGAAGGTAAGATCATCTATATATAGAGAATATGTTTTAATAATAGGAGTTGTGAGTACTGTAGATAAAGTGTTCTTTCCAACTGCTCATTTAGAGGTTAGCATATGTAGGTGCAAATCTAGCTCCTATCGAGACTCCTTGTTTTTGTACACAGAAGCTTTGGTCAAATAAAAAACTGTTATGTTTCATTAAGAAAGAAAGGCACTCTAGAATAAATAATTTCATTCCCTGACTGTACTCCCTATATACAAGTCCATATGGTACTGTGAGGCCCGAAGGCCTAAAATGTGTGGAATAATACAAACAAAGATTGCACATCACAAGTAAACCATTTTAGATTGCTTTATATATATATATATATATATATATATATATATATATATATATATATATATATATATATATATATATATATATATATATATATATTTATTTATTTACTAGCAATCTAAAATGGTTTGCTTGTGATGTGCAATATTTATATTACTCCACACATTTTAGGCCTTCGGGCCTTACAGTACCATATGGACTTGTATATAGGGAGTTATTCAAAAAAGAGCATGTATGTATAGGTCCATAAAGACATGGATGAGCGAGTTTGGGGCGGAGGAACATGACTGGCCTGCACAGAGTCCCGACCACAACCCGATAGTACACATTTGGGATGAATTAGAGCGGAGACTGCAAACCAGGCCTTCTCGTCCAACATCAGTGCCCAACCTCACAAATGTACTTCTGGAAGAATGGTCAAACATTCCCATAGCGACACGACTGAGCATGTGCAAAGCAGGAAGAGACAGGGCATTAATGGATTTTAACTACTTCCCACCCGGCCACTGTATATATACGGCCGGGTGGGAGCCGTCTACTTCTGATCGGACGTTCCTGAACGTCCATCAGAAGTAGCGGGATCGCCCGCGAAGCGGCGCGATCTCGATGCGCTCGTGTCACCCGGACACGGCGCATCTCGGATCGGCAGGAGTGCTCTGTGATTGGCCCTCCTGGTCACATGACGGCCGTGTCCAATCACAGCTGTCATGTGATGTAAGCAAACAGCCGGTTGCTAGGCAATCGGCTATCCTCTCCTCACACGGAAGTCGTCAGTGAGGAGAGGAGAGCAGATCGCTGCAGCCAGCTGGTGATCAGTGAGTATTAGCTGTTTTTTACAGCTTTTTACTCACTGATCACCAGTCTATGTCCCCACACATGTCCCCAAAACACACATGTCCCCAAATAATAAAAACACATGTCCCTTACATATGTCCCAGTAAAATAACATGTGCCAATGATTATCTGCACACATATGTCCGTGATCACCTGCACACATCTGTACATGATCATTTGCGTACATATGTCCCTGATCACGCGAACCAATTATTATACACTTAATGGAATTTTTTTTACTAAAAACATGTAGCAGAATACATTTTGGCTTAAATTTATGACAAAATTTGATTTTATTGTACTTCTTTTAAAAAAGAAAGGACAAAAATTTTTTTTTTTCAAAATTTCCGCTATTTTTTTGCTTATATCGCAAAAAATTTAAAACGGAGTCGTGAATAAATACCAAACTAAAGCTCTATTTGTGCAAACAAAATGATAAAAATTTCATTTGGGTACAGCATTGCATGACCGCGCAATTGTCATTGAAAGTGCGAGAGCGCTGAAAGCTGAAAATTGGGCTGGGAAGGAAGGGGGCGAAAGTGCCCTGTATTGTAGTGGTTAAACACAATAGGCACTTATTTTTAATGGAAATAGAGAAGCTGTGCTAAAAAGGAGCATAAGTCCTTGATCAAATCAAAGCATATGGATATGCAGAAAGTCCATAAATAATCACTTCAGCTTGTTGATGTCACCACAGTGTATAAAAACAGACAGGAGAGTGTCCACCACCGTAATATGGACCTGCTTACCAGGTGACAAGCATAAAGGGCAGGTGGCTATAACCCAGCCGTGGCTTTAGCTTGTAGATGTTAACACCAAAAACGTCAGACTGGACCTTGCAGATCGCTCACTCTCTCCAGCTATGATGTCCGTCTTAGTTCAGGTAGATACCCCAAAAGAGAAAAGACTGACCATAGTGTAATATTGCCTAGATAAGTTTATTTAAAACAAGGTATTGCACTCACATTTAAAAGGGATATTGCAAGCGTAAAAAAAAAAAAAACACATGGAGCCCGTCCTCCTAGAACGATCGCGTGGTGGTACGTGCCTTCCTCCAGATGTGTTTCGTCATACGCGATGTTGTCAATGGGAAACGGGCAGCATAGTGACTCACCACCATATATACAGAGCCAAGCCTCGCTCTGGGTCACAAGTGCATGGATCAAAAAACTCCATATTTGCATTGGGCGGTAATCCCTTACCTGTAGAGACGGAGGTCAACAAATCAAGATCGAAGGTTAACCTTGCTACGTCACTCCACAAATAAAGGGATATTACCAAATTATTGGTATTTGGTTGAAAACAAGAGAATTCATTTTAGAAATTTTAGAATTTCACTTTACAAACTGAGGTCTGTCTGCATGGACCATAGGGTATGTACCTGGATAGAAAACTGGATTACAGTGGCGTGTCCAAAGGTTGGTAATAAATAGTGAGTACTCAGAATGGTCTGGTGTGGTAAGTAGGTTCCTTCCAAGGATCTGTCCTGGGACCATTTTTGTTTAATAGATTCATAAATGTTATACAAATTGTGAGAAATAGCTCAATCTTAGTGTTTGCTGACAATACAAAGCTAAGCAGAGCAATCACGTCACAACAAGGTGTGGGAAGCTTACAAGAAGACCTAAAAAAAAAAGAATGGGTTGGGCAACTAAAGGGTTCTTTACTGTCAGAGCGGTAAGGATGTGGAATTCCCTTCCACAGGCAGTGGTATCAGCAGGGAGCTTTGATAATTGCATAAAACTATTAGATGGGCATCTTAATAATTGCAACATACAGGGATATGGGATTTACTATTGACATACATACACACCCCACAGGTTGAACTGGATGGACTGGTGTCTTTATTCAACCTTACCAATTATGTAACTATCATTTACTTACTCTATAAAAAATGTTTGACTTCTACTGGGGACAGGAAGAAATAATGAGCACACTTAAAAACTACTCAGGCAGGGTGAATGGTTTCTATATCGAAGGTACTGTGATTTTGAGACCCTAAAGTGAATCCAATTTTTCCATGCAGGTTAACCTTAATGTAGCTATTCTGAATAATGTATACTGTAATTACCTTCCTTCCCCTTCTTGGACACTCCTTAAAGTAATTGTAAACCCTTATAAACCACTTTGGCCTACAGGTAAGCCCAGATTAAGGCTTACCTGTAGGTCCAATAAATATCTCCTAAACCTACATGGTTTAGGAGATATTTAGAAAAAAAGAGGCATTGCTGTCTACGGCGCATGCGGCGTAGACAGCGGCGCGCAGGCGCACTGCGCATGCCGAAATCACGGCGATATGCCGCTTTCGTGCGCATGTGCGGGAGTGACGTCATCACCAATCCAGCGAATGACAGCGCTGGAACGGCGAGACCCGGAAGTCACTCCGGGCTTGATGGCGGCGGAGAAGGTCGTGGATAAGGACCGCTTCGGGGGCTTCGTTCTCAGGTAAGTTATTCATAATGAGCTAGTATGCTATGCTATGCACTTTCTGATTCCCTCACCGAGAACGGCGCCGGCAGCAGCAGAGAGCCAAACGATTGATCAGCCCCTGCTGCCGACATTGCTGGAACCTGGAACAGGTAAGTGTCCATTTATTAAAAGTCAGCAGCTGCAGTATTTGTACCTGCTGGCTTTTAAAAAAAAAAAAAATTCAGGTACAGTCCCGCTTTAATTATATCGAGGAGAGGGGATTGACGCAAACCTATTCTTCTGACCTGAAAGCGGAACTCCAGCCATATGTTCGGAGTTTTTCGCGTTTTTGGTCCTATGAAACCTCATCTCTTTTATTGGTTGATGCATCACCCATTGAACCTAAACATCCATAGTAGGTCTGACTCTGAATGGTAGCTGTGATACCTCTTACATTAAAAAAGAAATGTATTTATAAGTCTGAAGGGGGTGTGTTTGGGAACACATCTCCATGACAGAGGTTCTAAGATCACTGACAAAAAAAGGAGTGGAATGGAATAGTATGCTAAAGCAATATCTGGATGTAAAAACTGAATCCCTAAATAAGTACACCATGTTCCCTTTGTACATTTCAAGGTTTACTTTTCAGCCCTGACTAGAGGGTGCCTTTAAAAGCTTATGAAAGCATATACATGCTACATAAATTTAGAATTTCCATACAGAGTTTTGTTTGGTACCGGGATTACAGAAATGCATGTGGGTTTAAAATGACTGAAACACTACACAGAAAGAGTGTAAAATAAATTTTTCCTTCAAACCATATTCCACAGAAGGACTCAGTCATTCAAGGTTACAACCTTGCCAAGGAATCTTAAAATTAGGTGATAATAGGACTAGTTTTCTGGATAAAAAAAATCCTTGTTATAATTACAAGATATTCTTTTTTTTCTCTGGTTTTGATTAAGTGAGTCATGTAGAAATATGTAAAATATGCACAGCTAAAACCTAAAGATGGGCACATCAAAAGGACCTAGATTTATTGCCCAAGATGGCATGGGATAAAAAAAAAACATTTAATGTGCCTCCAGATGCCTACCACAGTGTAAATGCATTGCCTCGGTGTGTTCCCTTGAAGCAGATATTAGTCAACGATTTACAACATGCACAGAAAAGCCGAGGCCTTCTGCAATTAAACGGGAGCTGCCATGTGGTGAATATTAAGGGTCCTTTTCACTCAGTAGCATCCCATGTAAAACTAAGAGCTACTATTCCTCCCAAAGCACACAGGCCCCATTCATGAAATGTTCATTTATCTGAGTGGTGAGGAAAGATGTGTGGTCCTCGTGCAGATCTTCAAAGATGGTGTGAAAACTCTGCCAGTTTTTTTAAGGTTTTATCTCACGTGCATAGCAATATCCAGAGAAACGAGGATGAGCGAAAAATATGCCAACACTGCAAGAACCTAGACACTGTGAAACTCAACTTCCCATGGTGTTTGCAAGTGTATATTGGATAGATAGATATAGACAGCAGAGTTGGATGTATTGATAGACAGAGATAAATAGATTACATAGACAGACAGATAGACTGGACAGAGATCATTAAAACAGAGAGAGAGCAATAGATTCAACATACAGATTTAGAGGTGAACTTAAGCCCATATGCTTTACCAACAAGTAGAAGATCAGCATATTGTAAACATGCATTTCATTGTTGGAAAATGCATGACAAATCTTGTTTCTTTTTATAGTTTCTTATGATATACCTACCAAGAGGTAGTCACCCTCGCTCATTAAATATGCATACTTTGCTTCCTACTCAGCAGTTTGTATATATATACATATACATACATACACACACACTATTTTGTATTTATTTATATATATATATATATATATATATCACACACACATATACATACATGCACATATACATACATACATATACCAATACATACATACACACATGCGCACAATGTTCCTGGTAGCTACGGGCCATGGTCATTTGCCTTGGCTTTATACCTGGCATATAACTACTTGGAAATATTTATATTCTCTTTAATTCAAAATAGAAAAGCTAGGCATGTGTCCCATTGATATTTGTAAAGTGTGAATTTATTAAATATGCATTAAAAGTGATCAATTAACAGTAGATGTGGACCAATGTTGCCACAGACTACAATATAAGCAGCCCAAAAATATTTGGTGACCACATACAAAAAGAGCCTTTAATTTCACATATGTATTTCACAAAATGTAAGGTGTTTGGTTATATATTTCAGCTAGTTTAATTACCTGAAATCAATTAATCACTGGGTTTTTATATATATATATATATATATATATATATATATATATATATATATACATTTTGGTTAAGAAAAATATCTACATCTCTGTTATTTAAAAAAAAAATGTTTTAAAAGATTTCTCTCAGTTTACAAAATATTACATTTAAGTTTAATATACATTACCCATAACTGCATGTAATAATAATAATAAATGAATTATAAAAAAAATAATTGTTTGTCCCCAGTGCAAAATAAAATTGCAATATCTTCCCAACAGTTTTTTTCAAGAAACAAAAAGATTAGTCCATTTCACCTTACAGATTCAATAGTAATAAGTACATTTTTGCAGTCCTTTTGTCTTTTCAGTATTGAATTTATTACTAGCAATAATTTTAAAATTACTTAATTAATTACTCATTCATTAATTTATTCACTTACAACACAGTGCATCTAAGTTATTCTGTTGCACAAAAAAAAAAAAAAGTGTAAAATAAAATTTATAAAAGTCAAATAAGAAATAGCTTTGTGTAAAAAGTCACATCTTAAAGCAACAAGAGAACCATGCTTTTGCCAACAACCTTTATTGTGAACATGGTGCATACAGAAGCAAATACAAATCCATTTATTTCTTCGTTTTTACAAACTGTTTGAAAGCTAATTACTATAGCATGTTTATCAAGTGTAACCTGAGGGTTCAATTTCTTAAAGACAGACAAATTACAAGCAGCCCTTCCCTCACAGCCACTACATTGGAGGGGCCCTCCAGCACGGAAGAGAATCATGTAACGAAACAAATAATTAAGCAGGCCTTGTACAGTCTACTGTACAACTGACAGAAAACATTTTCATCAACAAAAGCCCGGTGGCAGGATAGATTACCATTCATGAGCATCCGCCAATCGCCCCCCCGCTCAGATCCAACATGTTTAATTCAGAATTAAGACACACACTTCACGACGTTATACGATCTTGTAGAGCACACATTGTTTCATTCGCCAAGCTCCTGGTAGAAACAGATCTTGATTAAATAAGGCTGTATTTTATCCCCTCGAGTTTCCTAATATCCCCATTAGACCTCTTAAATCCAAGCTAAACACATGCCGTGTAACTAATCTTTCCTAGCTGCTCGCACCTGTAAAACCACTAATTATTTTTCTTTCTCCACGCTATTCTTCTGCAGAGACTGTACCTTTTCAGGGTCAGCGGGGGAAAGTCATGCATCAGTGCCCTGCACAATCATGTGTCTTAGTGATTGGAGGAATCAATATTGTCTTTGTAAAGGATGGCTAATAGATTTGGGAAGCAAACATATATACAACCATATCCTCAAATGAGTCTTAAAAATTGAGACTCGGTTTACTTGACTTCCTGACATCTATGCATAGCAAGTTAACGTCTAAATTTAGCTTTGCGCTTTAAAAAATGTCATAGTAAACTACTTTTAATTATGTTATATTTACAGATTATTCTTTCATAAATTCAAATTACATATTTTCTTTAGGTTTATTTCTGGCTCATGAGTAAAAAAAAAAAAAGCAAAAAAACTTAAACAATTTAGATTGTTTTTGCATTTTTTTTCCTGCAGAAAAAAAGATCGATTTTTTGTCAGGTTTGTATTGCTGTGTTCCAATTGGGAATATTTCCCCTCACCTCTTATTCTTGTGATCACACGAGTGGATTATTTAATCAACTTCTGTCGGAAGGCACATGTTTGTAAATTTCCTGATGATCAGAGTCTCCAACCAATAAGTGTACTCTGACAGTAGTGGGTACCACTGTCAGAATACAATGTTCCGGAAGGAGCGATTTCTCCATCCACATCTTTTGTGGTGGCTGAACAAAAAAAAAATAATAAACTAACCGTGTATTGCCAATCATAGTAGATTTTTATACAAGACTCTACATAATAGTTTTAAAGATTTTGATTACATGAGGATGTGTCAGCAATTAAAAATATTATATTTAAAACAATTTTACCATGGTAAATTGATTATTACAAATAATTATCCCCTTTAAAATGGCATTCCAGCTAAAACCTTTTATTTTTAATATTGGGAAAAACTGGGAAAGAGCGTTCTCTGTTGGGTATTACTGTCTTTAGTGTCCCTGTTGAGATTTCCCTTTACATCCGATGCCAGAGAACAATGTCACAGTAACACAAATATAAACATACCTAATATAATGCAAATTGTAATGCCCCGTACACACGGTCGGAAATTCCGACGGAAAATGTCCAATCGGACAATGTTGTCGGAAAATCCGACCGTGTGTGGGCTCCATCTGACTTTTTCCGTCGGAATTTCCGACTGAAAAAATTTGAGATCCTGCTCTCAAATTTTCCGACAACAAAATCCGATCGGACTTTTTCCGATTGCGTGTAGGGAATTCCGACGGACAAAGTGCCATGCATGCTCAGATCAAATTACGAGACCAAAGCTATTGGCTACTAGCCTCTACGTAGTTCTGTCGTACGCAACGAATGTCACCACGTTCATGAATGATCGGATTTTCCGACAACTTTGTCCGACCGTGTGTATGCAACACCAGTGTCGGACAAAATCCGTCGGAAAAAATCAGACGGATTGTGTGGTCGGAATTTCCGACCAATTGTATGGGGCATAAGAAGAAACTCAATGTACACATCTTTGTTTTACAGACAATTAATCATGACAAATAATTCTCTGAGCACTCTGGGTAAGCTAAAGAGATATACCTACATACGTTCAAAATTTGTTTAAAAAAAACTTTGCTTATTTGCTCTTTTTCGGTCTGTTAAAGACACAAGCTGAAGCATTATGTTAAATTTGTTTGATGATAAGTGGAAAGTAAAACTGTGGATCTTATCAAAAGTCCAGAGCTGTTCTGTATTCTCTGCACACTTCCTGTTTTATCTATTAGGGCCCTCCATGTTTTTATCTTTGATTACAGAACAATTAGCCTTTATGATGTACAGTGCCTTGAAAAAGTATTCATACCCCTCAAAATGTTCCACATTTTGTCATGTTACAACTAAAAACGTAAAGGTATTTTATTGGGATTGTATACGATAGACCAACACAAAGTGTCACATAATTGTGAAGTGGAAGGAAATCGATAAATGGTTTTCAAATTTTTTTACAAATAAAATATCTGAAAAGTGTGGCGTGCATTTGTATTCAGCCCCCTTTACTCTGATACTTTTAACTAGTGGAACCAATTGCCTTCAGAAGTCACCTGATTAGTAAATAGAGTGAATAGTGTCTAATTTAATCTCAGTATAAATGCAGCTGTTCTGTGAAGCCCTCAGAGTTTTGTTAGAGAACCTTAGTGAACACACAGCATCATGAAAGCCAAGGAACACACCACACAGGTCAGGGATAAAGTTGTGGAAATTTTTAAAGCAGGGTTAGGTTATAAAAAAATATCCCAAGCTTTGAACATCTCACGGAGCACTGTTCAATCCATCATCCGAAAATGGAAAGACTGCAAACCTACCAAGACATGGAGCATTAATCAGAGAAGCAGCCAAGAGGCCCATGGTAACTCTGGAGGAGCTGCAGACATCCACAGCTCAGGTGGGAGAATCTGTCCACAGGACAACTATTAGTCGTGCGCTCCACAAATCTGGCCTTTATGGAAGAGTGGAAAGAAGAAAGCCATTGTTGAACGAAAACCATAATAAGTTCCGTTTTGCGAGAAGCCACGTGGGGGCACAGCAAACATGTGGAAGAAGGTGCGCTGGTCAGAAGAGACCAAAATTTAACTTTTTGGCCTAAAAGCAAAACACTGTGTGATGGAAAACTAACACTGTACATCACCCTGAACACACCATCCCCACCGTGAAACATGGTGGTGGCAGCATCATGTTGTGGGGATGCTTTTCTTCAGCAGGGATAGGGAAGCTGGTCAGAGTTGATGAAAAGATGGATGGAGTCAAATACAGGGCAATCTTCAAAGAAAACCTGTTAGAGTTTGCAAAAGACTTGAGACTGGGGCGGAGGTTCAGCTTCCAGCAGGACAACGACCCTAAACATACAGCCGGAGCTACAATGGAATGGTTTAGATCAAAGCATATTCATGTGTTAGAATGGCCCAGTCAAAGTCCAGACCTAAATCCTATTGAGAATCGGTGGCAAGACTTGAAAATTGCTGTCCATATACGCTCTCCATCCAATTTGACAGAGCTTGAGCAATTTTGCAAAGAATGGGCAAAAATGTCACTGTCTAGATGTGCAAAGTTGGTGGAGACATCCCCAAAAATACTTGCAGCTGTAATTGCAGTGAAAGGTGGGTCTACAAAGTATTGATTGGGGGGGGGGGGGTGAATACAAATGCACGCCACACTTTTCATATATTTGTAAAAAAAATGTTGAAAACCATTTATCATTTTGCTTTCACTTTACAATTATGTGCCACTTTATGTTGGTCTATCACATAAAATTCCAATAAAATACATTTACGTTTTTGAATGTAACATGACAAAATGTGGAAAATTTCAAGGGGTATAAATACTTTTTCAAGGCACTCTAGAAGATCTGAGTGTGAGAGTGCCTGAGTAGTTTAGCAAAAGATAGTGGGCAATGGATCACTTTTCAGAGTACAACTAAGCAGTCTCTGTCAGGCTGCTTTGACAAACACTTTAGGCTGGGTTCACACTATATTCGCATTCGGCTCACAGCAGGGACCCGTTTACCGATTCAGGTCCAATTTCAGCCCGAATTTTGGGCTTAATTTGGACCTGCAAATTCCCACCGGAGCAGCATTGGAGATATGTGAACCGGCTCAATAGAGTCGGTCAAAATCTCCTGCTATTGCGAATTGGATGCAGGAAACCCACCCGCATCCAATAAGTAATAGTGTGAACCCAGCCTCAAAGTGCATGTTACCTCCTCAGCGGTTACATAGAATATTTCCATCTATCCCCTCCAAATGTTGAAGATGCTCTATGGACCTGGCTACCTCTCTGCACATTTTCTGGAAATGCCCTATAGTAACAGGCAATTTTGGGGAGAACTCATGCTTTTTATTTTCGCACTCACCACTATTTCAGTTCCACTGACTATCAAAATTTGTATCCTGGGTCTGTTTCGCTCCCTGGCACCTACTAAGGCACTCATTGAAGCGATTCAATAGTAAATTACTGCCAACGGAATATGGACTGGCAATGCATACGATGATTATTTACCAATCAGGTGTAAAAGAGCCCAGTGAAGTTCTCCATCATTATTAGAGAAAAGCAGGAAAAAGCAGTTTTGTGATCCCAATAAGTTCTAAGTTTGTGCAGTAATAAAAAAAAAAAATAACTTAGAATACCGAAATTTGCTACACGTGATTAAACTAAAACACTTATTTGCATGAGTTGCAGACCGCAATAAATTTAGAACAGATAAAGACAGATTTTACTAATACAAATTTGTATGCAGTAGTATTTAAGTGAACGTGCTGTAGGCACACTTTACTAACATTTGCTAAAATCCAGGCAGGTATAAGGTAATGCAACTATGTAACCATTATTACAACGTTACATGTATTCTTTGTTTAATACAAACAGTGTAAGTGCCTGAATTTGCATTGTATCAGTCTCTTGCAGTCCCTGTACAGCAGCACTCAAAGGAAGAGGCGGCAGAAACAGCACAAGGATCCAATGAGGTGTGCTGCATACAGTCACAGGGTGTGTGCACACCTAGAGCAGCCCTCGTCACCCCTATTGTAAAGTGAAGTCAGATCAGGGGTTTTCTATGTAAATGTAAGTTTGCAGCACAGCCAGGGCCTGCCGTTCACTTTTAATCTCAGGTGGCTGGACCATTTTTTCATTTTTTTTCATATACATATTATATATATACATATTATATATATATATATATATATATATATATATATATATATATATATATATATATATATATATATATATAAATAAATTTTTTTTTTTTTCTTAATGTACAGCTTTCAGAGTTTGTAAAATACCCCCTTCCAAAACATACATTTTCTGAAAGTACTAGTAGATAATACAAATTATGCTACTGGTTTTGTAGGTCCCATAATATTTACACAAAATGTCTTTAAATATGATACTTTTGATACAAATGCATTAAAGCGGAGTTTCACCCAAAAGTGTTACTTCCACTGATTTGCCTCCTCCCCCCCTCGGGTGCCACATTTGGCACCTTTTGGAGGGGAGGGGATACTTGTTTTTGACAGGTATCCTGTTCCCACTTCCGGGAGTCCAGGCCACAGCCCATGACGTCACCGCTCGGCTTCCTCCTCCTCCCCCTGCCGCCGGGTCAGTAGGAGAGAGGAGCAGAACCTCGCGCATGCGCAGTAGGGTTCCCGGCGTAAAGCTGTAAGGCTACACTGCCAGGTTCCCTTACTCGCAATGGCGGCGGCATGCACCCGACAGCTGATGGAAACATCAGCTGCGGTGCAGACATTGCTGGACTCCATGGCAGGTAAGTGTCCTATTATTAAAAGCCAGCAGCTGCAGTATGTGTAGCTGCTGGCTTTTAATTTTTGCAGCAGTGGGCAGAACACCGCTTTAAAATCACACAAACACAACATAATATTCCTCCTATATCCAAAGTATTAGGCATTGTTCACACTAGTGCGATTTCTCCTGCGTCTGCCACTGGGCTGCAGCACGACAACAGAAAACATATTATTCGCTAGGGTGCCCATTCACATCAGTGATACATGGTGCAGCATAATGCACTTTTGGCCCCCTAGACTTCAATGGGAAAGCATAAAGAAACAACATAAAAAATGCATCTACATGTGTTTTTGGCAAGGTTTTGCATTTAACAACCAGTTTCTTCCAACAAAAATTAGCATGAAGCATGAAAATGCATAAAAAATGTGCTGGAAAATGCATGATTTGGCAGCAGCACAGGTGTGCATCCAGGCTAAAACTGTATTGAGTTACTAAATATCAAATATTTAATGAATTTTAAATGTTGCCCTTTTGTGAAATGTTGAACATCAAGGTATGCAAAACTGTAAATAAGTAGCTTACACTAAAAATCGCGAGGTTGACTTCACAACTACGTGTTGGGGTAATGCCGCGTTGTTGTATACTGCGAAATTATACGGGCATGGATTTTATGGCAACGCAGCACATTACACCGTGCAGCAACGCACTGTCACACATAGAGTTGAATGCATTTACTTTTTTTTACGTTTACGTTTTTTTTTTTTTTAATTTAAAAAAAACAAAGCACTATGATGCATTGCAGTATACTACAGGACATCAGCATAATGCACACCGGCACAAGGGGTAATTCACCACAGTGCCCCAACACATGTAATGTGTATCACTGCAGTGTGTGTAGTGCACATGGGTATATTATATGTTGTGTGTGCTGTTTTAGATCTAATTTTTATGACAGCAAAGGGTCTTACAGCCTCAAGGAGGAGAATATTTCTGCCCCCAGGAGTCAAAGGTGAGTGCAAACAGCCAAGTGCAGAAGCCTGTACAAATCAATGACAGGCTAATGGATGCCATGACTGTACACATGCAACTGCACATCCCTCCCTGGGTGTAACATTTTGAGTTAATGGCTATGATTAGCAGCTTGTCAACTGCCGATCATAGCTATTCATTTTGTCAGCAGAATCAGGGGGGCACCTCCTAGAATAAGATTGTGAGATTTCTAAAAAGGAAGGCATTCGTCTGGAGCAACCCATATGAAACCTTGCTGCAGAGCAAGCCTGCCTATCCCAGGTGTGCTGCTCGGTGAGGCACACAGAGGTCAGAGGCTACCAGGATAACTGGTATCCAGTGAATTGCCCCTACAGGAAGCAAGGTGGGTGAGGTTAATACTCACTGTATTGTCCAATGCAGGGGCCGAAGTACTTACCCCAACGCTGAATGGACCAACATCTATCCTCAGTGGTGAAGACAGTATAATCTCTATGGTGTCCAGCAAAGTCTGACTAAAATGGAATTACAGAACCACAAGGCAGTTCTGGTGAGAATGAATCTACCTGGAGAGAAGCCCTCTAGATACGAGGGACACCGTCCTTACCATCCCCGCCTAAGGGCAAAGCTGTGTAAACACACCAGGGCCTAATATGAAGAAGCAGACATGCTAGGCTGCACAGAAATTAAATTTTCAACAGTGGAGACAATGGGTGAAGAGCACCGTGAGGAAAGGGAGACAACTCTAGGAGAATGGTTCCCCAACAACAAATGTTCCTGTAAGGTAGGAGAGAAGGAAACCATCCTATCTGGTATAGTGGACTCCAAAGGAACAACTACCAGGGACCGGTTTAACAAGGGCCCAAGTTGGTTCTCCTCATCTACATGTGGCATGTAGCTAGGTTGCTCCTGGAATTTAACCGGACAAGGTAAGATTCAGACAGATTTTGGAGGAGGTATGACCTTTAGGGAGAAGCTGTTCACTAGAATCCCTAAAGCTTTCCCTCTTCACAGGGGATCCCTGGGGGTGCCAGGCAAAATAACTAACATCAGAGTCCTTGCTCTTAAAGTAGAACTAAAGGTAACACTTTATTTTTTTATTTTATTTTAGATAGAGCAAGGGGGGTTATAACCCTCGACTGAAATATTTCTCCCCATTGCAGGGATTTCCCTTCACTTCCTGTCCCATAACCAAAACAGAAAGTGAGAGGAAATCCCTGTAAATTAAGGGAGTTCCTTGGGGACCCCCTGGTCACCAGAACTAGTGTCCACATTGGAGGGTTTCCACTCTATTACTTTTTCTGGGGACAACACAAAATGTGACATTTCTTACTTTCACTTCAAGGATAATGGTAAGCAGGACCAATAGAGGGTGAATCTCCCTAACGCGGGCACAGACAGCAATAAAAACTGACAAGCATTCTAATCCCTTTCCACCAATGGTCCAGTGAATCAGAAGGACCCTCTGGAGAGTAGGCAAACAGAGGTAACAAGTACCACTGCAAGCTGAAATGTCTCAGAGAAGGAGAAACTCCCTGAGAAAAAGCAAGCCCAGATGAGGTCCAACTCTAGAATCCAAGCCGGACACTGGAACCAGAGCAAGGGGTCCAAAGGAACCCGAAGGAGGTGCGACAACCAGTGCATTAATAGGAGAAAGAGTAGAAGGCACAACTAGGAAGCTCTCTGCACCCAAAAAGCTTGGAGACTAAACTACCCAAGGACCCAGAAGTATTCAGAAACAACCCCCTACTTGTAGTGTGGACGCACATTCACACAGAAGTTTTGTCAGTGAACTTAGCCCTATGGGATGCATGAGAGTTAGGCTCTGGCAGTGCTTGAAGTACACAACACACCCCCCCACCAGATGTCAGCACTCAGTCCACCATTAACCCTTACCATGGTGGTGGGAAATGTAAAGGTGCCAGCAGTGAGGTAGCTTCTGATGCTTAACCCTATCTTCATTTAACTATGTGAGTCTTCAGAGACAGGGTTACTCTTGGATCTGTGCCACAACTCAGGACCTGGAAAGTGCTCAGCTAACTTACGCGGTGCACTCAGGTCTGGAAAGCACCACAGTGCTCTGTGGCCAAAGGTCACATTCCAGGCTAGCCCCACACATCCAGTGGGGTCTGGCTTCCCAAGCTATGCTGAGGAAATGGTGATCCAGATAGCTACTATGTAGGAGGCCAGCTCAAGCAACAATGACAAGAGAAATTTTGATTGAACAATCCAATGAAGAAAAATAACATTCAAGAAAATAAGAAAGGGGCTAGTAAAAGTCGGTAGAAGTCTCGACAGTGCAGAAGAAGACATGCCCAACCTCCTAGGACACTAGCAAAAATTGAGCCATGTTAGGAAGAGGATGGGTTATTTTGAGATGGCCTACAATTTGTTTGTACTTCCAACTACAGCAGGATTGGACACTGGAAAACAATCAACATAACCACATTCTGTGTGCTTCAATGGACAAGATTTTTTTTTTATTTTAAATGCATCTAATATAAAAATGTGAATTTGACTTGATTACAGACACTTTTAATACCCTCTAAAGCAGCTCTGGGAGAGGTAGGGACACAACTATATGGAAACACACAATGGGGAGGAGAACGTGGAATTTGGACTTTCCGATACCAATAAAAGTATGAGTATGAACCACATGCAAAAAATTGTATCTAAATATACATAATTTTATTGGGCAACATTAAAATAAACCCTAAAAAAACAGCGACAATAAAATACAACATAGAAGTGCTTGTAAACACAAAAATCTAAAATTGTATAAAATACAAGCTTGTGACTAGAGCACCAATGTGCATAATTGGTAAACAGATACACCAACAGAAGGCCGACGCATTTCAACTGTTTTAATTCTTCCTCAGGGGGTTGACATCAGTTGATAGTTCCAAAGAATCTCTACAATATATATATATATAAATCAGTATAATCTACCAAACAAAAATGCAGTTTTGCAGAAGTTTTTGCACTAAAAATAGCGCTTGAAAAGCACCTGTAAACTCTTCTTCAGCCCCAGTGTGAAAGCCTGAGTGCTGGGGCGGAGCGCTTGCAGGACAGGAAAAAAAGTACTGCAAGCAGCGTCGTTGAGGCTGTGCGAGAGCGCTCCTTAACCGGCCCTGCCATTGAAATCAATGGGCAGAGCTGCAAAAGCGCCTTTAAAGCACTTCAGCAGTGGCGCTTTTCGGAGCTTTTAACTCTTTCCTCGCCTGCTTGCGGGGGTTAAAAGCGCAGCTATAACAGTGGTAAAGCGCTGCTAAATCTAGTGGCGCTTTACTGCTATCGCCCCCCCCCCCCCGCCCCAGTGTTAAAGTAGCCTAAGGAGTCTCTATACAGATTGACACTATCAAGAAGAGAAAAGATTGATCGCACACTTGAATCCAAAAGATACTGTAGAATTTTTTTTGTCATGAGCCAGACAAAATTGCAACGATGATCAGTTGACGCGTTCACACGGAAAAAAAACGTGCTTGTTCACAACATCCCGCTTTTATTATCTTTAGGTTTTGTGACCCACTATTAGCAAAAGAACAAGTCTCCCTCGGGGGCTCTATCAAACTTTTGGTCTGGTTGATAGTACATCTACCCTAGGTATGACTATAGTACAGGGCTCGACAAAACCCAGGCGCCAGGTCGCAATGGCGACTGGAAATGGTGTCATGGCGCCTGGGTTACACTGCAGCAGTGGACGGGATTCCTCTGATGTGCCCCCCCCCCTCGCCGAGGGGGGGGGGGCATTGAGGCTGCGGCTTTGTGGCCTGCTGGAGCAAATACATGCTCATTTTGTGCGAACCAGCGCCCTCTGGTGGGCGGTGCTGCAACGAGCGTGGCTTGCACTCCAGTGGAGGAACTTGGCAGCGGCGGCCGCCGATTGGCTGTTACCGGCCGCGCTGCACTCTGGGATTTGTAGTCCGGAGCACAGCATGTCAGGGGACAGATGGAGCTGTCTTTGGCCAGGCGAGGGGACGGAACGGAGCCGGGAGCACTCCGCTGGTAGGCAGTGAATTACATTAGGCTGTACTGGTGGGCACTGTAGTGGTGGACACTGATGTGATGCGCTCACTGGCACTGATGGGATGCACTGGCGGGAACTGATGGGATGCGCTGGCGGGCACTGATGGGATGCGCTGGCGGGCACTGATGGGGTTGCACTGACAGGCTGCACTGGTGGGCACTAATGGATACCGATATGCTGCACTGGTGGGCTGCACCGGTGGGCACTGATGGACACTGACAGGCTGAACTGGTGGGCACTAATGAGGTGGCACTGATGGACATTGATAGTCTGCACCCCACCTCTCCACCCTAGATTTTCTTAGATGAAGGAAAAAGAAAATATATCGGCCGCCCCGATTTCTAAATACCGGCATCGGCCAGAGAAAAAACCCATATCGGTCGACCTCTACCTATCAGTGCCCATCAGCGCCGCCAATGACTTATTTGCAAAATCGTATAACAAAATTGTTTTATTTTTTTTCGTTTTTTTTTTACTTTTCACCAGCGTGAGCAATTCTTATTTACGATTACGATTTAAAAAACTGGCTCCTAACTTTTTTAGCTGGCTATTAGATTCTAAGCAAATTTGTCAAGCCCTGCTATAGTAACTTACATTTACTTATTAGTTTGTGAACTCAGTCCTCTTAATGTCAGTAATCCTAGACTATCTAGCTAATCCTAAATAATATAACAACCCTTTTTTTGGCATCTCTCTTTTTGATGCATTTATTAGGATTCTATAGGCCCATGGGGACTTGGTGATATCTGTGCTTTCTCTGTGAATAGTGGATGAACCTTCTTTGCTGCCACCCCTCCAGAAGACATCTAACATACAGTATGTCAAACTTGTGATATTCATATTTTCTTCGCTTATGCGGTTTTCCAATTGTAAGTGCATGTATATGCTTTATGATTATTCAATGTGACGTTACAATTAAACATTTTTGTTTGGTAATTATACTGACTTATATATGTATTGAAGAGCGTCTTTGGAATCATCGGATGTCAACCCCCTGAGGAAGACTTAAAAACAGTTGAAACGCATCGGGTGTCTGTTGATGGTGTATCTGTTTACCAAATTTGCACATTGGTGCTCTAGTCACAAGCTCTAGTCACAAGTTCTAGTCTTATACAAATTTTAGCTTTTGTGTTTCCAAGCACTTCTATGTTGTATTATATTGTCCCTGTTTTTTAGGGTTTAATTTAATGTTGTCCCAATAAAATTATGTATTTTTAGATAACACTTTTTGTATATTGTTGATACTCATACTTTTATTGGTATTGGAAAGTCCCAATTCCTCATTGTCCTCCCCACTGTGGGTATTCATATAGAACTAGAGGGATTTGATACCAGGTTGATTTTGGGGTACAGGAATATACTGTATATATAGGGACACAACTAGGAGCCAATCATGCACATGTGCTGACAATGTAAATGACAGGAGAAAAGAGATAAATCATCCCATTAGCCTGTTGTTGCTCCTTCACAATTCAGTCGGAGGCTGGGGGCAGGATGCGTGACATAGCGGTTTTGTTTTCTTGCAGGAAAGAAAGTCAGGTTACCAGACTTGCTGAGCTGTGTTCATCTCCGGACTGGATGTACAATAATACAAATCCCTTAACAGGCAAGACAAATTCCATATAGGTTATTCAATATTATATTTCGTTTTTTTCCTGCAGTTCAACTTTAAGGAAGTTATAATCATTCTCACTACACATTCTTGCCTGCATTCAACATCAGGGTATGGGAGGTCTCCAAAATTGAAACCTACAAATGAGATAAAACGTATAGCTACACACAGCCGGTATAATTTTATACCGTGTTTAATCATTTCTTGCTGCCTTTTATGACTCTATATGGACTATATTATAGGAAATGTAATTCACACATGCTGTTTTTCATTCAGAGAAAAATACAGATGAGAAGACAGCAGTGCAGCAAGCCAAATCTTCATTCAGATCCCGGGTCTGTGGACGCCACTGTAATTGAGAGACATTCTCCACCAGATAACTGCAGACTTCCATTTTCCTTTCAAATAATAGCTCTTCCGAAACGCTTCCAACGAAAACATTATATGTTCTTTAACTTACAAGCTGACTGCCTTGAGCTGAATTTCCAACAGATTACACAGTTTTTTGCTTTCATGTGCCAGAGTGCAGTTTATAGACCCACATTGCTCAGAGCTTTTAAACATGTAAGCTTGTTTCACAATATTTCCGTTCAAACTAATTCTGTTTAAAGAAAAAAAAAAAAAAAAAAAAAGCTCAATGTAAAGTAATAAGGATCCTTTTTTTGATGAGCTCTCTGCATCAGTAGAGGATGGAGGGTAGCTATCTGAAAATAAAAAGTCCATGGATGCCCATAAGGACCTATTCATGTGTTTGCATGTACTCTTGCCATGGTGCCAGCTTGCTAGAGACGGTCTCTATTGGCACTCCTATGGTACATACAGTATTTCGTACCCGCAAAGCTGTATCATTTCCATGGAACATCCCACCAGTCATGACTCCAATAGTTCCCGCTGTGCCCTCACTAACAAGGCTATAATTACTGCCATCATTTCCTGTACTATAACCAGCTTTAATGGAATCAATCCAATGCCACAGCCTTCAGAGAATAATTAAATGATTTCCAGTGTGTTACCCTCATACTGTCACAGCTAACAGTGTTACCCACATGTTGCGACGACTGCTAGTATGTTGCCACAATATGTAGAGTGTTTCCTGTCTATTGTCATATTTACCCATCTATAACCATGTTAGTTGGTGGTCTAAAGCTGACCATACATTATACAATCTGACTGTACCATCGCTCTACAATTTCCTTTGGATTTATCAAAACTATGTAATACGTCTTAACCACATACAGACTGGACCAATTTGCAGCCAAAGGACCAGGCCCCTTTTTGCGATTCGGCACTGTGTCGCTTTAACTGACAATTGCGCGGTCGTGCGACGTGGCTCCCAGACAAAATTGACGTCCTTTTTTTCCCCACAAATAGAGCTTTCTTTTGGTGGTATTTGATCGCCCCTGTGGTTTTTATTTTTTGCGCTATAAACAAAAAAGAGCGACAATTTTGAAAAAAAAAAAGCATTCTTTTTTATTTTTGCTATAATAAATATCCCCCAAAAAATATATAAAAAAAAACATTTTTTTTCCTCAGTTTAGGCCGATACGTATTCTTCTACATATTTTTGATTAAAAAAAATTGCAATAAGCGATTATTGATCGGTTTGCGCAGAAGTTATAGTGTTTACAAGATAGGGGATAGTTTTATAGCATTTTTATTAATAATTTTTTTTTATTAGTAATGGCGGCGATCTGCAATTTTTTTTGTGACTGCGACATTATGGCGGACACATCGGACATTTTTGGGACCATTGTCGTTTATACAGCAATCAATGCTATTTAAATGCATTGATTCCTGTATAAATGACACTGGCAGTGGGGTTAACCAGGGAGTGGCAGTGTAGGGGTTAAGTATGCCTAGGGGTGTGTTTCGTACTCTGCTCCAATCACAGGGAGCAGAGATCGGCGTCACTAGTTGCTAGGCAGAACAGGGAGATGCTGTTTATTTCCGCATCTCCCCGTTCAGCCTTCCCGTGAGACGATCGCGGGTGTCCCCGCGGCGATCGAGTCCGCGGGACCCGCGACCGGCCTCACGGGGGTCCTGACCGGCGCGGGAGCGCGTCGCTCCCGGCGCGCTCCCAGTGGCACTAAGATAGGACTTATATATACGCCCTCCTGCCTGTCCGTGCCATTCTGCCGACATATATCGTCGTGCGCCGGTCGGGAAGCGGTTTAACAACCCTTTCAATTAGGCACAGCCCTAGCTGTTGGCTGACCCAGAGGAGATTGTACAATCAAATTTTATAGTGCATGGACAGTCTAATGCCGCATACACACGAGCAGATTTTCCGTCTGAAAAATCTTGGATGGTTTTTCTGATGGAATTCCGCTCAAGCTTGGCTTGCATACACACGGCCACACAAGTTTGCTTAACTTTCGACCTTCAAGAACGCAATGACGTACAACACTACGATGAGCCGAGAAAATTAAGTTCAATGCTTCCGAGCATGCGTCAAATTGTTTCCGAGCATGCGTAGAAATTTTGCGCATTGGAATTGGTACAGACGATCGAAATTTCCAATCGGAACTTTTACCGAGAGAAAAATTGAGAACCTGCTCTCAATCTTTTGCTGGCTGTAATTCCGCCGGCAAAAGTCAGATGGAGCATACACACGGTCGCATTTTCCGACCAAAAGCTCACATCGGACTTTTGCTGGCCGAATTTCCGATCGCGTGTACGCGGCATAAGTGTGAGACCAAGTCAATGCTGTTAATTTTGCAAAATAGAGTTATAGCTTAAAAAGTGTTACTAAATCCAGGACCCTGTATGCACTATATCGGGTCTCTCACAGAACATGGAAATGCAATAGCTTTAGTAAATATAAACTGCCTAATATCTTTTTTTTCATCAGCAGTATATCGCAGTCCCTGTTCTTTCAGGAGATGAATTGGGGACTGTGGAAGAAGGGTAGGAATAGAGAAGACAGGATCAGACAGCCTTTTTACACAATGCAGAGAATTAACCCCTTAGGTTCCACTGTGGGTATAACAAGCATGCTTTACTGCATATACAGATTGATTTTACTGTTCTGGGTTTAGTAACACCTAATGGTTTGAAAGGATGAGTCACAAATTTCAACACTTGCACATGTCAGGTTTTCTTGTAGAAGCTCTTTGTCCAAGCAGAACAAATTTACATTGAGCAGCCTGCTATCAGGTAATAAATAACCGTTGGTACCTAAGATGGTGTAACAAGGTATTTCTTTAAAGCACATGCAGTGGGGAACCCCCATAATACACGTTAAATGTTCATATAATCTAGGACATGGGTGCTCAACCTGTGGCCCTCCAGCTGTTGTGGAACTATACGTCCTATTAGGCATTGCAAGCCACTGACAGTTAAAAGCATGACTTCCAAAAGGCAGAGGCATGATAGTTCCGCAAACAGCTGAAGGGCCACAGGTTAAGCACCTATGGTCTAGGGTAAAAGGAATAAGGAGAAATACTTGCCTTATTTCTTGCTTCCTTTATTGCTGCACAACCAATACCCTGAAGCAGTTTCTCTTTGTTGCTCAACCAATCGCAGCTCTTTATCATCATAACATAAAATTCAGGACCAATAGCTTTGCACTGTATACGCGGATGGCAATGGCCACCTACATACTGGGATAACAATGAGTGGTGAATAATACGGGCTGCTGGGGGAACTAGGAATAGGGTATTTCTACTTATTCCTATCCTCTCCCAGCCTTTCTGCGGCCGCCCATCAGGGCTGTCCCTGGAGCCTGTGGAAGCCCAGTTGGGCTGTTCCTGGAGCCCACGTCTGCCCACTCAGCCTCTTCCCAGCCGCTCATTCAGTTTGCTGCATGGGTGGGGGCAGAGACTAGAGGTCAGCTGACTGATGAGGAATGTGAAGTGGGAGGGGCTGGAGGAGACCCCATCTCCTAATTTCGGCATAGGTGTCACTGCTACGAGACACCAAAGAGCTGGAGACACAGTGAAGCCGGAGACACAGTGAAGCCGGAGACACAGTGAGTAACACTACATGCGATTAGAGTTGCCATTAAAAGTCCTGAATACAGTTCTCAGATCAGCAGATGACCTTGATCAAGGGCACCCAAGTTTGCTGATCAGAACACCCCCTAGCATGACCACTCATCCCAACTCCCCGCCAGCACTGCCACTCATCCCATTTCCCCCACCCCCCAAGGCCTAAGAAAAGGAATAAAAATAGAGAATACATGGAAGGGAGAGGAAAAGAGGGGGAGGAACAAAGAAAAAGGGAGAGAAATAATAAGAAAAAGACGGCTAGAGAGGGATGGGAAAAAAAAAGAAATTAGGATAGAGAGAGATAAAAGGGAAAGAAAGGAGAACAAAGAATAGTACATCCTAAAATGTACCATAAGGGTTTTTAATACTGTACAAGTGGAAGGGACTAAGGGAGCGCTAAATGCCTGTGGGTTAGGGGCGCAAATTACTTGTCTTGCCTTGGGTGCTGACGACCCACGCTACAAAAATTATTTTACTGTTAGGGGTCCCCACAACTTGTGACATTTTATCAAGGGGTCACGGCACTAGTAGGTTGAGAACCACTGCCCTAGACAAAACAAAAATGTAACTCATGCAGTGTGGTAGGGAGGCACTGCATAGGTAAATGATACAGCATCCTGGAGTTCAGCTTTCATTAAAACCTGCAGATTTTAAAGTGATATTAACACCTTGTAGACTTCACCTCCGTAACATCTCTAAAATTCGCCCCTTTTTGACAAACGAAACCACCAAGCTTCTCATTCACTCCCTCGTTATCTCTCGCCTTGACTATTGCAACTCCCTTCTCATTGGCCTGCCTCTCCATAGGCTATCCCCTCTTCAGTCTATCATGAATGCTGCTGCCAGACTTATCCACCTTACCAACCATTCAGTGTCTGCCAACCCTCTCCTCCAATCCCTACACTGGCTCCCAATCACCCAGCAAATTAAATTCAAAATACTAACCACAACCTACAAAGCCATCCATAACTCTGCCCCGAGCTACATCACCAATCTTGTCTCCAAACATATCCCAAACCGCCCTCTCCGCTCTTCTCAAGACCTCCTCCTGTCAAGCTCTCTCATTTCCTCCTTCCATGCTCGTCTCCAGGATTTCTCCAGAGCCTCTCCCATCGTCTGGAACTCGCTGCCTCAACCTGTCCGGCTATCCCCTACTCTAGCCACCTTCAGGCGATCCCTGAAAACTCATCTCTTCAGGGAAGCCTATCACGTCTCCAACTAATCTTTTACTACTTCCATCAGCTCATTTCCCCACAGTTACAACCTTTAGTACCACCTCCCCCACCCTATTAGATTGTAAGCTCTTCTGAGCAGGGCCCTCTTAATCCTCCTGTATTTTATTGTATTATAACTGTATTGTCTCCCTTTTATATTGTAAAGCGCTGCGTAAACTGTTGGCGCTATACAAATCCTGTAATAAATAATAAATAAATAAACACCTCAACATTTTCACAATTTCAGATGCACATTAAAAAAATCATTACCTTAGTATGCCTTCTCTTTGTTTCATACATTGCTAATAACCCAGTTTTATTTGGCCCCATCATCACTGCCACCCTTTCCAGTTTTAGGATGACTCCGTAGGTCCCTGCAATGGAGCCACCAAGAATAGGACTATATGGTGACCTGTGGACATTGCATGCATAGGCAGCCCCAGATGAAAACAGACTGAAGACGTGCCTCCTAAGTGATCAACAGCAGCCCCAGGTGACTGATGGTGCCTATAGTCCCAAATACCACAATCAGGTGACTGAGGTTGCGTGTAGGAAGAATTTCATGTAACTGGCAAGGAAAAATACAGAGGATGCAGCTGTAAACAAGTATTAATGTGAGTCTTTCTGCACTGTTTTACAAGAAATGTTTGAGTGTGCCATTTTAATCCATAACAAGGCGTTTTAAGTGAAATTACAAGGCTTTGGTACGACTTTAAAAGATTTAACTTTTAGAATTACATTATAGCTTTGGTTTACATCTATCTACATTAATGCTTTCCAAAGTAAATGAGTAAGGCAGCCTGTATTTTTTGCCGAGCGTATGCCTTGATCAAACATACATATGTAAACAAGCTGTAATGAAGTAAATATATTAAAAGTGAATACCGGTATATAAAAAAAAAAAAAAAAAAAAGTCCACTTCAATGTAAAGATCAGAAGCTCTCATAAACAAAACATTCAGACAAAATACACGACTATATATCTGATAGAAATGCATTTTATTTACATACCAGTTATAAAATGCACATGTGGCTGGAGTAGGTTACTCACTTCAATAACACAGCTGTGTCACCTCACTTCAACTTTTCCACTACCAGAAATCACAGAGCCATCGCAGGGTGCCAAGGGTTAGCACTGCCTAGCTGCCCATTGCTGACCATGAAAAAGTGACATGAAGCCTCAATTTGGTATTTTTAGAACCTGCCATTGGAGAAAGATTAAGTCAGCTACTGCTAACTTCCTTCTGGAAAAAAAAAAAGCTTGTTGACTGGTTGTCGTGCTGATCCTTTGGCATTTATACTTTATAAGCCACGGACCTGAAACGAGTATGCAGAAAGTAATGCCAAAGCTACTTATCTACATACATTGGTCGATTACTCAAAAAGCATAGATGCCAAAGGACAGCCAGGAATCTTGCATTATTGGAAAGAGGTCAGCAATGGCAGTCTATCTTTTGCCACTAGCCTCCTCCTTTCCCAATATTCAGTGCTACACAAAGCTTGTGCTTTTCCGCTCTGGTGCATAATGCAAATCTGTGAGCCACCTGACTCTCACTCTTATCTCAACAGTTTTTAAAAGAAAGCCTGAATAATTGCACTGAGCCACTGCGGGCTCCATCCAGTGGCTAGTGTACAATTTACTAGCAATAGAATAAAAAATATGGGAAAACAAGCTTAACAATTTCAGTACCAGCCAGAAAATACCCCTTTATTACCAGACAATACTGTGTTATAATATTTTTTGGAGACACCTAAGAGATTGCTTTTGCTGATATTTAATAATCCCATTTTTTTTTTTGTACTATAAAATGAAAACAAAAAATGCCTGGGCAGTACGAAAACCCCCAAAATTACCCATTTTTGGAAAGTAGACATCTCAAGGTGACTATTTTTTGAAACATTTAAAAAAAAGAAGAAGCATGTCTGTTTTGAAGGGTTAAAACACAGAGCTTGGTAATGGTGTTCTGGATACAATAAATGTACAAGTCATACAGAGAGGGAGAAGAAAGTGAAGGAGTTAATGTACTGGTCACAAAGTGGTATGATGGAGATAAAGGGGGTTCATTTAATACCGAGATGTGCAAATTAAGGGAGGCGAGGGGGTAATATACAGGTCATTAAAGACTGCATGAAGATAAAATGTGCATGAAAAACAAAAAATAAATCTGTTCCACTGAAACAGAATGAAGGAATCTGCAGCTGCTGATCCATCCATTCTTTCCCTATTCACAACTATTACCATCTATATCAGTGACGGTGAACCTTGGCACCTCAGAGGTTTTGGAACTACATTTCCCATGATGCTCATGCACTCTGCAGTGTAGTTGAGCATCATGGAAAATGTAGTTCCACAAAATCTGGGCTGCCAAGGTTCGCTATCGCTGATCTATATCCTTCCTCTGTTGAAAAAGGAAGGGGGGGGGGGTCAAAACTGGGAAAAATAGCATGTACTCGCTATGATGCCCTATCACAGAGATCACATGGTACCCAGCCCTTCGGATAGGCTTGGTACAACATCTGTGTACAGATTGGTACACATTGAGTAATGGGCAGAATGACCACCCGACAGCTATTATCCAGTGCCATTTATAAATGGCACAGGGAAACTAACAGGCCCAGCAATGTGGCAGTGCGGGTCTCTGGAGTGTTGTCACTGAGCGTAGAAAACTGTGTATTCAGTTTTCTCCTGATTTTGGAATCCCGGATCAGGGTCTGGAGCTTGAAGGCTTCAGAGAGTCATGGGTGGAACAAAGCCTTCAATCCTGTGTCCAGGTCTTTTTGGGAACCTGCAGAAGACCTATTGAGGGAGGCCAGGACTGGGCTCATATAGCAAAAAGCTGTAATTATAGGCTGAGTGAGCCAGTAAAAGCCAGAGGGCCAGGAGAAGCTGGGTGAGATGGTCTGAGGAACCAGCGCCAAGAGCAGTAGTGCTACTGAAGAGAGACATGTGGCTCAGCGTTTTCCAGGACCTGATTTGCTGTGTGAAGCTGAAACCTCTGCATTGGGAAAAACCGATGTAAAGGACGTTAATTTGACTTCTGTGTAATTAAACAGCCCTAAAACTAAAGTTCGGACTGGCATGGACTCACAACAAAACACTACTACCATTGAGCGAAACAACCCCTACATAAGACGTACACTGGTAGAAAAAGGGTTAAAGCTAACTAAACAATTTAATCTGTAGAAAGTAGGGTTTAATTATGCTTCGGAGACACTATAATCCAAATTTTAGAAGTATAATTTCTATATCTTACAGTACATCTTTTGCAGTGCCAGTTTAGTTTTAACATTTTTGAAATATAATAACTTAAGAAAAAATAAATGGCTTTCAAAACACATTTGCCAATAGACTGCACAATAGTGGGTGGTGGGTCAACTGACTTACCTCTTCTTCATCTAAAGATTTCTTCCTCATACTAATACTTTAAGACCAGCTGTCCATCCATTTTGAAACACGACCACAATCAGAATGAAGTACTTAATAGAATAACATCCCTAAAAAGGTAATTCAATTTATTGTCTCAACAACAAAAAAAAAATGCATATCTCTAAAGGTCCAAATTTTGAAAAAAAGTATCCATACTCCTCCTGATTGGATATGGTAAAGAGAAAGGCTAAAAAGGAAACTATGGAAGCCAGGTTGGCAAGCAGAGTTGTGCTATTCCCTAGCCAATTTTTGATATAGTTTTTTTTTTGGTTTTGTTTACTTCATGTTGGCAGTGCAACTAGGTAAATCTCATAACGGAGATCTGTGCCAGACAAAACCTTTAACTTACTGACTGGCATCGAACTCTGCTAAGGAACACAGGAGCGGTAATTGCAGAAGCAAATACGGCAAATAAGTTTAAGCAAAAGTCTGCCGCATAGGGATGGAATGACTGCATTTAAGTGCTTATCAAGGAAGCATGGTAACTGTAGATGCAGCATTTTACAATTATTAACTTGCATATGCATCCTTCTAATGCATTTTCATTTGGCAAAGTGGAAATATCTAGAGCCTGTTCAAGAATGAGTAAAAATAGATTTCAATTCTTAATCTTTACGAATTGAAAATTTTAGCTTATATAGTGTTGCAAACAAAATTGTCAAAACAAATACACTGTATCTGTTGCTAGCTAAATGGACTGTGACCTTTATTCTATACTAGTAAAAAAAAATATATATAACAAAAATATGTAGCAGAATACATATTGGCCTAAATTGATGATGCAAAGAATCGGGTCACATTCAAGCCCCTCTGCCTCACCCACAAATGCACCCATGGAGACGCTCCTCAATACCTTCTCAAGAAAATAAAACACTACATACCCAATCGCAGTCTTCGATCGGCTAATCAAAACCTCCTCCTCATTCCCAAATCCCGCTACAAATCAAAGGGGGAGCGGAGATTCGCTGTCCAAGGACCACGGCTATGGAACGCTCTACCAACCAACATCCGCATGGAAGAAAACCATCAGGCCTTCAGGAAAAAACTCAACACCTACCTCTTCTAAGAAGCTTGACAACAAAGCACGAATACAGCGCCTTGAGGCGATTCAGTTCGCATTGTAGCGCTATACAAATTATTCATTCATTCAATTAGATTTCTTTTGGTGGTATTTTATTACCTCTGCGGTTTTCATTTTTTTTTCGCTACACAACCAAGTGAGTGATAAAAAAATCACATATGTTTTATAGCAGAAAAGTAAAAAAATATTGTTTTTTCTTTTTCAAAATTGTCTGTATTTTTAGTTTAGAACGAAAAAAAATGAAAACCGCAGATGTAATCAAATACTCCAAAAGAAAGCTCTATAAAAAAGGACATACATTTTATTTGGGTACAGCTTTGCATGACTGCACACACAATAGTCAAAGTAACGCAGTGCCGTATCGCAAAAAATGGCCTGTCAGGAGGTCAATTTTTCCAGAGGTCAAGTGGTTGAGAAATGCGAGGCTAAAGAATTATATTTAAGGACTCACAGCTTATGCAGAGTGTCCTTTTTCATTACTCTAGCATTCCAGTTGGGTTAGGACCAAGACCTGTAAAGGCAGTCAGGGACAATGAGAACTAAAGTGGGAACCTCAACTCCAGAACATATACAGTCATGAAACCAAAATCATCATTGTACCCAGTAACATTTTCAATATCATGTATGCTTATAACAATGTTTTTTTTTTTTTTTTAAACAAAAGTTATAAACGAACAAAACTAAAAAATATGAAATTGTATGCTGAAATGCCATTGCTCTATATAGAATGCCACACGATTATTGCTTCAAATAACCATGTGTGCTAAATGTATTTAGAATTATTCCTAATAAATTAAAAAAAGATGGCCAAGCAACTAAAATGTATCAGCTATGGCAGTCTTGGTACACCAGGGCACATAGAAAACTTCCTTTCTGTGCCATATTCACACCATACATGTGCGGCTATGTGAAAATAAACATAGATCAATGGACATGGTGTGAATAAGCTCTTAAAGTGGACCTGTGTTCCTAAACAGCAGACAGGCATGTATACAAAATGCCTAAAGCCTCTACACCTTTCTCACTAATGATCCATCGTCTATCACTGACAAGTGTAACTTAAAGTGTAACTAAAAGCAAAACATTTTTTTTTCGTTTTAAATAGAAAAAAGAGAGACACCTTTCAGATTGTTATTGCAGTCTGTGCCCCCATTAGGCAGATTCACACTCTATATCGGTCCTGATTACTGTTATCATCAAGAGTAAAAGTGAAAGAAAATCCCATATTTGAGGTTTTCACTAGAACCAGAATAGAGGGGAAATCATCCAATGGGACACTAGTTCTGGTGAACCTGGTGACTACCAGGGATTTACTCTTATGGCTATAGGACAGGAAGTGTAGCCGCTGCCCATAAGGACAAGCCTATGGGAGAAAAAAAACTGACAGGGGTTATAACCCTCCCTTTATCGATCTCCAAAAAAAAATTTGCTCTATTTCTTTAAGTCACTTTTTGTATATTAAAGCTCCTATGGAGCAGTACAAGATACGAGACTACAAATGCATGCATTGTTGCTCTCTTTTATTGAGCATTTAAAGCCAACACAGATTTACTTTAGGAAGACACCCTAAGGGTAATTAAAACCTCTGACTAAATGTTAATTAGAAGCATTTCACTAGCTCCATCTACAGCAGAATGAATTACCATCCCTCTAAAATGATCTATGTAGCAGAAGCCTACTGTAACCCCATCTGTAGTGTGAGCTCACCAACAAATGGTTAAATCCTAAATATTTGCTGCAGCCAATGAGTCTGACAGTAAATTAAGGCGAAGGCCAAAACAGTGAGCAATGCTCATAAACCATAATTGCTGTGGAATAAAACATGAGGAGCTTGAGGAGAATAAAAATCTCTCAAATCCTTGACTTCTAATAATAAGAACTCACACAGCTTTACATTCTGTAAGGAAAGGAAACCAGCAAAAAGAAAAATCCTGGATGTTCTGTAGTCGGGGTAAAAAAAAAAAAAAGAAGAATGTGTAATATTACATTTATTCAGAATTTTAACAGCTACAACATTATTACAATTATGTTTTTTTGTGTATCATTTGCCTAAAAAAAATTAACTACGTAAATAAAAAATATCTATCTCCACCACAAGACTTGTTTATTTATTTTCTTTGAATCTTCCGAAGTGCAGCAATACCATATTTTGTATTGCTTAGTAGTATACAAGTTACAAGGTTTTCCTTAAGGCATCTTTTTTCCACCAGGATTCAGTAAAACCCTGGGGTACATCCAGTTACTAGGAGTTGCTTGAGCAATGAGCAGTGATTAGTTGTTTTCCAGCCTCTGTAGTTCCTGCACCAATGGCCTGCTGTGGGACCTATAGAGACACTCCTCCCATTTCTCAGGTAAGCAGCTACTGATCACCAATGACGATGAGCTGTCTCTAAGCAGGATATTCTTCCCACTGACAACCAATGTAAGAGGATCCTTACTCTACTCACCCGAATGTAAGGGGGCCTTTCCTCCACTGACCACAAATGAAAAGGAGTCCTTCTCCCACTGACCACAAATGTAAGGGGACCCTACTAGCTCTGGTCACCAATGTAAGGCAGTCCTCTTCCCACTGACCACAAACATAAGGGAACCCTACTGTGATAGACTCACCCAGGACAGAGGCTTTTAGAGGGGACCAAATGCTAGCCTCTTGCCAACCGACTATGGGCCCTGGCATTTGAGGGAGCTACAAGCATTTTTGGAAGATAGTCTGTTATGTAATGCAAAAGAACATTATTGAGGCCATGATGGTCTCTGCCATTTTGGGACTCAGTGGTCAGATGTATGTGAAAAGAATGCAGGTTAATGAGATCTGGAAAGCCCTGGATCTCCTGTTGTCTACTAGGCTGTTGAAGGGGGAGATCACTGTTTGTATTGTTAATTGTACAAATTAACTCACCTTTTGTTTGCTAGGGGATGTGTTTACACTTGTAATAATGTGTATTGTACTTTGTGAGCTCGATGCCGACAAGTCTGACCTGGAATGAGAGTGTCCATGTGGCTAATTGTTTAATTAAGTTTATAGTGTTAATTATCTTTCTGTATACAGTTGCATTTGCATATGATAATGTGATCAACCTCACTTGGTTGTGTAGTATAAATTCTCTGAGTTTTCAAATAAACAGTTCCAGTTTTGCAGCCAAACAAGTCCTGCCTAGTTCTTGGTTGCAATAGGTGGCTATAATATCTGATATCTATGTTCAGACTGAAGGAAGCAGTATACTGGCGGAAGCACTCAAGCAGTGTCAGTGTTCACGAGGGAATCAGGGGGGCTTCAGTAAACAAAACTGCAATGTTTGTCCTCATGACACATCACAGGAAGCACCCTCATGGCTAACAGAGGACAGAATTAGAAATAGACTTGGGAAACTTAACATTAATAAATCACCGGGACCAGATGGCTTGCATCGGAGGGTACTTAGGGAACTCAGTCAAGTAATTGCCAGACCATTGTTCCTATTTTTTACTGACAATCTACTGACTGGAATGGTACCAGCTGATTGGAGAAAAGCCAATGTAGCACCAAAATTTAAATAAGGGCCAAAATACATCCCTGAGAATTACAGACCAGTTAGCCTAACATCAATAGTATGCAAGCTCTTGGAGTGGATAAGGGACTATATACAAGATCTTAGTAATGAAACCGGCATCATTAGCAGTAATCAGCATGGATTTATAAAGAATCGTTTTGGTCAAACCAATCTATTAACCTTCTATCAGGAGTTGAGCTGCCATCTAAATACAGCAAGGCATGTAGACGTGGTGTACCTGGATTTTGCAAAAGCATTTGACACAGTTCCCCATAAACCTTTACTGTACAAAGTAAGGTCCGTTGGCATGGACCATAGGGTGAGTACATGGATTGAAAACTGGCTATAAGGGCGAGTTGAGAGGGTGGTGATAAATGGAGAATACTCGGAATGGTCAGGTGTGGGAAGTGGGGTCCTCCAGGGTTCTGTGCTGGGACCAATCCTGTTTAATTTGTTCATAAACGACCTGGAGGATGGAGCGTACAGTTCAATCTCTGTATTTGCTGACAACACTAAGCTAAGCAGGGCAATAATTTCTCTGCAGGATGTGGAAACCTTGCAAGAAGATCTAAACAAATTAATGGGGAGGGCAACAACATGGCAAATGAGGTTTAATGTAGAAAAATGAGAAATAATGCATTTGGGTGGCAAAAATATGAATACAATCTAATCACTTGGGGGTGAACCTCTGGGGGAATATAGGATGGAAAAGGACCTGGGGGGTCCTAGTAGATGATAGGCTCAGCAATGGCATGCAATGCCAAGCTGCTGCTAACAAAGCAAACAGAATATTGGCATGCATTAAAAAGGGGATTAACTCCAGGGATAAAGCGATAATTCTCCCACTCTACAAGACTTTGGTCCAGCCTCACCTGGGATATGCTGTCCAGTTCTGGGTACCAGTCCTCAGGAAGGAGGTACTGAAAATGGAGCGAGTACAAAGAAGGGCAACAAAGCTAATAAAGGGTCTGAAAGATATTAGTTATAAAGAAAGATTGCAAGCACTGAACTTATTCTCCCCTCTCAAGAGACGCTTGAGAGGGGATATGATTTCAATTTACAAATACCAGAATGGTGACCCCACACTAGGGATAAAACTTTTTGTGGAAGGGAGTTTAATAAGACACGTGGCCACTCATTAAAATTAGAAAAGAGTTTTAACCTTAAACTGCGTAGAGGGTTCTTTACTGCAAGAGCGGCAAGGATGTGGAATTCCCTTCCACAGGCGGTAGTTTCAGCAGGGGGCATCAATAGTTTAAAAAACTATTAGATAAGCACCTGAACGACCGCAACATACAGGGATATACAACGGCAATACTGCCATATAATCACACACATAGGTTGGTCTTTTTTCAACCTCACCTACTATGCAACTATGTAACGGTTCAGTCACATTGGTGACAAGCAGTGGGATGCTTCTTGAAGTCTGGGACATCCAAACCTCCACCAGGATCCAAGATCGAGATAGCAGACTTCCATCACCCCAGCGGAGATATGGACCTGGAATCAGAGTTCCCGGGGCTGCTGCGGATCGTCCTTTCAGCATACTCCAGGACTGTGTATGCGGATAAATACATGGATCTCACGCAGCGAATGCGTGTAAGGCTCTGGATAGGAGCCCTCCAGGTCACTGGTATGCACCAGGGCAAGTGCTTTCCAACCCCAGAGCAACGGGCCAGTGACCAACAGGAGTTGTGGATAGCATTCCTGGGAGAGCAGCCCCAGGAGCAATGGGTGACTGCTTGGACAGGCTGGTCCAGCAGGAAATTGGGCTGGACAATCAATATCGGGCTCTGCAATGACACGAAGAGCAGGAATATTTAGGGACGACAACAGAATGTTCTCAGAAGAGATATGACTTTGGCGGCCCTGGCCCTTTGTCTTTCTGTGGGAGAGCCTTAGAAATGTCTTTGTGTTTAGCAATGTAAGGGAACCTACCCTTGAGGACCTGCAAGAATACAGAGGCTATGCTTGGTCTTGCAGAGGTCTCAGAGCTTAAACCTGACCTTGAATATTTGCTAAGGAAAGAACAGCACCTGGAAAGAGAATACGGGGAACTGCTACAACACATTCAGTAGCAAGCCCCAGAAGCAGCAGCGGAAACTCCAGAGATTGCTGTCCCCAAAGCTGAAGCGCTGACAACCGGACCAAGACCTCGGCCCCACACCTGCAGCAGTTCCAGAGGCCCAGGGTGAGAAGCTGGCAGTCACTCCCCAGCAGCAGTTCAAAGACTCGGGAGAAGAGGGTCATCCTCCCTCCCCAGCCACAGAAAGCATAATTGATTTTTAGTTAATTGATTTTTCATCAGAGGATGCTATGGATGATTCACCTGCCAAGTGTTGGCATTGGGTCCAAGTGCCACCAGCCCATGCCCTGGAACTTCCACAATTCCAGAGACTGGGGATTTAATAGACTTTTCTGTAGAGAAGGAACCACTTAGCGAACCTCCAGTAGAAGTGCTGGCAGCAGGACAGAGTACTACAGACCTCTGCTCCACACCCGTGACAGTTCCAGAGGCCCAGGGTGAGAAGGTGGTGGTTCTTCGCCAGTGGAAGTCAAAAATGCAGGGAGGGGAGGCAGCCATTCCCTTTCCCCAGCAAGGATCCGTGCACCTGGGAGACAGTGACAGAGAAATGTCTCTTTTTTTAGCCTTACCATAAAACGTTTATTCAATGCTATACTGACTACCAAATAGCAACCTATTGTTTAAAGAGACACAGTCACTTTATCCTGCATGGTCAAGGTGACCGTGTCTTTGGAAAGCTACTGCCCACCATACTCAATTCAGCAATCCACCGCTGCTCCTCTGCAGTCTGCATTAGAATAAGCTGTGCCAGGAACAATGATGTCACCCAACCGGTCATCTGAGAGTGCTTAGGACAAGCACTTAGCTGATATACCAGAGAACTGTCACAGAGGAGGTGGTCACATATGCTCCTCCAAACCTGGAATTGATGGGTATTGTGACAGTATTGAGATGGACGCAGAGGAGAAGGAAGGCGTGGGAAGCACTGTAAAGTAAGAATAAGGCATCAGGAACCAAAGGCACTCTGTTCTGTATGGTCAAAGTGCCTGTAAAACCTAACTGAATGACAGTTTTCTAAATTACTGCATTTTAAACAATGGCAAGTGTTTTAAAATATTTTTTTTTACTTTTTTAATGCATTTTTGCAGCATTGTTGATCAACCCCCAGGCTCTTTTGGCCATTTTCTGTCTACAAACTCCAGCTTCAGTTAACAATAATGGTTTTGGATCGGCTTTCTTTCAGTGGACCAAAGCTGTGCAATATGTTTTGGAGTGACCACCTGGATGAGGATCATTGCTTTAAAGTATTCCTTTAATGAAAGTTCATTTTTACATACAGTTAAAAGTCACTTTTGAAATGATATTAACATGTTATAGCTCATATGATATTTTAGTGATTACGTTTACATTTGGTTTATGGAAATGAGGAACATTTTTTTTTTTCTTTGCACAAATAAAATTTCTTAAGCTGAAAAAAAAAAATATTTTAAAAAGGGAATAAAATACTAAAAAACATATTCTATTTACACGTACAATTTTTTCTTTAACGGTAAGATGGAAACTAGTATTTTGTGATTTTAACCTTCTTGCAGCTTGAGAGATGTGCAAAATACTTGAGGTAAAACTGTTAATCTGGGACTAGCCTATAAAGCAGCTCAAGTAACAGGACTTAAACAGATTTGTTTGAAGTGAGCAGCGTTAGAAAGGGCAGCAAGTGCCCACGGAAGCAGTCACCACAAATTCTTCATCCTCCAATGTCAATATAGCGGAGAGAAGTGTACAGCTTCAATGCTCACATTGAAGCCCGTGTATGTGTGTTAACCCAAGAAATTACTGTATTTCAGGGTAATTCTCTATTGGCTGAAACTGGGACTAAAAAAACAAGCTAAACTTATGACCCCCCTCTCCCCACCAAATGTAATGTACAGGCACATGTGACACTGCATGAGCACTCAGGCCTGCACTTTTATTAATAATGATCAATGTAAATAAACTTGCCAGTATGCTCTAGCATAATAAAGCCTCATACACACTGGGTGTTTAGCTCCAGTGCATGGGACTCATGCATTAAGCTGCGGGTGGAGGGCACAGGTGCACCATCCAGACCAACTGCCAGCAGCCTGTCAAACTCTATGAGAGACTGGCAACTGCTGTGGCTGGACAGTGCATCTTCCGGTACAAATGTTTAGGTCAGTATGTGCCCAATGACTAATCCCTGCAATGCGGACATTCATGCCTGGGCACATACTCCCTCTAAATGTTCACAGCGCTAGATACAACATCCAGCTGCAGCACATGTCAGCCTCTCATAGAGTGGGGCTGGACAGTGCGCCTGTGCCCCCTGCCTTCAGCTAAACGCCAAAGCCCCAAGTACTGAAGCTAAACACCCAGTATATATGGCGCCAGATGTGGCCCCTGGGGCACAGATTGGGTATCAGGGCTCTAGAGGTACCCTTAAAATAATATTCAGGTCTTGGAGAACCCCTGCTAAAACAAATACATTGAAGATCAGTAGGGAAAATGCCCCTTATATTGGTGGTCAGTGGGAAGAATGCTCCCTTTACACTGGTGGTATAAAGTCATATTAAAGTCATTTTTTTTTTTTTTAAAGTAGATGTAAACTCTGACTGAATAATGAGGCTTACCTTTAGGTACTGTAAATATCTTCTAAACGTGCTCCGTTTAGATGTTTGCTGTATATGTAGCCGATGACATCATCGGTGCATGTGATCTAAAAGAACAGCCATCCGTGCCGTTCCTTCAGAGCCTCATCTCCCACGCGCATGAGTGACATCACACGGCTCTGGCCAGTCACACCCGGAGTCTGCGGACCCGGAAGGAAGATGGGTGAAGATGGATGCGTCCTCCAGCGGTGACAGAGGGCTTTGTTGGCAGGGAAGTTTCACATAATGTGCTAGTATGTGATGCATACTAGCACATTATGCCTTTACTTTGCAGGTCAGAAAAAAAAAAAAACAGGCGGTTTACTTCCTCTTTAAATAACAAACATGTTATACTTACTTGCTCTGTGCGGTGGTTTTTGCACAGAATAGCCCCGATCCTCCTCTTCTCAGGTCCCTCGTCGGCGCTCCTGGCTTGCTTGGGGGCTTCCGAGTCACTTCTCTGCATGCCCATTCAGACACGGAGCCATGACTCGGCCCTGTCCCCTCTCCCCTCATTGGCGGCTCCTGCTGCCGTCTCAGCCAAAAAGGGAGGGAGAGTCCCTGGAGAGCCGAGATTTTGGTGCACATTGCTGGATCGAGATGGGGCTCAGGTGAGTATTAGGGGGGATGCTGCACACAGAAGCATTTAGAACCACTTTAAATGCTACCCTTAGAGACAGCTAAAAAGATCTCTGGTGACATGAAGCTGGCTCTGCAAAGTGGCATTGGCACCAGAACTGTGGGCATCATCAAATCGGAGGTCAATCAGCCACAGCTCAAGGAATCCCCAGCAACCTCTAGAGGAACCCTGGTGGGGAATGGCTGGTCTACATATTCTTACTAAGCATAGTCTGTAGATATACAGTATGTTTCCTTGAGAAAGGCAGGACTTGACCTAACTCATCTTCTGAAAAAAAAACATTCCCCTCTGGGTGATCTATGGACATTACAAGAATTTTAACAAACTTTGTTGCAGATTCTTACCTTGTGTTATTCTGAAGAAATCCCTGCGTGTGTCTGTATCCATGTGGGAAAAGGAGTCTAAGGGCACTTTCACAGTTGTTTTTGCAGCGCTTTTTGGATGCTAGTGGGGTGCTTTTAACCCCCGCTAGCGGCTGAAAAAGGCAGGGGTGCTGTAGGAGCGGTGTGTACAACGCTCCTACAGTGCCTCAAAGATGCTGCTTGCTTTTTGGAGCATCCTGCAAGCACACCGCTCCAGTTTAAAAGCCCACGGGTTCCTTTTCGGAACCCTCCCCCCCCTCCGGTGTCACAATTTGCACCTTTCAGGGGGGAGGGGGGTGCAGATACCTGTCTAAGACACTCTCTTCCTGTCCCGCTGCACTGTCTGTTGGGACACACACGGGTCCCAGAGACAGCGCGGACCATTCTCATTGCGCTGCGCAACTCACGCATGCGCAGAAGGGAACCAGAAAGCGAAGCCGCAACGCTTCACTTCCTGATTCCATCACCGAGAATGGCGCCAGCAGCAGCCGAGAGTCGAGCGATTGCTCGGCCTCTGACATCGCTGGACTCCAAGAAAGGTAAGTGTCCATTTATTAAAAGTCAGCAGCTGCAGTATTTGTAGCTGCTGGCTTTTAATAATTTTTTTTTCAGGTGGACTCCCTCTTTAACAACATGATCTACTTTCTGCTTAGTAGTACAGCACAGTGTTTGTACCATAATCTCTGCATGTCTGGGGGATAGCTCAGACCCATAAAGAATGATTAAACACAATACATATCTAGATGCATTTCTCTGCAAATGATTTCATTTCAGCAGTAGTTTAACAAGCATTCTTTGATACAGCCGAGACAAATTTTACTCAATGAATGCTAATTCAGCAGGTATGCCAACTTCCTGATTTGACATAGTTAGCAACTAAAGGAACACTACAATATGACCAAGAAAATAAATATGGAAACAAGCAAAAATGTAACTGTAAAACATTACTTTCACCTGGGGAGTGTGACTTGCTGTGTGCTGGTAAGGAAACACTAAAAAAGCTGGGAAAGAAGACTAGAAAAGCCAGAAGCTCTACTCTAAGCTATAGCATAGGATTATCACCTATTTACCCACTACTTTATTCCTCCTGCTTTGAAAATCTCACACAGTAAGGACGCAACTGGCATAGATGATATCAAGAGAGTGGAAATTTTAAAGATACTACCAGCGTTTCCACAAAGACCCAACTTGGTATACCCATTATTCCTTTTGTCAATCTGAAATCCTCAGGAGCAACTCCTGGTTATGTCAAGTTGGAAATTTGCTCCAGAAGTACCAAAGTCATCCTTTCAAAGGCTGCCTGCCAAAAAGAAATTCTACACTTTACTCAGACTTTTCAGGTCTCACATTAGTAAAGTTGTTCAAGTCTTTCAATAAAACCTGAAAAGAAAAGTTTGGGAGAACTGAGTGGTCAAACACCGCTGGTCGCTCAGTTCACGGTTTTCAGTGAGCAGAAAGCCGGTGACTGTAAATCACTGGCTCTCTGCTCTGCCCCTCCAGTGCTCATTGTAGTGCCATGCTGTTCAGGGGGCAGGATCTGCTGCCTCAGCCTCTCTGAGAGGCAGAGCCAAGCTACTGGTCCAGGCATCTGGGTGGATCGCAATATTAAAGTAAGGATATCTCCAGAGTCTGGACTGGCTGAGTGACGTCAGCCAACACCGGGCTTCGGCTCACTCTCGGCCGCATACGGGTCACAGGAGTGCAGAACGAAATTAACTCCTGTGATCCCCAGGAGAAGTAGGGCCAGGGTCGTAGATAAGGGGGTACCACCAGTCCTCCCGTACGGGGCCCGGGCCAGCAAGGGGGCCCAAGCAGCATGAATTGGATGTGGACAGAGGGGGTGATCAGAGTGGCAGGGGGGCAATTACTGTAACCAATCCTCTGTATGGCTCTCTCTGCAGCAGCTCAAAGCTGGCTTATTCCCCTCTCCCCCCACCGTTGGTTTTCAACTGCTGCAGAGAGCCATACAAAGGATAAGTTCCAGTAATTGCCCCACCACACACCGATCACCCTCCCTGTGCACCATACATTTTGCCCTGCTGCCCAGGCCCTGTGTGCACCAGTACCCCCACAGCGCTGCTAGCTTTCCTCCTCTTCTTCCTGCTGGCAGCTTCAAGCACACAAGAGGATCCTTCAAGATTGAGTGTGGGGGAAGGGTTAGGTAAATGTGTCATATTTACCAGCCCCTTACTTTCCTGAATGAACACAATGAGTGATCGGTACCGATCACTCTCAGTTATGAAAGAACACAGTAACATTGGCTGTATGGGGCCCCATGGTTTCGAACAGCAGCCCTGAGTAGGGCTTAAAGAGCTTTAGCTCTACTTTAAACCAGAGACACCGTTTACTGGAAATGCAAGTATAGGAATCCATGGTTTCTTACCTAATAAATGCATTCTTGGCAGATCTATGAATGAAATTAATAATAGTTTTGAAGGAGATGGATGATTTACAAGTGCAGCTTCTCTTGGCTGTGAGCACTTTCCACAGACAAGCAGGGGCAAGAGATATGCAAAGGGAAAGGAGACATATTAGACTCTGCATCCCTCTTGCCATTGCTTGTCTGTGGAAAGTGCCCACAGCCAAGAGAAGCTGCACTTATGAATCAGCCATCTCCTTCAAAGCTGTTGCAAGATCAAATGTGACAGGAGGGGAAGGGTGCAGGTCAGACCTCATAACTAGGGGTTAGAAAGCACGTAAAAACATGCGACAAAGTAGTACATGTACTCTGTCCCATAGGGGGCTGAACTGTAACAAAAAAATGATGACCTGTTTTCAGCTAACAGCAAGTTTCATCACAGAGCCGGTCCAGGCCCGGGCAAGATCTCTACCACATGGTTGGGATCCGCCCACATGCCTGGACCAGCACCCAGCTCAGCCTCTCACTCTAGTGAGGTGTTTGATCGCCGGTGTTTGAGCGCTCGGTTCTCAGTGTTAGAGGCGGCTGGGGACAGATGCAGCATCGGACCGATGCAGCATCCAGCAAGGTAGGTACGATTCTACAAAAATCCAGATTCCCATACTCCTCTTTTAAGATCTTCATCTTACAAGGAATATTTCCATCATCCTAATCTTGCTGAAAGGTTCAGCCCTCTACCCATTTCTCCAGTTACATTATGGGAATGGCATGATGTCTGATCAACTGGCCTTCACCCATGTAGACATAGAATCAGAATCCACATACTTCAGTGCACATAACGACAAGCAATTCCCATTATCCAATTCTCTAGTCATTTCTTCCCAGTCACTATAAAAAAAAAAAAAAAAAAATTATAATAATCTTTCGCACCTTACAAATTTTGGTGCTGCTTTTGAAAATTGATAATCTTCAATACAATCGCACAAGATGGTCCACATGAACATAATTGTGAATTTGGTGAATATATATCAGTTATTCATTGTCTGTGTACCCACTAAATTGTTTTGCAAAAATCCCCCTAGGAAAACAGAATTTGTTTTCTTAAGTATTGCAGATGGAGGCCAAAGTGAGATGAGAAATAAATGGAGCCAGATAGATGACGTCACAGTAACCACATACTCCTGGAATGGACTACAACATTTGCTTCTGTTCCAAAGAAATAAACCTGGGAACTATGTCTGAAGTGACAGCACTCCAATGACTCCACCCAATTTTAAGAGCTTAGCAGGAAATATCATCTTACAAGAAAGAGGGGATGACAAAAATAGATGAAAAAAATACTGATGAAAAGGCACAACATAAAAACACTATTGAACAAGCAGTGCTGCTAACTATTCATCTGTGTGATGCATGTGTTATGACAGCCATGTTGTGAGCTAAACCGCTAACATTAGTTCCATTTATTGGAAAACACCACCAGACAACGAGTAAAATAAACAAGTAAACTGCAAACTCTCTCCAGGAAACACTGCAATACATACTGTCCACTCAATAGACCCAAGACTGAGTTTAACAGCCTTGCAGCCATACTCAGCCAGCTTTTCACACTGCTTTTATTTGGGATTGCTGCATCTTCTCATACTAAATTTGTACTATATTTATGTCTGAGAGATACAAGTTCTTGGAGCAAATGCTTACGTTCAGAGCCTTTGATAATATACATTGATAATATAAAAGTGGTTGTAAAACTTTACTCACTGAAGTGACTAGTCTCAGGTAATACCCAGAGGATGAAACAAACATAAGTGGCACCTCTTTATCTGCAGCCCTTGCTTCGATACGGCCTCCTATAGCACACGTTATACACAGCATTCCTTAACTCCCGAAGGCAAGGGGAGGGGGATCTGATTTCACACACTCCACAGCAGAGAGCTGAGTGTAATCTGAGACCCAAGTAGAAGGAATGGACACACCCCCATCTACATAGTCTCACAGAGGAACATGCACAGCTGAGGCTATCAATCGTCTGCTGTGTGCTGGAGGGGGCCTGTGCCCTCTCCTGAGATTCTGTGGTGTTGGCATAGACATTCAGAAATGGCTAAGGCAGACAGAAGAGGAACGAGTGAGCAGACAGAAATCATACTAGGTGCTTTGGATAGAGGCAAGAACACACTATAGAAGGAAATGCTCTGTTCATTTTGCAACTATGCATACCAGCAAGCAAATGTATTAAGCGAGTAGGACATCAGCGAAAGAGAATGAACATTTGCTTGAAAATTAGAATCACAAATAAACAACATAGGAAAACCAGGGGATGGACAGTTGGGGTGACAATTTCATCATTTTCTCTTTCAGCAAATATAAATGATAATCTATAATAGAAGAAATAGCCGGCACCCCAAGAGCTTCTTCTTGCAAAATGTATCAAGCACAACAGCAATGCACAAGCCACATAACGCTAACGCGTTTCGGCCAACGCCTTCCTCATAGCATAAGTGAATGGCATAAAATCAAACTTTTATAATAAAATAGCCCCCCTTAGAAAAAGAAAGAGTGGCGGTACAATGCTTAATTGACCATCATGAAGTTGATTAGTCAAAACATGTGAACAGACCAAATGAGATGAGGTGATCAGTAGGAGGAAAACATACAGGAAAAAGAGAGAGCATAAAACAGATATTAACCATATAAATCCCAAGAGGGAATGCATTTATTTAAAAGAAAATTCACATCCATCCTATTTATTCCTGCCAGAATTCTGGTGTTAAGGGTGAATACTTCTCTCTGGAGCAGGGTGCGATTTATGTCACCCCCTCTTGGAGGTCTCTTGATTTGTTCTAAACCAAAAAAAGAAAAATGGTCAAGATACTGTTCTAAAGTGTTTAGACACATTAGATATATTATTAGCATTTAATGCATCATTATAATGCTCCGATATTCTGACCCTCAATGGACGGATTGTGCATCCTATATACTGAATCAGACAAGCCTTACACTCAGCAATATAAATTATATGTTTAGAATTGCAATTAATGTAATTCATACGCATGAAATTGCATGAAATTAGGTGGTCCTTGGGATATACATGGATTACTGTAGATGTGAAAGCGCCATATTCTGGTATACCCCATACACTAGCTTTGGAAGCTGTCAGATTCCATCTTACACATTACAGTTCATAGAACAAAGAAATGATGTGAGTTTTTGTACAGGGCAATTGAATTTTTACTGAGACAACAATTTTTTGTTTGATTCACTTTATTATATTCAATGCCAAGAGCTTCCATGGGAGCAAAGTTTTCAACGTCTCTGGCAAATTTATACATGGGCTGGTTGGAGGAGACTTTTCTCTTTAGCCATAGCAATTCTTTTAGAGCAGGGGTGCCCAACCTTTTGAAGAGTGAGGGCCACTTAAGCGACTTGGTAACTGGTCGCGAGCCACAATGAGCAGAGAAGGCGGATGATAGCTCCGTGCAGAGCAGACACGGACACAGCCCACTCTACGGGTCCTCCTATCTGCCCTGATGGAAGGGGATTGATCCTCATCTGTTTTTTTTGCCCATATATACACTGCAATTTTAGTAATAAACTGACCTTTGATAACAATCTTCCATTCAGGTATCAGGTATTCAGGTATCGCCTGCTGTTGCATTTGGTATCACTCTGCCTGTGGCAAGAGACGGCGCTACACAGGAAGCATCAGCTTATACAGCTCTGCGCCACAGCTGCTTGCTTTGCCAGCTTCATTAAATGCTCTGGAATGGCGGGTCTGCAACCCATGATCCGGGCTTGCTAGAGATATGCCCCAGTAGAAGACCTTATTGTGACGAAACGCATCAGGATAGCTATCTCGTTCTTCTCACATTGCTGATTCTTTTACATTACTCTCGAGATTTTATTGTCACATGTATAATGTGAATTAATTTTAGCTATTTTTTTTGACCTGCACTATCGGAGTCGCTTCCGTTTTTTGTATCTTTACCTGTTTTTGCATTTGGGATTTCATCGAGTGGACCGCTTGGGAGTTCCCGGCTTGGTTGCATGCTGTTCATCGGTTGGGCTGTCCTTCCGCTCTGCTGCCTGGTTCCAGCTTGCCTGTTTCGGTTTCCTGACTCGGTGATCTCCAGCGCCAGAGGTTGAGCGCATAAGCCTGCATGATACAATGTCGTATGGCAGTTGTATCCAACTTTTGTGGTAAGAGTATTTATCTCTCTACACCATCTGCCAAGTTGTATAAGACACCTCTGTCCTGTCTCTTCATGCTCTAGAGTTGTCTATGAAGATCCGCGGGTACCAGTGCCTCACTTGATTTATTTGGACGTTTTGTTATACCATTTATTTTGGGTATCCTCATTGAGCCCTTACTTGGACTTTGAGTCATTCTCATTGCACGTCACATGTGTTATATATTTCGTGTAATTCACTAATACATTGTGTGTACTTGTATTTGTTTGGTATCCACTTTAATATACTGTGTATACTTTAGCGCTGCATTTTTTATATTGATTGCTTTAGACTTTGTTTGTTTTGTATGTCAGCCGCTTCAAATTTTTTCACATATTAAGTGAGTGCAGTTTTTTTTCACTTATTCACATCCCACAGAAGGAGGTCACTGGTTGGGCACCCCTGTTTTAGAGAGAGAGCAGATCGACTGGTACTGTCGCTTTATAGATGATCGAATACTAGTATGGAAAGGTCCAATCCATGAAATCAATTTCTTTATTCGTTATTTAAATGACAACCATCTGAACCTAGGAGTTCAGCCATAATTATCATAATTTTGAGCAAATCGATTATCTGGATTTAACTCTCATTGGACATATCCACAATGGATTAGTCAGCACCAAAACCTTTAGAAAGGAATGCACTGGTAACTCCCCTTTGTTTGCTACAAGTTATCATCCACCACATACAAAGCCCTCCCATTGGAGAATTTGTGAGAGCAAGGAGAAATTGCTCTTCACAATCAGATTTTGACTAGGACTATGAATGTAATATGGTCATGGATACTTAGACAACGGGGTTATGATGACTTTTTGATTGAGAGGGGTAAGAGATTGGCGGAGAGAAGAGAGTTCGTAATAATCTTATTGGCATTGGAACAAGCAGGAAGACAACTAAGCCCTCTCACCGTAATTCCAGAGGCTCATTTTTCCACTACTTACACCATGCAGTATCAAGATATAGTAAAAGTCATCAAACAGTGCCCTCCTATCCTGTATTCTGATTAGGCATTATATCATGTTCTTCAACAGGGATGCAATTTCTCAAGTAGGAGGTCTTCCACTTTGGGTTCCGCCAGCCTTTTTAGTTCTCATACTTCACAACCCTCTCATGCATGGTTGAGTGTTACAGGATCATATCCGTGTGGCTATAAAATGCATGCAGACAGTGTAGTAGACAGTGTAGTAGACATGAGAGCAAACCAGTGAGTTTTCTCTACAGGAGAGGTATATTCCCTCAAGAATTACATTAATTGTAATTCTAAACATATAATTTATAGCATTGAGTGCAAGGATTGTCAGATGCAGTATATAGGATGCACAATCCATCCACTGAGGGTCATGATATCGGAGCATTATAATGATTCACTTAATCCTGACACTAAGAATATATCTATTGTGTCTAAACACTTTAGAACAGTACATGCAGGGAGGAATCTTGACCATTTTTCTTTTTTTGGTTTAGAACAGGTGAAGAGACCACCAAGAGGGGGTGACCTAAATCGCACCCTGCTCCAGAGAGAAGTAGTGTGGATTTTCACCCTTAACACCAGAATTCAGGCGGGAATGAATAATAGAATGGATGCGAATTTGCATTTGAAATAAATACATTCCCTCTTGGGATTCATATGGTTAATCTCTCTTTTTCCTGTATGTTTTCCTCCTACTGATCAGCTCATCTCATTTAGTCTGTTCTCATGTTTTGACTAATCAACTTCATGATGGTCCATTAAGCATTGTACCACACCTCTTCCTTTTTTTAAGGGGCTGTTTTATTCTAAAAGTTTGATTTTATGCTGTTAACTTATGCTATGAGGAAGGCTTTGGCCAAAATGCGTTAGTTATGTGGATTCTACATGGCTGTTGTGCTAAATAAATTTTGCAAGAAAGATTTTGCTCTTGGGTTGCCGGCTATTTCTTTTATTATGGATTCACAGTGAACTACACAGCCAGTGCACCAACTCTGCTCATCAATTTTCACATAGCAGTAGAGCTTGGATGAGTGTTTCTTTTAACTGATCATCTATCTTAAATCCCAATTAAAGTTAAAGGTAAAATAATTCATCTAAATTGGGACTGAAGTAAGCAGTGGTCTCTCTGAAATAGTCCAATTTCCCCCTGGTTAAATTGCAGCAGTCCATAACAATCAGCTAGGATCATGAGCTTTGCCAATTGGAGAGCTCAGACTTAGCAAGAGGCGTACCAGACCACTGCAGAGAGCCTGCTGCATACACAGATATGGTAGCCATCCTCCCTGATGATCAGCTAATTTGAATCGGGCCTATAATAATATTCTAAAGAAAAAAAAAGGGTAAAAAGTTATTTGCCGTGTAACTGCACTTAACGCCAGCACACAGCAGACACTGGCCTTAAGCATATCCTAGTTATGCTTTGTTACTTTGTTATCTTTAACCACTTGCCTACTGGGCACTTTCACCCCCTTCCTGCCCCGGACAATTTTCACCTTTTAGTGGTCACACTTTGAATGACAATTGCACGGTCATGCAACACTGTACCCATATGCAATTTTTATCCTGTTTTTGAGACAGATAGAGCTTTTTTTTTTTGGTGGTATTTAATCACCACTGGGTTTTTAAAAATGTTGAAAAAACAAGTTTCTCTTAGTTTCTGTTATAACACTTTGCAAATAAGTATGTTTTTCTCCTTCACTTATGTGCGCTGATGAGGCTGCACTGATAGGCACTGATAGGCACTGATATGTGGCTCAGACAATCAGTGTAAATGTCCCCTGTCACACTTGCCGGTTACCGGCTCTCCTCTCCTCACGCTGTGAAGCGAGGAAAGGAATGACTGGACACAGCTGATCACAGCGAAAAAAAAAACGCACTGGATGCACACTGCAGTTGGCGCTCAGGGGGCGTGGTTCTGGGAGGAAGTCAATGGAAGCCCTCCCAAAACCGGATGATCCCACTGCAACCGTCTTTTGGCTATAGCACGGTCGGTAAGAGGTTAAAGCGTTACACTAATTTGACAAAAGTATCATTGTGTTGATTAAATTGAAGCATACATGGAAAATCCATCATAGTTATTACATCAAAGACAGCGTCTATGTATACTATCAAACAATTAAAAAAATACTTCAAGCTAAACATTCCAGGTGCCCATGTGTTTCTGCAGAGGTACAGGGCATCAAAACTCTTTTTCCTCCAATCAGCTCTCAGACTTCTCTTCACTGAGCTCTTCAGAGAGTAAATTTAGGCCTCCGCCCCCTTTTTTTTTGACAGCTCAGACAAGCTTATAAATTCTGGACTTTAATTTTATGTAGAGAAGAGAAGACTACAGATAGACAGGTATAACTTTTATAGGAGGAATTGTTTCATCTCTCTGAATCACCGGAGAACAGTCACTTCACTGGGTATACATAAGCGTTTACTACCACTTTAACCGCTTCAATGCTGGGCACTTTCCCCTCCTACCTGCCCAGGCCAATTTTCAACTTTCAGCGCGGTCACACTTTGAATGAAAATTGCGCAGTCATGCAACACTGCGCACAAATAAAATTGTTATCATTTTTTTTAAGACAGAGGTTTCTTTTACTGGTATTTAATCACCACTGGGGTTTTTTATTTTTTGCTAAACTAAAAAAGACCAAAAATTTGGTATAAAAAACAAAACCTCTCTTTGTTTCTGTTGTAAAATTTTGTAAATAAATATTTTTTTTCTTCACTGATGTGCGCTGATGAGGCTGGACTGACGGGCACTGCTAGTCTGCATTGATGGGCACTTATGTGCACTGATGAGGCTGCACTAATGGGCAAAGATAGGCTGCATTGATGGGCACTGATAAGCTGCACTGATGGGCACAGAAGAGGCTCACTGATGGGCACTGATGAAGCTGCACTGATGGGCACTGATGAAGCTGCACTGATATTCAGGGCACTGATCTTTCACAAGAAAGACAGTTATTGGCTTTCCTTTCCACACACACAGACAGCACTGAGAAAAAGGAAATACTGACGACTGCCATTTGTTTACATGTGATCAGCTGTGATTGGACACAGCTGATCACATGGTAAAGAGCCTATGTCATTGGCTCCTTACCGTGATTGGGGATGCGTTGTGTCCGAGGGACACAGTGTACCACCGATCACCGTGCTGCGTACCCCCGTGGGCGCATGTGCGCAGCGAGAATGGTAGGATGTCCCAGAACAAGAGTGGTCCCACCTGATCGTCATTCTACAATAAGGCGGGTGGGAAGCAGCTAAAGATTATCACAGCCTATGATCACACCAAAACTAAAATAAAAAATAAAAGAAGCATAGAAGAAATGTGTGGGCTGCAGAGTCCTTGTAGCGCAGGGCAGGTGTCCCAAATGAGATTTGTTTGTCTCAAGTCTAAAGCTTGGCCAACAAAGATTAAAATTGATTATTTTTTTCCATTTTGTAAAGAGTAAGGGAAGCTTATAACCTCTGTATAGTTTATTTTTGCCACCTGTGTCCCATTGGGGAGATTTACCTTCAATTGCTGTCCCATAGCCAAACAGGAAGTGACAGTAAATCCCTGCAAATCATGGAATCTCTTGGGAACCCCCAAAGTCACCAGGACTAGTGTCCCCATTGAAAGTTTACCCCTCTATTACTTTTCTGGGGACAATCCAATGTGGGATTTTCTTTTACTTTCACTTTCAATGATAATGGAACAGGACAAATAAAGAGATTGAATCTGCGTAACGGGGACACAGACAGCAATTAAAATTGACAGGTGTTCTAATTCTTCTCCACTCTATCCAAAAAAAAAAAAAAAAAAATGTTGCCTTTAGTTATACTTTAATTGCCATTAAAACATTCATTAAATGTTGACCCAATCTGGGCCAAATTTTAAACTTTGTGGATATATTTGGACTAGGCTATACTTATTTAATTTTATTTTCAATAAACTATAAAATTCATCAAGTGAGACTTTATTTTTTTTTATTTTTTTTTAACATTGGGCACATTTTACATTTTAACCCAAGCAGCTGCAAGTGGAGTTGCCCCCCCCAAAAAAAAATCATGAATGTTCCTAAAAAATAAAAATAAAAAAAATAAACACTTGGAATTTTTTTTTTAAACTCATCTCTAAATGGCTGTTGCTAGGGGTCCCTCGTAGTCTGCCTCCTTCGGTGCCTGGGCTGGTGACATCACTTCCCCTCGGCGCAGGAAGGGCTCAACTCTGCCCCCTCCCTCCTGTCAATCATCTGGGACACGCGACAGGTCCCAGATGATCTCGCGGCGCCGTTGGCACAAGCGCAGGGGGTGCCTGGCTGTGAAGCCACAGCCTGGCGCCCACAGTTACAATGCCAGCGAACGAAGGGGGGGACGAGTGGGGATGCGATCCCCGCATCGCTGGACCCTGGGACAGGTAAGTGTCCGATTATTAAAAGTCAGCAGCTGCAGTATGACTTTAATTATTTTTTTTTTTTAAATGGGCACACCACTTTAGGTATGACATTAGATTTAAGAGTCAACAGTCCAAATTCTCACAGTTACTATTACTCTGTGAATATTCTTCTAGCCATACTATTTGAAAGCAGCACCAAATTACTAACCAGTCTCCAACTAACTGATATACACATTTAAAATGTGTCAAATATTATATTGTCATTATCAAAGTACACACTTAAAAAAAAAAAAAAAAAAAAAAAAAAGGTATTTGAGGCACACTTTTTTTTTTCTTTAACTATAATCGGCAAGTAACTACAAACAGAACACCCTAAAAATACAGTGTTTTAAAACAAGACACCATTTTCCAATGGAAACATTATCACGTTATATCATTTTCCACATGTATAATAAAATCCAAGTTGCATACCTAATTGTGTGTGATTAAAGGTCCTCTGAGTTTGCACGTTTATTGGACCTCATTAAATTTGGTGATTCTTTTTTTTCTTTTAGACCAGGAAGAAAATTAAAAAAAATAAAAATAAAAAAAAGCTGCAGCTCTATATAGAACTAAACAAACATAGCTTAAAGCTACAGCATCAGAATGTTTCATGGCCACCCAAGTACAGTATGGTTGCACAAAGCTAACACAAAAAAAAAAAAAACACAAATACAGTTCTCACAATTTAACATAACCTGACCACACACATGCTGAGGCAACACATATGCATATTAAGGGAAATTGTACAACAATGCAAAAGGCTTGTACATAAATGAGAGCAATTTGAATGTGTGCCATTTCCTGACCGATAGCTTTCAGGAGGGTTTAAACTATAAAATCACAGGAAAGAAATACAGCTTAGAAATGACAGTCACTCCCCCACATTTACAAAGAAAGAAAATATATACTTACCTTCACTTATTTATGGTCTGTAAAAATACAGTTGTAGGGGGAAAATCTCTCTTTCACAGCTTTTATATATAAAATAAAAAAATGCAATTCTTTTTCTCCTACTAGATCGGTCAAAATGTTAATAAATTACCAAAGTTCTGACAGTAAATTTCTCAGTATCTACAAAAAAGCAGTTATGGTTTTAGTGGTGAAGGATTTACCCAAAGAATTCCTAATTAAAGAAATCTGTAAAAATATATGATACAAACAAAATTATGCTGTGGAAGTGATACTAAGAGTGCATGTGTTGATGTTATAAAACACAGTTTTACATTTTCTTTTATTACGATTTTTTTATTTTTTTTAAGAAAACAGGAAATTTATGGGAGCTGCAAAAGTTTGTGGAGTCACAATATTAATTACCTAACGGATGCATGCCTCTACAAAGTACACAAATTAATGCTCGTATGGGAAGCTTAGCAGCTATGGTTTGTTCAGCACAGAGCCAGTCTGCAAAAAATGTTGCTTCTGTACAATGCAGAATGTTTTATGGAGCGGAATTTTCATGTTTTAGCTTATTGCAGTTTTTCTTTTTTTTTTAAACACGGGTGAAAATATTTGTGTTCTAGAGATAAAAAACACAGTTATTGCTATTCAGAAAACAAACTTAAAGCAAAACACCTCCCGATATGGGGTAAAATATGTAGCCACTTACATAATATAGCCGTTTAAAAAAAGTCTATGAATTATTTATAACTTTTTTTTACTTACTTTGCAAAAAAAAAAAAAAGGTTTCTGCAAGTTTGGGACAACGAATGTTGTAAATATAGAAAATTTAAATTCTTTATTCAATGCTGTAATGCCCAGAACTACCAAAAATGATTATATTATAGAAAAGGAAAAACATTTCTTATGAACAAGTATTACATATATATATATATATATATATATATATATATATATATATATATATTTTATTAATAATAATAATAATAATAAATTATTGTGGCAATAGATGATATTCTATAGTCATCAGATCATACATATTATACAAATATAGCTCAGGATGTCTATAGTTCGTTATGGGAATATGTAATAATCATTTTCAGTACAGTTTCTACTCTGGCACAAAAATACTTCCTTATGTCTCATGTTGTTTCCATTAAATCTAATTGCACATTCAACATAGGACAGGGGATACAGTAGGGAGGAAACACTCAGAAGTATCAGAATATTTTGTCTATATTTCACTTTTCCTTGAATTCATTTTTGACATCTGACTGGATATTACAAAAAAAAAAAAAAACTACCTTCATTTTTGTGTAAAGATTTTCAGGCTTATTCAATAAATATAGTACAAAGAATTCTGTGTATTAGATCACTGAAGTCCTAATCTTGTGATTAGCTGCTATTAGATATTGTAATTTCAGCTTTATCATTGCTCTTTGTCTTACTGTGGTTGTTAGGGTCGTCATTATTTCATTGGCCCCTAGTGAATTGAAGTATACCTGTTATTATAAATTTACTCTTCACACATAAGACACGTCGGAAATACAAACCCACATAATTATTTTAAGCAATTTATTTTTAGGGGAAAAAAAAAAAGAAAAAAATGGATAGATATACAAGTCATTACAATCTGTAGGACCCAGTGTTAACACTATATTGTTACAGACCATGTCAGATAGAAATTCAGTAAGGTAAGAGAATCTGTGAAGCACAAATAAAAACAAAAAAGAGCCTGCTTATGTAATGAGCAAATATGGCTGCCCTTACAGTATGTCCTCATAATTACAAAGAAACGTTTTTTAATGCATTTATATGTGCTGATAAAATTGCTTGCATTAAAGTGGTTGTAAATCTTTATTATTTTAATTAAAAAAAACAATAAAAAAAAAAAACCTACAATGGAAAATGGAGATTTGGAATAGAAACTTTTTTCAGTCATACAAAGGTATACTCAATTCTAGCCTTGTGGAAGCTAGTATAATTCCTTGTACACACGGTTGGAAATTCCAACCACAAAATCGTTGCATACACACGGTTGGACAAAGTTGTCAGAAAATCCGATCGTTCCAAATGTGGTGACGTTTGTTGCGTACTACGAAACTACGTAGAGGGTAGTAGCCAATAGCTTTGTTCTCGTAATTTGGTCTGAGCATGCGTGGCACTTTGTCCGTCGGAATTCCCTGCACACGATCGGAAAAAGTCAGATCGGATTTTGTTGTCGGAAAATTTTAGATCCTGCTCTCAAATTTTTTCCGGCGGAAATTCCGATGGAAAAAGCCCACTAGAGCCCACACACGATCGGATATTCTGACAACATAATCCGATCTGACTTTTTCCATCGGAATATCCGACCGTGTGTACTGGGGCAAAGAGTAATCTCTCAATGGTATTTAGTTCCCACAAGACTGGCCAAGCTATACCCGGCTACATCCCCATTGTGTTTTCGGGGGTGTGGCCTTAGAGGAGACAAGTTACATGTATGGTGGGGATGCCCCAGAATACGGAGTTTCTGGAACAAAATTTTCTCCTGGATACGGAAGATTACCAAAGCCCCCATTCCGACTTCTCCCCTAATTGCTGTCCTTAACTTTCCGGTGAGGACAGTGTCCAGGAGTACACAACGCTTGATTTTCTTTATCCTCCTAGGAGTCAAGCTAACTTTAGCCACAACTGTTTCGGCCTTACTAGCAAAGAGAAAGATTTCCTGGATCATGACGCAAGAGAAAATAGCAAGTGTACCCCTGGACCGCACAGAGAAATTGGAACCAAATTTGGGATCTATTGGCCACCTTCATTAAAGTCTCGTTACACCCCGACTCCTACCCGTCCTCTCTATCTCCAGCTCTTCCCTAATCGGTCTCTTTCTCTATCACCTCCACCATCTTCTCTTCTTTCCTATTCTTTCTATTCTTCTTCTCCGAGGGTTGTGGACTTGTGGCCCACATCCACATTGACCCAGCCAATCCTGATAGTGGGTCAACTAGCAATAATTACCATGAAGTGTCCATATTTTGTTTTGTTTACTGATACTTCGGCCGGTACCACTTCTCACCTATCCATTTAAATGATGCTATGTGCCTTGACATAACCTCTGAGCTAACTCTCAGGTTTTAATTGGACTGCATTAGACCGGATTACACCTCAGAGCCTTGAACTAGGGGGGTCAGAGCTCCAGCCACAGCGTGATCCAATTTGGGGTGGCGGGAAGGCTCTACGGAACCCCTAAATCAGACTTTTTCCTTAAAGTTTTACAGGTGGCATGGCTCTTAGTTTTCGCACCACACGCTATATATTGGTGATGGTATATTCCTGTTTCCTTCTTTCTATTTAACCCATTGTATTTTTCAACTGATGCTTTAATCCCTCTTTTAGCCGTGTTGGCTTTCGCAGGACAAATGGTCCTACATTTGCTTTTGTAATGTGTATTCTCTATTTAAACCAATAAAAATGTATTGGAAAAAAAAAATAGCACAAACAGGTTTATACTTACCTGCTCTGTGCAATGGTATTGCACAGAGCGACCTCAAACCTGCTCTTCTCCGTTCCTCCCCAGACGCTCTAGGCTCTTCCTCTCCATGTGCCACCATAGAAATCCACTTCTTATAGTGGGACATGTGCAGGCTCCCTCCTGAGCCCTGCTCTATGTGTTCATTGACACACACAGTGCAGCTCGGCCCGCCCCCTCTCTGCTCACAAGATTTGATTGACAGCTGGAGTCAATGGCTCTGGCTGCTGCCTCCCTGCCATGCGAGAGAGGAGACAGAGCACAGAGCGGCTGCAGATGGGAACAGCGCAGGATCGAGTGAGGACTCAGGTAATTATTTGGGGGGGGGGGGGGGGGTGAGGGGGTGATACAGATGCTGAAAGACTTTATACCTTAACCACTTCAGCCCCGGACCATTTGGCAGCCAAAGGACCAGAGGTCTTTTTTCAATTTCGCACTGCACTACTTTAACTGGTAATTGCGCGGTCATGCAATTTTGTAACCAAACGAAATTTGCGTCCTTTTCTTCCCACAAATAGAGCTTTCTTTTGATGGTATTTGATTGCCTCTGTGATTTTTATTTTTTGCGATATAAACGGAAAAAGAGCGAAAATTTTGAAAAAAAAAGAGATTTTCTACTTTTTGTTATAAAAAAAATCTAATAAACTCAATTTTAGTCAAACATTTGGGCCAAAATGTATTCAGCCACATGTCTTTAGTAAAAAAAAAATGCCAATAAGCGTATATTTATTGGTTTGCGCAAAAGTTATAGCGTCTACAAACTAGAGTACATTTTCTGGAATTTACACCGCTTTTAATTTATGACTGCCTATTTCATTTCTTGAGGTGCTAAAATGGCAGAGAAGTACAAAACCCCCCCAAATGACCCCATTTTGGAAAGTAGACACCCCAAGCTATTTGCTGAGAGGCATGTTGAGCCCATTGAATATTTTTTTTTTTAGTCCCAAGTGATTGAATAAAGACAAAAATAAAAAAGATTTTTTTTTTTTTAAAAAAGTTGTCACTAAATTATATATTGCTCACACATGCCATAGTTATATGTGGAATTGCACCCCAAAATACATTTTGCTGCTTCTCCTGAGTATGGGGATACCACATGTGTGGGACTTTTTGGGAGCCTAGCCGCGTACGGGGCCCCGAAACCCAAGCACCGCCTTCAGGATTTCTAAGGGTGCAAATTTTTGATTTCACTCCTCACTACCTATCACAGTTTCGAAGGCTATAAAATGCCAAAATAGCACAAAACCCCCCCAAATGACCCCATTTTGGAAAGTAGACACCCCAAGCTATTTGTTGAGAGGCATGGTGAGTATTTTACAGCTCTCATTTGTTTTTGAAAATGAAGAAAGTAAAGAAAAAAAAAATTTTTTTTTTCTTTTTTCAATTTTCAAAACTTTGTGACAAAAAGCGACATCTGCAAAATACTCACAATACCTCTCAGCAAATAGCTTGGGGTGTCTACTTTCCAAAATGGGGTCATTTTGGGGGGTTTTATGCCATCTGGGCATTCCATGGCCTCCGAAACTGTGATTGGCAGTGAGAAGTGAAATAAAAAAATTACACCCTTAGAAAGCCTGAAGGCGGTGATTGGTTTTTGGGGTTCCGTACGCAGCTAGGCTCCCAAAAAGTCCCACACATGTGGTATCCCCGTACTCAGGAGAAGCAACAGAATGTATTTTGGGGTGTATTTCTACATATGCCCATGACATGTTTGAGCAATATATCATTTAGTGACAACTTTTTGTAAAAAAAATATATATATTTTTTTTTTTTTCATTATTCAATCTCTTGGGACAAAAAAAAAAAATATTTAATGGGCTCAACATTGCTCTCATCAAATAGCTTGGGGTGTCTACTTTCCAAAATGGGGTCATTTGGGGGGGGTTTGAACTGTCCTGGCATTTTATGCACAACATTTAGAAGCCTATGTCACACGTCACCCACTCTTCTAACCACTTGTAGACAAAGCCCTTTCTGACACTTTTTGTTTACATGAAAACATATTTTTTTTTTGCAAGAAAATTACGTTGAACCCCCAAACACTATATATAATGTTAAAGCAAAGGCCCTACAGATTAAAATGGTGGGTGTTGCATTTTTTTTTTCCACACAGTATTTGCGCAGCGATTTTTCAAACGCATTTTTTGTGGAAAAAATACACTTTTTTTTATTTTAATGCACTAAAACACACTATATTGCTCAAATTTTTGATGAAATAAAAAATATGATCTTAGGCCGAGTACATGGATACCAAACACGACATGCTTTAAAATTGCGCACAAACACGCAGTGGCGACAAACTACATACATTTTTAAAAGCCTTTAAAAGCCTTTACATGATACCACATTAGATTCACGGAGGAGGTCTACTGCTAAAATTACTGCCCTCGATCTGACCTTCGCGGTGATACCTCACATGCATGGTGCAATTGCTGTTTACATATGACGCCAGACCAACGCTTGTGTACGCCTTTGCGCAAGAGAAGGGGGGGCAGGGGTGCTTTTTTTTTTTTTTTTGTTTTTTTTTTTATTTATTTAGCTTTTTTATTTTATTTTTAAACTGTTCCTTCCATTTTTTTTCGATGTTATGATTTTTATTGTTATCTCAGGGAATGTAAATATCCCCTATGATAGCAATAGGCAGTGACAGGTACTCTTTTTTTGAAAAAATTGGGGTCTATTAGACCCTAGATCTTTCCTCTGCCCTCAAAGCATCTGACCACACCAAGATTGGTGTGATAAAATGCTTTCCCAATTTCCCAATGGCGCGGTTTATATCCGGGAGGGGGGACATTCCCTCCCACTGCTTGTAAAAGCAGTCTAGAGGCTAATTACCCGCTAGAATTGCTTTTACATGAAAGCCGATCACTGGCTGAAAAGAATGATACCAAGATGATACCTAAACCTGCAGGCATCATTCTGGTATAACCATTCAAAGTCCAGCAACATACTGGACATATATTGTAATCTTTTTTTTTTCATGCAGCCTCTTGGCTGAACGAAAAAAAGAGATTGATTGGTGGGTATGCCCACCATTAGAATACCTCCCTTCATCCACCCACTTCTAATGATGGGCATACATGCACCATTTATATATGCCGATGCATGGGGGCATCCTCCCGCAAAAGTTATGCCGTGTACACACGGTCGGAATTTCGACCGTATGTACGTGGCATTAGGAGCCAATCGCTCCTCCCCCCCCCCTGCTGCCCCCATGCTTCGGCATATATGCTCTTTTTTTTAACTGTGGTGGTGAAATCACCTCCTACAGCGTTGGAGTCGCGGCTTTATGTATCATGGGAGCAAACGCTGTTGCTGTCAAGATAAATAAATCCGCGTTGCAACTGAATGGCGCACCTGAAAACAAAAAAATGCTTAACACTAAAACACAGTAAACAAAATTACATACCTGAAAAGCAAGCATGATAAAACATGATAAAACATAATAAAACATTGCAGAATAGAATGGAGTAAAAAAAGAGCAACAATAGAGAGAGAATAGAGTGAGAGAGAGAACAATAAAACGACAACTATTTTTTTTTTTTTTTTTTTTTTTGAGATTCACAGGTAAAAAAGCTCCTGACTGAAGCGACTGAATCAAAACGCTACCACAAATAAAAATGTTAGCGATCGCAGGGATCAGGCCTGACTCTGCGAACGCTGCAGTTATGTGTGCTTAGTGTTTTGTAAGTGACAGTGATCGATCGATACTGCACTTGGGTGGGCTGGGCTGGGCGGAGGGGGAAAACGCAGGTGCTAGCAGGTATCTGGGCTGATCCCGCTAACAATGCGTTTTTTTTTGGAACCCTAAACTGCTGGGACGCTAGTATAGATCTGATCAGATCAGATATTGATCTGTTCAGATACTATACCACTAAGGGAGGTGTATGCTTTGCGCGTGGGTGTTTGCAGTACTGGCACTAACCTGGGGCGACGCAGACCTTATTTGACCCTAAAACCTAATTGATATCACCCGCCGGGCGATCAGGGGGTTAAACCGTTATTGGGTAATAAATGGCGGGTGCCCTGACAGTATAAAAAACAAGCTAACTAACCAGCGTCACCCGTAACAGTAATACAAAAAAAAAAAAACTGGTTACCTAGCGGCACCAGTGACACTAATGCAGCGATCAGAAAAACGATCGCTTAGTGACACTGGCAAAAGGGGGTGAAAGGGTTAACTAGGGGCAATCAGGGGGTTAAAACCTTTATTAGGTAATATATGGGGGTACCTGACGCTATATAAAAACCTGACGGGGAACCTAAATAACGAAATAACTAACTGGCTAACCAGCGTCACCAGTGACAGTTATACAGTGATCACTGGTGAAAGGGTTAACTCTAGGGGCAATCAGGGGGTTAAAACCTTTATTTAGGTTGTAATATGGGGGTACCTGACCTATAAACCTATTTATGAACCTATATAAACATGGCGGTTACCTAAAAAAAAAAAATGGTTACCTAGCGACACTAATGCAGCGATCAGAAAAACGATCGCTTAGTGACACTGGCAAAAGGGGGTGAAAGGGTTAACTAGGGGCAATCAGGGGGTTAAAACCTTTATTAGGTAATATATGGGGGTACCTGACGCTATATAAAAACCTGACGGGGAACCTAAATAACGAAATAACTAACTGGCTAACCAGCGTCACCAGTGACAGTTATACAGTGATCACTGGTGAAAGGGTTAACTCTAGGGGCAATCAAGGGGTTAAAACCTTTATTTAGGTTGTAATATGGGGGTACCTGACCTATAAAACTATTTATGAACCTATATAAACATGGCGGTTACCTAAAAAAAAAAAATGGTTACCTAGCGACAGCAGTGACACTAATACAGCGATCAGAAAAACGATCGCTTAGTGACACTGGCAAAAGGGGGTGAAAGGGTTACCTGGGGGGCAATCAAGGGGTTAAACCTTTATTAGGGGGGGGTAGGGGGCTACCTTGGACCTAAAACTAACTGCCCTGACAGTTATTACAGTCACACTGACACTAAATGCAGTGATCAGTAAAAAAATGATCACTGCAATTAGTGACACTGTGACTGGGGGGGGAGGGGGTGATCTGGGGGGTGATCAGGGGGGTGACAGGGGGGTGGAATATGTGCCTAACTGTACTGGTGTCAGTGTACTGTTGTGCACTAACCTTTACATGTTCGCCGCTCGGCGTCTCCGGTCACATAGACCGGCGCACCGAGCGTGACATCACTTCCGCCTTCCTGTCTATACAATAGACAGGAAGGGGAAGCTTTTCATTGGCCAGGAGCGATCGCGAGGGGGTGGCCAGAAACCACTGGCCGTCCCCTCGTCCCGAATCGCTCCTGAAGCCATCCCGACCGTCCCCGCCGGCGGAGGGGGGTCCGATCGGACCCCCCAACCGCCTGAAGAATGTCACGTACAGGTACGTGATTCTGCCTGTACGTGCCATTCTGCCGACGTATATATACAGGGGGCGGTCGGGAAGTGGTTAATGCAGGGAATGAATTAAGGTAAAAAAATGTTTTCCCTTTAAAACCACTTTAAAGTGTTAGTAAACTGCGGCTGGTTAAATAAAAAATAAAAACTTGTAAGGCAATTGAATGATGTGCTAGTAGCACATTATGACATACTTACCTTGGAACAAAGTCTTCCAGTGGCGCGCTGTCAACACCGAGAGGGCTGACATCTTTTCCTGGTCTTTCTTCTAGGTTTGTGCACTAAAGCTTTATAATTGGCCGGAGCCGCGATGATGTCACTTCCACGCATGCGCGCAGGAGCCCTCTGTTCTGGCACGAAGCTCTGAAGGTCCAGCAAGGTATGCCGGACCTTCAGAGCGGATGCGCGGTTGATGCCACCAGCTGCATCCAGGGTGAGTATCTTCTAAACGGTGCATGTTTAGGAGATATTCATTTTACCTACAATTAAGCCTTATTATAGGCTTGCCTGTAGGTAAAAATCACAAAGCGGGCTTTACTACTGCTTTAAGCTAATCATGTTCTCTTGTAAAATATTGGAAGATCACTAAGCTTAAAAGTTATCTTCAACAAATTGAGACCGAATGGTTGCAGGATTGAGGCAGCTAAGGAATCTAAAAAGATGAAAAGTGGCTACTATGGATTTTTTGATGCATGCTACTGTTGGTACTGTACATGCTGAGAAAAATATGCTAGCTGTCATTGTCCGCTACATGCATGACCACTAAGCTTGGGGTTCAAACCAGGAGCGACAGCGGGGACCTCATAAGAGAAGGATCAGGGCTGCTCTGTGCAAAATCATTACACAGAGCAGGTAAGTATAACCTGTTTGTTATTTAACTACTTCCCACCCGGACACTGTATATATACGTCTGGGTGGGAGCCGTCTACTTCTGATCGGACGTTCCTGAACGTCCTTCAGAAGTAGCGGGATCGGGCGCGCCCACGCAGCGGCGCGATCCCGATGCGCTCGTGTCACCCGGACACGGCGCATCTCGGATCGGCAGGAGGGCTCTGTGATTGGCCCTCCTGATCACACAACGGCCGTGTCCAATCACAGCCGTCATGTGATGTAAGCAAACAGCCAGCTGCTAGGCAAACGGCTCTCCTCTCCTCACATGGAAGTCGTCGCTGAGGAGAGGAGAGCGGATCGCTGCATCCGGCTGGTGATCAGTGAGTATTAGCTGTTTTTTACAGCTTTATACTCACTGATCACCAGTGTAGTGTCCCCAAATAATAAAAACACATGTCCCCAAATAATAAAAACACATGTCCCCCACATATGTCCCAGTAAAATAACATGTGCCAATGATTATCTGCACACATATGTCCGTGATCACCTGCACACATCTGTACATGATCATTTGCGTACATATGTCCGTGATCACGCGAACCAATTATTATACACTTAACGGAATTTTTTTTACTAAAAACATGTAGCAGAATACATTTTGGCTTAAATTTATGACAAAATTTGATTTTATTGGATTTATTTTAAAAAAGAAAAGGAGAAAATATAGTTTTTTTTCAAAATTTCCGCAATTTTTTCGCTTATATCGCAAAAAATAAAAAACGGAGTCGTGAATAAATACCACCAAACTAAAGCTCTATTTGTGCAAACAAAATGATAAAAATTTCATTTGGGTACAGCATTTCATGACCGCGCAATTGTCATTGAAAGTGCGAGAGCGCTGAAAGCTAAAAATTGGGCTGGGAAGGAAGGGGGCGAAAGTGCCCTATATTGTAGTGGTTAATTATAAAAAAAAAAAAACGCAAAGCATTGCAATCACTTTAAAAACGCAAGCTGTGTGTAGATTGACGCAAAGCAGCATTCATATCTCAGTTTCTTAGCATAGACTGACAAAAATTATGCAAATTAGAAGCTCTTTAACTCAATCGATTTTGGGACATATTCACAAAACAGTGAATCTAACATACACTAAACAACCCGATGAGCATGCCAAACAAAAGTCCAAGAGTCCAAGGTAATTTAATCATAAAATTGATTCATAGCAAAATAAAGCCACTGTGTTTTAGGGGCTAAACACACTCCCCCCTTCATCAGGGTTTAGGAATTTTTGACTGTGGTTAAAACAGACTCAGGTGAACAGATTCAAAATAAATCTGCACTGCGATTTACTGCTTGAAACAGTTTCAGCAGGGCAGGTTACAGCAGTGGTAGGCCATGTATATGGAGCTCAAGTATTTTAATCAGACATTCTTACATTATTTACAATAATAAAAGTAAAAAAAAAAAAACCTAACCAGCAATCCATATATAGTTGGTATACTAAGGGCCCTGACAAGATTCCTTAACCACTTCCCACCCGGCCAATGTAGATATACGGCCGGGTGGGAGCCGTCTACTTCTGATAGGACGTTCAGGAACGTCCTTCAGAAGTAGAGGGATCGCGCGCGCGCGCGTGCCCGCGCAGCGGCGCGATCCCGATGCGGCCGTGTCACCCGGACACGGCGCATCTCGAATCGGCAGGAGGGCACGGTGATCGGCCCTCCTGATCACATGACGGCCGTGACGAATCACGGCTGTCATGTGATGTAAACAAACAGCCGGTTGCTAGGCAATCGGCCCTCCTCTCCTCACACGGAAGTCGTCGGTGAGGAGAGGAGAGCGGATCGCTGCAGCCGGCTGGTGATCAGTGAGTATGAGATGTTTTTTTACTCACTGATCACCAGTCTAGGGTCCCCCATAGTAAAACACACATGTCCCCATAGTAAAACACACATGTCCCCACAGTAAGACACACATGTCCCCACAGTAAAACACACATGTCCCCAAAACACACATGTCCCCAAAACACACATGTCCCTAAATAATAAAAACACATGTCCCTCACATATGTCCCACTAAAATCACATGTGCCAATGATTATCTGCACACATATGTCCGTGATCACCTGCACACCCCTTTTACATGATCATTTGCGTACATATGTCCGTGATCACGCGAACCAATTATTATACACTTAACGGAATTTTTTTTACAAAAAACATGTAGCAGAATACATTTTGGCTTAAATTTATGACAAAATTTGATTTTATTGGATTTCTTTTAAAAAAGAAAGGAGAAAATATTGTTTTTTTTCAAAATTTCCGCTATGTTTTCGCTTATATCGCAAAAAATAAAAAACGGAGTCGCGAATAAATACCACCAAACTAAAGCTCTATTTGTGCGAACAAAATGATAAAAAATTCATTTGGTTACAGCATTGCATGACCGCGCAATTGTCACTGAAAGTGCGAGAGCGCTGAAAGCTGAAAATTGGTCTGGGCAGGAAGGGTGTTTAAGTGCACAGTAGGCAAGTGGTTAAAAAAAAAAAAAAAAAAAAGCTAAATTATTATTTTCAAATTTTTTCAAGTCTGCAATTCATTACCGTCCCTGGAGTGCACAGTAGCTATGAGCTGCAGATTTGCACCAAACCACAGAATGAAGCCCCTGAATAATTTCAATAGAAGCAAGATGTGAGGTGGTGATTACACAACTGAAACTCCACCTAGACCAAGACAAAATGGCTTAGCAGTGATTGTGGCATACCAATGTAATGTTACTGCTAAATTATTTCAGTGCAGACTCTGGGCAGGGTACAGTTATTGAAAAAAATAACATTGATTGTTTTGTTTCAGTTTGTTCAACATATGCATGCATAAAATATTAGTGATGTGGTCGAAAACAGGGTTTTCAGCGTTGTGCCGAAAGAACAAAAAAAGGTGTTGATAATGGCTGCTGAAAATGCCCACAATTTTGCCGTGATTTTCCCGGGATTTGCCGTGCTTGCAATGTATTTTTTTCATAGGTATGTGACTTAAAAAAAAATGCATCAAAAATGCAATACGGGTACATTTTCGATGTGTTCTCGCTGCATTTCAATGGGACTGTGTGTTTTTGGTGCTGTTTTTTTAAACTGACCAAATATGCACCAAAAATGCAGCAAGCAGGATTTTTAACACTGCTTCAAATGATGTCAATAATGGCTGACAATTCATTCATATTCTTTTAACTTCAGGATATGAAAAAGTTGAATATAATATAATGGTTTATAAAAAATATATATATATATATATATATATATATATATATATATTTTTTTTTTTTTTTTTTAAACCATCAATTTTTGCCAAGTGCATCCTGAATTTTCATTTCGACGCACCACTATAAAATATAAATGTTGCATCTTTAACCATCCTTTGACTGCCAGACTCATTTTTTTTTTTTTTTCCCCACATATGCTAAAAAATAAAACATTTTCTTACAGGAAAACGCACATAAAAATGTATTTAATTATACTTAAAAAATGTTTAGACCCTTTATATTTTTTAAGTTAACCCTCTAGTCTTTTGTTGTATTGCAAGCCATTGGCATTATAAAAATATTTTATAATATTAATGATGATGATGAAAATAACAGCAACGACTTTGTTATCACAAGGGGGCTCAGAAACCCTCAATGTGATAGTAATAAGTACTCTTTATAGAGGTGTCAGGGGTCTAGAAGACCCCTAATGCCTTCCTGCACTCAGTCCAGACTTTTTGTCCAAACGATCTGCTTTTACTAGTCAGAGCCAGACAGGTTCTGATTTCAGAAAATGCTCAGAGCAGAGGGTTTTTGGCCTTGGGTAGTTTTGAAATCCTTGGTCTCTGAACAGCACAGGTTCCAAGGAGTTTAAGGTGACCTCGGGGCACATAAGGTGGCACACCATGCTTATTGCCAAATAATATGGCAGCAGCCTGAAAAACTCTCCCAGTTAGTTCCTTCCTTTTTTACACCCCTTCTTTACTTCCTATGTGGTCAGCAGGACAGGAAAAAACTGAGCTGCTGGGAGCAGAGTGAGGGGTTATAGCCAGTAGGACCGCCCCCTGGGCGGTACTGTGCTTGTTTTTTATGTGTTCTGCCTAGTCCTCTCCTAAAGGTGGCGATATAACCCTAAGGTCAAGATTAAAGTGCTGTGTGCGTCAATGAACGAAAGAGAAAACATTTTTTTGTAAAGCAGAGTAAAGAAAGATGACAATCAGTCAGGTTTTTATTGCCGTTTTTGTCCCTATTGAGGAAATATCTTCTGGATTGCAGTGTGGTCACCCGGTCAGAAAGGGAGAAAAATCTCCCTAAAAAGGACCACAGACCACATTAAAATCCTGATAGAGGCCATTACCATTCCCCAATTTTGTTTGGAATAAAACAAAAATGATGTGGGATGGAATAGGAAGTCTTCCCTGCATGCATAAAGCACATCCTGTCTAGGAAACTTTCAGTAAAGAGTTCAAGCTGGAACAACCATCCCTAGAAAAAAAAAAAAGGGTGGGGAACTTCAATGCAACTTGTCACGCACAAAGAATACCCTTTTAACATGTTTCCCTTGGCAGTCTGACAAAGTTTTACACATTCAACATTGTAAATTGAACAATGATAAAGCTGATCCTCAGGGGAAAACTGGAGTGGGGCTCCCCACATACAGCAAGGGTTAAATGATCAATTTCATCTAGGGGCAAGGGTAGGTAAGCTTCGGCCCTCCAGCTGTATCAGAACTACAAGTCCCATCATACTATTTCAAGTCATGCTTGTGGCTGTCAGAGACTTGCAGTTCCACACCACCTCTGGAGGGCAGAGGTTTTGTCCTCCTCTGATCTAGGGTGCCATTTAAAAAGCAGGTTTTACTCAACTTATTCCGTGCGCCTGAATACTTCCTTCTCTGCATGACCAGTCCCCCAAAGCCACTCCATTGATCACCGACACAGGCTTTTATGTAATCACGTAAAATGCAGGACCAGAAGTCCTGCATTGCAAGTGAAGATGCTGAGGGCTCGCCTACAACCGAAAGTGTTGGAGAGAAGAATAGAGAGTTAGCTGCTGGGTGATCAAGGAATAAGGTCAGCGAAGCTCCTTTTTAATGGCACCTTAGACAAAAATGAGCATTTAACTCTTCCAGAGCCATAATGCAAGGGTAACTTTAAATTATCACCAAAGTTCAGCTTTAACACCAGTCATAGACTCCATGGGACCATGGTGATTGGATTATGGAAATACAACATACTTCATAGTCATCTTAATATATTCTTTGGCAATCAAAATCTGCCTTGACACATTACATGACAACATAGCGAATAAGGTGATAAATGCTGGGTTATGTTCCTAATACCCATTAGGATTGAGAAAGCCACTAGGATGAGTGGTGAAACATCTTAAACATTACAGAACAAGCCCAGTTGTCTAATTACTACTGGCTATACCAGGGGTGTCCAACATGCAGCCCAAGACAGTTATGAATACAAAATCGTACACTTCATTTAAAATTTAGATTTTTATTTTATTTATTTTTTCATTTTTTCTAAAAACGCATTTACACTTAGCGAACACATGCATCTGAGGAAAAATCTGACAGTGTCTCTTTACTGGACTTTTATAAGTTTTATCTTTCCAAAGAAAAATATTACACTTTTCAGCAGCACCAACAGTCTATTTGTGAGGAACTATTTTCAAGGATAAGGTACATGAAGGGCAAAATTAGAACCAAAATATCTGATTGAGCATCTTGAGAATTGCTACAAAAAAAAAAAAAAACGTGTCTAATATCACACTAGCTTTTTTTTTTTAAATTGTAATTTTTATTGGGTTATAAAAGTAAAGCAATTACAAAAAAAAAACAAAGTAAAATGTACATTATACCAGTAGTATAAGCATATTGGAATCACACTAGCTTTATGTTGCCCTCGTTTACCTTTATAATAAAAAAATATTACAAAATAAGTATGACGTTTTATTACTCAGATAGGTACATTATCTATATCAGGGATCGTTAACCCGTGGTCTGCTATTCATCAGCTATCCTGATTGTTAGTGAATTTTATGTGTGGCCTAAGACCATTCCAATTCTACCAATGTGGCCCAGGAATGTCAAAATGTTGGACACCCTTAAGCTTTACTATGATTTGAACAAATGAGAATCTTATCAGACAAAAGTAGGCGGAAACAACTAATCGATTAATCGACAATTAATTACTATTTTCATAATCGATTAATCGGCCAGTAACATAATGGGGTTAAAAAAAAAAAATAGCCCTTTATAGTAAAAAAAGAGTTTTTTTAACCCCATTATGTTACTAAACATCTTAGACCTGGTTCACATCTATGTGTTTTTTGGTGCTTTTTGCAGAAACGCACTACAGTTCATTTACATGTTTCCGATGGGACACGTTTCCATCTATGCTTTTTTCAGCTGCTGCGTATTTGGAAAGGGTCAGGGACTTTTAATTTTTTAAACGCAAAACAGTGCTTTTGGGTGCACTTTGTGTTTTTTAACCACTTCACATCCCCCATATAGTCATTTGACGTCCACAGGAGGGATCTCCCATCCTGGGTGGGTGTCATAAGACGTCCTGGGCTTCCCGGCCGTCTGGGGGGTGCGTGCACCCCCTGCGCGTCACCCGCCGGTTAACGGGCAAACGCGGGCGCCTGGCGGACATTGTGGCCGCCGTGGCGCCCGTGATTGACCATTAACCGAGCAGGACTGTGGCTCTGTGTGTGTAAACACACAGATCCACGTCCTGTCAGGTGAGAGGAGACCGATCATGTGTTCCCAGTACAGAGGAACACCGATCGGTCTCCTCCCCTTGTGAGTCCCCGCCCCCTACAGTTAGAATCACTCCCTAGGACACACAGTTAACTCTTTGATCGCCCCCTAGTGTTAACCCCTTCCCTGCCAGTGACATTTATACAGTAATCAATGCATTTGTATAGCACTGATCACTGTATAAATGCCAATGGTCCCAAAATGGTGTAAAAAATGTCTGGTCTGTTCGCCGCACTGTCACGATAAAAATCGCAGATCGCTGCCATTACTAGTAAAAAATTAAAATAAATAAAAATGCCATAAACTTAGCCCCTATTTTGTAGATGCTATAACTTTTGCACAAACCAATAAATATACGCTTATTGCGATTTTTTTTCCAAAAATATGTAGAAGAATACGTATCGGCCTAAACTGAGGACATTTTTTTTTTCAATTGGGATATTTATTATAGCAAAAAGTAAAAAAGTATTTTTTTTTTTTCAAACTTGTCGATCTTTTGTTTATAGCGCAAAAAATTAAAACCGCAGAGGTGATCAAATAACATCAAATGAAAGCTCCATTTGTGGGGAAAAAATAATGAAGATTTAATTTGGGTACAGTCTTGCATGACCGCGCAATTGTCATTTAAAGTGCGACAGTGCTGAAAACTGAAAATTGGCTTGGGCAGGAAAGGGGTGAAAAAGCCATGTATTGAAGTGGTTAATCTGCAACAAATTGGCCAAAAAAAAAAAAAAAAACCGCAAACTGCAGCAAAATCACTTGCGCAAAAATCAAAAAGCACTGCAGAAGCAGATCAAAAGCAAACTGCATAGGTGTGTACAGAGCAAAATGCTGGCCACACGGATCAATTTTCAGACAAGAATATTCAGACGAAAAAACTTTGTACATTCGCTGAATGAAAGAATGTTTGAAATTTTCACTTGTTTTTAACATTCTGTTTTTAAAATGAATGTCATTTCTGAACGAAAACCACAGACACTGTCTGAAAATTTCTTTGACCAAGAAGTTTTCTATTATTTCTAAATTTTCCCGTCAGTGTGGTTGAAAATGAACGTCGATTTGACCCCACTAACGATTAGAAAATCGAACAAACAATCTTAAAATTACATGGAAGACATTGTTTGTTTTTTTAATAATTTTTTTTTATCTCTGAGTCTGATGATATTTACCAGATTCAACCTTTAATAGTATATACCGTATATCTCTCCTCTAATAGTATATACAGTATATCTCTCCTCTAATAGTATATACAGTATATGTCCCCTAATAGTATATACTGTATATCTCCTTTAATGGTATATACAGTATATCTCTTCCACTCTGAGAATAACAGACAGATTAGTGGATTAGAGATTTTCCTCCCTAACCATATAGTTTGTTATTTAGATTTACCACGGCATAGAGATATTTAAGAATAAATTGCCTTTTCTTTAAAACTTTACATATTAACTAAATTATACACCACAGTTAAGTTATTAACCGATTAATCGAAACAAAAATCGGCCAACTAATTGATTATGAAAATAATCGTTAGTTGCAGCCCTAGACAAAACAACAAAGTCAAACAGGTTAGAGATTAACAAACACCTTATTGGTTCTTGCCATCAGCAGTATATTCTTATCCAAGGTTTTCTTTTTCCAGTACAGGCCATATAATATGCTTATCAAAAATCAATTACCAAGTTAAAGTGTAACTAAATTGTCTGGGGCCCCAACAGAACTAACCCCCAGTTTGGCATGCTCCAGTGATGACGGATCCATGCTCCCCGCTTGTCACTGCTGTCATCTTCTTGGATCTTTCTTTTAGCCATTGGGCAGCTACAATGATGCTACTCTTGTGTTTGCAAAGCTGGAGTTGTATTGTTCCTGTACTTTTCTGAACTCCTACCATCTTACAGATGCCTGGGGGAATGGGGGCTACACAGTAATGCAGTCTGTGTACAATGAAAAAGAAAAAATTGCCGGGGAGAATTGGAATGAGGCCCCTGTGTGGAGACGTGGAGCGCTCCTGACCATCTCTACCTCCTTCCCATCCCCTACCCTTCTTCTGCTCTACCCCTTCTGCTAAGCTCTATGCCCTATTCATTTTCCCAGTACCTCTCAATAACTTTAAGTACTTTACTACAAGGCTAGGCCCATGCTTTGGGCCTCCGATTAACATTGTTGTCATAAGCCATTCCTGCATATATCACTGTGAGTCTTCACTTGTTTGACTGTTCACAAGGCTGACGAGCCTTCTTGTACCTTGCAATTGAGCACTTCAGAACTCCTTGCTGCAGTTTTGATGGCTTTATATGAACATCTCTGAAGTACTTTGTTGTAATTGTACATTTACAGTAATTATAAAAAATAAAAATATTAAATAGGAAAAAAATTGCCAGCAGGAAAGTAAAGACGTTTTTGGCAGAAGACTCGTAAGTCTCTTCTACCAAAAAAAAAACTACCCCGCTAGCATTTAAATTGAGTTCCTCTTCAAGTTGTTTATACATCTCATTGAGCTGCCACAATGTGTAAGTCATGAGATACAGATCAAAATGCTAAAAAAAAGAGAGCACACAAATACACCCTTAGCCCTGCGACAACTCTCTCTTTAAACTGTTCTGCACACTTCAAGCAATGGGGTGGTCATGCTTTGCTAACCTCAGCTGAAGAATCCTTTGCCGTGCTGGGAGGATTATCTAACCTCAAAAAGCCAACCTGTGATAAGGCAGAGTCTGGGGTTTTGAGTGTGAAAGCTTTTTAGCCCTTTGGGCAAGGGTTTGCTGTGTGGTTACAGAAGAAGATTTCTTTTACATTCGTTGTGGTGAAGAAAGAAACCAAAAGCTGGATTACCTTGTGTAACAGGATTTCACAGAAATGTCTTCTTGAAAACGAGCTCTGTCTTTTTTGTGTGATATGTCAATGTCTGTTAAATCTCACTTCAGAATTTAAAGGAAACTGGTCATGAGAAAAACATGGACGCTATCCGTTTCTGAAAACAATTGTTAATTGCCTGTGATGCAATGGCTTCAATGCTGTTACTGACCCAGAAACATTACAGTTTATCAGTGATTCTGAATTAATTTTAGACTTTTATTTGCTGAATTCTTAATCTAAATCAGTATTGAAATATATTGAAGCCTGTCAACTAGCCTAACTAGCATTTTCAGAAGAAGCCTAGCAACGTATTTTACATGACCAGCGCACTCCAATGCCCTGCACACGCGATAGGATTTTCCGATGGAAAATGTGTGATAGGACCTTGTTGTCAGAAATTCCGACCGTGTGTAGGCTCAATCACACATTTCCCATCGGAAATTTCTGTCACAGAAAATTTGATAGCTGGTTCTCAAATTTTCCGACAACAAAATCCGCTTGCGTAAATTCCGATCGTGTGTACACAATTCCGACGCACAAAGTGCCACACATGCTCGGAATCAAGCAGGAGAGCAGCACTGGCTATTGAACTTCATTTTTCTCAGCTCGTTGTACGTCACCGCATTCTTGATGTTTGGAATTTCCGACCAACTTTGTGTGACCGTGTGTATGCAAGACAAGTTTGAGCCAACATCCGTCGGGAAAAATCCCCTGGATTTTGTTGTCGGAAAATCCTATCGTGTGTACAGAGCATAAGATATATCTGATGCCGAAACTATTTTAAAAATTTTGAATAGAATAGCAAATGATTACAGCCTTTATTTTTGTGTCCTGTTGTGGAGATATTTGCACCCAAACAGGTTATTTCTAGATTCCCCTCTATTCTGTTCTGGCGAGAACTGCAACACTTTGGATTTACTCTCATTTTCTGTCCCATATACAGTGGGTAAAGAAAAGAATCATCCCCCTTAAAATAATCACATTTTGCTGCTTTGCAGACCGAAATTAAGACAGACACAGTTATTGTTTTACCCAGCTGTATTTACTAGTACAACTTATAACATCCAAGTGAAAGATATAACACCAACATGTCATAAAAAAGAAAAAGAAAATTAAAAAACGCATGGCATGGAGACAATCAGCCTGTGGCACTGCTGAGCTGTTATGGAAGCCCAGGTTTCTTTAATAGAAGCCTTCAGTTTGTCTGCATTGTTGGGTCTGGTGTCTCATCTTCCTCTTGACAATACCCCTCAGATTCTGTATGGGGTTTAGGTCAGACGAGTTTACTGGCCAATCAAGCACAGTGGATACCATGATCATTAAACCAGGTATTGGTACTTTTGGTAGTGTGGGCAGGTGCCAAGTCGTGCTGGAACATGAAATCAGCATCTCCATAAAGCTGGTCAGCAGAGGGAAGAAGGAAGTGCTCTAGAATTTCCTGAGTGAGGGCTGCGCAGACTTTGGACTTGATAAAACAGTGGACCAACATCAACAGATGACATGGCTCCCCAAATCATCACGTACGGTGGAACATTCTGCATTTTCATTTGGAAAACAAGGTCCCATAGTCTGAAGGAAGAGTGGAGAGGCACAGCATCGAAGTTGTATGAGGTCCAGTGTGAAGTTTCCACAGTCAGTGATGATTTGGGGAGCCATGTTATCTGCTGGTGTTGGTCCACTGTGTGATTTATCAAGTCCAAAATCAGTGCAGCCCTCCACCAGGAAATTCTAGAGCACTTCATGCTTTCCTCAGCTGACCAGCTTTATGGAGATGCTGATTTCATTTTCCAGCAGGACTTGGCACCTGCCCACACTGCCAAAAGTACCAATATCTGGTTTAATGATCATGGTATCACTGTGCTTGATCAGCCAGCAAACTTGCCTGACCTAAACCCCATAGAGAATCTGTGGGGTATTGTCAAGAGGAAAATGAGAGACACCAGACTCAAAGCAACCTGGGCTTCCATAACACCTCAGCAGTGCCACAGGCTGATCGCCTCCATGCCATGCCGCACTCTAGCTGTAATTCATGCAAAAGGAGCCCCGACCAAGTATTGAGTACATACTATACTGTACATGGACATACTTTTCAGTAAGACAACATTTCTGTATTAAAAAAAAATCCTTTTTTTTTTTCTTGGTCTCATGTAATATTCTAATTTTCTGAGATACTGAATTTTGGGTTTTCGCTAGCTGTAAGCCACAATCTTCAAAATTAAAAGAAAGAAATGCTTGAAATATATTACTCTGTGTGTAACGCATCTATATAAAATGTATGAGTTTCACTTTTTGAATTGAATTACTGAAATAAATTAACTTTTTGAGGATATTCTAATTTTATGAGATTCAAATGTACATGTTTAATCTGTGTTGTTTCCTGGGTGCTCTCTCTCTGTGTTCTTTTTTGGATTGAATATATAATTGTCAATTTCAGTAGATGGCACCCCAGAATTTGCACTGGTGTTGCCCTTGCCTAGGTTTTCAATGTAATAATTCATATTAAAATAGAACTATAGACAAAACTGATTTTTTCATCAATAGAGTAAGGGAGGTTTAAAAAACGTTAGTTCCCCCCCCCCCATCTGTGTCTAATTGGGGAGATTAACCTCCACTTTTTGTCTCACTGCAAAAACAGGAAGCGAGAGGAAATCCTGAAAAGTAAGGGAATCTCTTGGGGCCGCCCAGGTCACCAGAACTAGTGTCCCCATTGGAGGATTTCTTCTCTATAACTATTCTGGGGTCAACCTAAAATTTAGGGTTTTCTTTTCTTTTCACTTTCAATGATAATGGTAACAGGACAAATTTAGAGGGTGAATCTCCACAATGGGGCACAGACTGAAAAAAAAAATAAACTAATAGGTGTTCTATACCTTCTCCACTCTATCCAAAACTTTTACCATAAGTTACACGTTAAATATGTTTATATTAGCCCTGATAAAGCAATAGCAGATCCTCAAAATGTGTCGGCTCAACTGGAACCTTTAAAAAACATTCCTAATAAAGAGTGCCATGATACAGTACATATTTTTTGGACACGGGGTCTGTCCCTCCTGAAAGAGTAAGGTGCTTGCATCCCTTTTGTTATGCCCTCATCGCCTCTTTTGTAGTCGGTGTTACATCAAATTGGATTCCCAGGACCAAAAAAAAACAGTACAAGCTTATGCTCATATTCACATGCATTGCACACATACTCATACTTCTAATGCCGTGTACACACGGTCGGAATTCTCGTCGGAAAAAGCTCTGATGGTTTTCCCGTCGGAATTCCACGGAATTTCGCTCAAACTGTCTTGCCTACACACGGTCGCACCAAATTCCGACGGTCAATAACACCATGCCTTAAAAAACGTTCTACTGCACTATAAAAAGGGAAGTTTAATGCTTCTGAGCATGCGTCAAATTGTTTCCGAGCATGCGTCAGAATTTTGCGTGTCGGAATTGCATACACACGATCGGAAAATCCGATAGAAAGGTTTTCCGTCGGAAAAATTAAGAACAGGTTCTCAATCCAAAGTCCGTCGGAAATTCTGTCAGAAAAAGACCGATAGGCATACACACGGTCAGAAAATCCGATGAAAGGCTCCCATCGGACCGTTTCCATCGGAAATTCCGACCGTGTGTACGCGGCATTAGTGAAGAGGCAATGTTGGATGTACTATTACAGTTCATCATGCTCAAGTTTGTACACACATGTAAACGCGAACACCAATTAGCGTGAGCACCTGGTACCCAGTGCTGAATAGTCTTCAGGTTGTACTTGTACTCCTGAGACCTGATCCACAGAACCTGCTTACCCGTGTATGACAAAGCTTTCCCCTGGACTTCGCATTGCTCATGCCTTAACCTTGTTCATATGATCCCTCTGACCTTGTGTTTACTGGACTTGTCTTTGCCTGACTATTCTTTACTGCGCTGCCCGGCTGTTACCAACCTTGGCCTGCTTCCTGGACTTGCTCTGTCTGCTGACTCAGTCTCTCGTTGCCTGGTTGTTGCTGGTCACTGCCTGCATACGGGCTCAGCAACTATCTCCTGCTCTGGTGCAAAGCTGCTTCAGCATCCTGTCCTGAGGACTGCGACCCCCAGCTTCATCCACCTAAAGAGCGGACATCGGAAACCAGCTACTCCGGCACTCGTGCAACTCAGTGCCCTCACACTCTCTGCCTCCACCTTCAGGAGTGTTGGGCAGGAGGTGCAAGAGAGGCCTCCACAACATTCCCATCATCCCCAGGTATGTGATAATTACCTAAAGACAGCACGCTGTAATTCTGTCCAGGGGCTGTTCACAAAATCAGAGAGATGGGAACGTTGTAAAAAATTTCTAGCTAGCTTGAATGGGATTTCTGTTTTCAGTACAATAACAGTATTCAGTGGATAGCATCATAACATCACTGATCGACTGTAGTTGCTGCCTGAGGTTTCTTTTTTAAAAATGGATTAGTATAGCTGAGCGTTAATATGGGAACACACTTCTGTAGCCAACGCACGTCTTAGCCAACAGGCACAGTTATTTAAACTATTGTTAATAATCATGTCTGCCTGTTAAATAAACCTGTAATTTTGCAGGCAGGATATACCCAAGGCTTGGGAAATGGCAGTAGCTGCAATCTATAAGTTAACAAGCTGAAACTTTAGATACAAATTATTTCTCAAAGAAAGGGGGGAAACAAAAACATCATGTAGTCTTTAGTCAATTAAATGCAGATTAAAATAAATGGAAAATGTGTCTAAAATGTATGCATGCAAAGGCAATAAGTGAACAAGGGAATATATGAGCAAAGACTGTTTTTATAGGATGGGGAAGATTCGGCCAAGACTAGGATGTAAAATGTGAAAATGAGGATTGGCAAATAGGCTGTTCTTTAAATTCCTCTTCCACACATTGTTGTGATATTGAAAACGACGGCTTACAAAGACTTTCCTCCAAATACCAATAAACACATCCATCACATATGTAATCCATTCTTTTGAAATTCTAGAATCATGTTGATTTAGCTGGGAAAGTTGTCGCAAATTAAAGCCTGTAACCCAAGTACCTGGCACGGGTGACTTTCTGCAGCCAAGCTCTGGAAGACCAATGATCAACAGCACAGAATGTAAACAAACTTTAAGTGAACAAGTCGCCCACGATAATCACATGATCAGATTTCTCAAAAGGGAGGAGAGGACAGAAAATTGTAACTTTTTCGTTTACATCCCAGACAAGATACTGAAACTCATTAAAGTGGAAGTCCATGCTAAAACTAAAATCCCTGTATCTAGAGACACCCATGATCTAACACTAACCTATCTAGCACTTTAAAGAAGAAATCAGTATACATACTTTTTCTAAAGCCGATCCGACCTGATCCCACGCTGAGCTGTCACGCCTGGCTTCGCTACAGAGGTGGGTGCAGAGGACACGCCTGACAACGGAAGCCCCATAGTAAGCCTATGGGTAATGTCACTTCCTATTCATTTCATAGCCGTTGTCAGCTGTGTCCTCTGCAAAGCTTCTGGCGCTGGAGATCGGGTCGGCTCGGCTTCAGAGAAGGTATGTATACGGATTTCTTCTTTACAGGGCTAGATCAGCTAGTGTTAGATCGTGGGTGTCTATAGATGCAGGGATTGTAGTTTTAGCATGGACTTCTACTTTAAAGAGAATGTATTACTTTGCTATATTTGCAATAGAGATCAATTTGACTTTAAAGCGGAGCTCCACCCTAAAGTGGAACTTCCGCTTATCGGATTCCTCCCCCCCTCCGGTGCCACAATTGGCACCTTTCAGGGGGGTGCAGATACCTGTATAATACAGGTATCTGCACCCACTTCCGGGACTAGCTAGCCGAAGCTGGCCCGCCCATATCTGAAGATGCCCCGTTGTGTCTTGGGAAACACAGTTCCCAGGACACAACGGGGACCAATAAAGACGCGCAGCGCGACTCGCGCATGCGCAGTAGGGAACCGGGGGATATTTATTATAGCAAAAAGTTAAAAATAATAAGGAAAAAAAGGACCTCAATTTTGTTTGGGAGTCACGTCGCACGACCGTGCAATTGTCAGTTAAAACGACAAAGTGCCGAATCGCAAAAAGTGCTCTGGTCAGGAAGGGGGTAAATTCTTCTGCGGCTGAAGCGGTTAACAGAATATTCATTAATGCAACATACCAGGATGGAGAGGCGTGAAGGGGGTCTTAAGTTGTAATGAAAAGCACCTTTTTTTATTTAACGTTTTGGAAAAGGGGAAGGTTTTTATTGCTCTGTGCCCCCATTATGGAGATTTACTCACTATATTTGTATTGTTTAAGACATTTTGGGTTGTCCCCAAGTCAGTAATAGGGGAGGGAATTCTTCCAATGGGGACAGTAGTTCCGATGACCCTGATAGTAAGAAATTCGCTCACTTTGGAAGGATGCCCTCTCGCTTTCTGTTCTGGCTATGGGAGAGATGGAGAAATCTCCACCATGGGGCACCGATAACCTGATGTGGTTATAACCCTTTTGCCATTTTCTATTTTAAACTATATAAATAAAACCCGACGGTTATAGACCTCCATCAGCATTATATGGTTTGTCCCAACCTCTGCAATTGTCACCTTTGCTAAACAGCCTGGTCTGCATTTAAATGAATAACATAATTATGGGTAATAACCACAAACCATTACCAGAATACAATGAGGGGGATTTATTAATACTGTAAAAGACAGAATCTGGAGTAACTGTGCATGGCAACTGTCAGGAAAGGCTTGCTGGGAACAGCAGTGCTACGCAAGTGGGTGCGCGCTTGCGGGTGCCTGTGCATACGCGCATGCGCAAATGTGCGCCTATGCACGAGAGCGCGCAAGCGCGTATTTACCGGTGCCTGGCACGCCATTTAAAATCTGCCATGACAAGAGAATCTTGCTGTCTGATCTAACACGTTCCCTGAGAGTTATCAGTGTTCCTGATCTGTTCCTGCATTATCCGGCTTGCTTGTGACTACTCTTTGCCATCCGCCTGCACCTGACCTCGGCCTGTCTACGACCTTGCTCCTGTCTGATCCTCTGGCTTATCTGCACCAGTCTGTGACTTGTTCTGGCTTGTTCTGTGACTCTCCTTCAGCCTCCTGCATCTGCTCCTGTACTGCTCGTCTGTGTATGACCCGGTATGTCTGACATTCCTGTGTTCCAATCCCTGGGACCATCCTCCTGCATCCTGTCAGTGTCTGCCTGCCTGCTTCAGCCTCCAGTCTGCTGCATCCCACCTGCTGTTCCAGTTGTCTTAGCAACTTCCAGAGCTTCAGATCTGGCCACCAGCTGTTGATCCTGCCAGGCTGTACTCCTGTGCTTCCTGTCTGCTCTACCAGGGACCGCAAGACAGGGACGTAAGGGAGGCCTCCCTCTGCATATCGGGCTCAACAACTAGTACGTGACAGCAACCAATCAGCGTCTAGCTTTCACTTTTAAAGCATAACTGACCAAGCTGAAGCTAGCAGCTGATTGGTTACTATGAACCTCCGCTCCAGTTTTAGTAAATTCCCCCCTCCCCCAAAATGTTTCACTGTAGTGGGCCTTTTAATGTACCTCAGGCAGAAGTGGTGGTCTTGCCATTAACCTTTTTTACGTCAGTAGGAGCCGATGCTTAGCCATGACACCGAAGGCAGGTAGGTGGGTCCCCTGATCATGCAGCACCATAATTGGTGGCGCATTGCTGATGCCATCGGGGGCCTGTCCTACGGACTCCCAATTATCAGTCGTTGACCGTGAGCCATCAATGACAGCTCAGTCACAGTTTTGGAGGGAGCCAGTAGAGTATGCCACAAACAAGACAGTAACACATATACTGTATGTGGCAGATTGGTGTTAAGACCCACCCACCCTGTCACCACATACATGCATATTGCTGTCGTAAAGAACTTAATAGAGGCTCCAAAGAAACAAAGGGATTGATTTCAAGGCTAACACAAATACTTGCAGACACAACAAGGTTCCGGCAGTTCAGCATTGCTGTTACCTTAGACTAGCAAACATTTGCCTGCTGGAGTAGATGACAAATCAGGTTAGAACTCTACAAAATAGCAGACAAAATGTATCCCTTTCCAATATAAAGGGGGAGAATTAATGTAAAGACAACTTAAAGAGTGACTCCACTTTTGGAAAAAGCAATCCCCTCTAGGTGATCAATGCACATTGTGAGAATTTTTTTGCAGATTCCTACCCGTTTCTGGTCTGAAGGAATAGTTCTTTTTAGATCATGTTTTGTGCAGAGTGAATGGGAGCAACTAAGTCCTTATAAGCAGCTGGTACACTTTTAGGGTTCCAATTAGAAAATTTGCAGTGTTTGCATTCCTTTAGAAGCGATTAACCCTTTTTTAGGGAGAAACTCACCAAAACGACACTTGTAGCATAGTGAAGAGTTCTTCAACCAAACCGTAAATTACATTGATGGAGGCACTATGTACATCAACAGTGTACAGAATGCCTTCAGGCTACCATATTGCATGGAATTTTATAGAACATTACAGCGGCTACAGTTTGAAAAGGAAAGGTACTTTTTAATAACATTAAATTACAATATATAAAGCAACTGTATATGCTATACTACTTTTTTTTTCGTTTTGCTATATTTGTTTCTACAAAAGTGGAGTTACCCTTTAAATACACACAGTTTAGTATAGAAATCAGCATTGCTACCTCCAGCTAGCTAATAGGAATTCCAAGTTTTACATCTATCTCAATAAGATGCTAAAACAATTGTGAAATTTACAGCATACAGTTTGTCTGTGTCTGTTGCTCACAGCACCTGGTTGTTTGTTAAAAAAAATTGATGGCTGAAATTAGTTGCTACAAGCAATTCAATTTTTTCCTTCTTCCAGCACTCAGACATGATTCTCATTCTAAAAGAAATAACTCTTTAGTAAATTGATTTTGCTGCCTCTCCAATTGTCTTGTGGTTTTCCAGTGTGTTTTACTGTTTTCACTTGCAGGCGAGTCGAGTTTCAGTGCTCCCTCGCTGTAGAAGCTGTGTGCTGCTAGACTGCAGAGGCGCAGTTTCCTCAATATAAGTTAATATGAAATTATAGCTGTGAAAAACAGTCCATTCCATAAATCAGAACGATGCCAGAGAAGCCGACAATTAGAAGGAGCTGCTCGACATGGCGTTACATGGGAACTGCTGCCTAATGAGACCGTCCCACTCCTGTTCCTTCCGGCTGACTTGTCTTATGAAGTCTGGGTGGTCTTGCTCATGCTCGCGAGCCCCAACTGAGCTTGTAAATATCTTTTGCTAAGAGGTGGAACTTTTTGGTTTTCCCCTTTCCCTTGGACAAAGGATCTAAATTTTGGTCTTCTCGTTGCATAACCGCTGCTTGCATCCAAGCAGTTCATATTTCCTGGCCTTTAAACAAACAGGATCATTCTCGTACGTCCCAAGTCTTCCTCTGGCAGCGGCGGCTGACTACTCATCTGCCTAATCAATTCATGTGCTGTTGGACTCCTCTGAAAGGGTGCCATAGGCCGTGCTACATGCTCATCCAATTCAAACAAGCTGTATTTATTAAAGTGGTTCCTAGCGAAATGCCTGAGGAACCATGGAAGTCCTGTATAGAGCCCTAAACACAACTACTTGAAAGACTCCTGGACTGTCAGCAGAATCTGGAATTGGCAATGTGTTCCTTCGTTAGGATTCATTATACTTCATGCTAAGACATTGCAGATATTTTGTCACTAGCACATTTATTAAATAGGAGCTGTGAGGAGGGAAACACACTCCAGCTTCGCGGGCTGAGATAAAAGCAATTTCTGAATGGTAATAATAAATCCTTTAACATTTAGAAAGCAAATTACCCAACAAAGTAGTGCAAACTAGAACTATGTACAAATTAGGTAATAAGTCAAACAAGCAGCTCACCTGTGTATTTGGTATTTAGGTACAGGCAAGATCTGTACCCAAAGATCAGCATATCTACTCTTTAAAAGACGTACAGGGGATGACTTACTAAAGGCAAATAAACTGTGCACTTTGCAAAGTCAGTTGCACTCTGCAAGAGCAGTTGCTCCAGAGCTTAGTAAATGTGCAGACACTCATGAGCGGACTTCCATCATCCACTCATGTGCAAGAAAAAATGCTGTTTTTTTCCTTGCACGTGATTGGGAATTTTTTGCAAAGTGAATCTTTACCTCATATAGGAATCTCTGTAGCAACTGCTCTTGCAGAGTGCAGCTGCACTTTGCAATGTGCGCAGTCGATTTGCTTTTAGACAGTAGCCGTCCTTATCTCCACTAAAGAGGAACTTTAGCGCCCCCCGTTCCATTTAATATTTTTAACCCCCCTCTCAGTTGTCTTCAAATCACATACTTGTGATCTGCATTTCGCTGCCACACGCTGGGTCCCTAATGTCCATTGTCTTTTCAGATGACATTGGAAGCTGGTTGTCTCTCCCAGGTTCAGGCAACTGGCCCCTTGGTCTGCCCTCTTCTTTTGTCTGCTGAATTAAAGCAGATGTCTCCTGGAATATGTGGCATATATATCTTTTTGCTATACAGCTTTTCTTTATTTCAATACCTGAATAACTGGCCCACTGCACGCCACTCTGCAGTATCCAGCAATAATGCACAAAACACTGACGTTTACACAATATAGCGAGGGCTGTGACCTAACACAACCAATTATGGCTCTGTTCACCACATACATTAGGTTACTGGTTTTCTTAGCACTTTAAATTGTATGCACTATTGTTGCTTTGATTCACACAACTAATACATCTACACAAATGTTAGCCAGCGCCCCCTCCCCCATGGGAATACCAAGGTGGTTCACCTAGATCCAACATTTTTTTTTCCTTTTGTTTCCTTCTATTCATTCCCCCCCCCTTTTTTTTTAACAAATTTTTTTGTAGTGCACTTATATTGCACAGTTACTGTATCGTGGTGACCTGGCATGCCTGTGGCTGTTCCCCCTGGTCTGGGGGGCTTCCCGTCTCAACCCCGGGTTGGTCACTTGTCTGAGGCCCCTGTTGAGATCCTTGTAAGTAACTGACAAGTTGTTTTGAGGTTTTATCTTAGAGGGCATTATATATGCTAATAGTTATTTATCTACCTACCTTTTAGTCTAAATTTGCATCATACTCCCAATGAGTGGCTGCAATGACATGAAACGCGTTGAGTCTTTCAATCCAAGGGTGCCAAGAAAAATCTAACTTATTATCATGTATTTTAAATAATTAATTGTTTATAATCGCCAATTGATGCATGTCTAATTTAGGAATTTATTTACCAACTATGTCTATTTGATGATCTGTATTATCCATTTGTACGTCCTTGTACAAATCATGTTCCTTGATCAATTGTAATGCGTATTGTATCAGTTATATTCAATATACGAGTATCTTTATTGCATTACATTATTGCTCATTGATTTAACATGTTTCATAAGTTATGGAAAGTCCAATGTGATTGTGCAATCAATTATATTATTATTATTTTTTATTTGTATGCATCATCAATTTGAATGACAAGCCTCATATAAAGTCCCAGACCCCCTTCGTTTTTTGTTCTAACTGAAGTTTACACATTTACTGGATGTTATTATCTGACTGGTATATGTGCTAAATATTTTGCTTAATATCATGGCCACATTGATGTATGAGCTTCATTGATACATTGGGTTTTGCAAGAATGCTGGAAATTGTAGTGTGGCAAGGTATTGACAAGGCAATGGGCAAGTTATATGGGAATTGAGTAATGCAAATTATTGGAATGGTTTTAATATAAAATATTTAAAAAGGTAACCTGTGGGGAGAAGCGGGGGGAGGGGGGGTGCTGTTGTGATGGTAGTCACCTAAATTGTAAGCTCAAGCAGGGCCCTCTGATTTTTCCTGTATTGAATTGTATTGTAATTGTACTGTCTGTCCTAATGCTGTAAAGCGCTACGCAAACTGTCAACGCTATATAAATCCTGTATAATAATAATAATAGTATAAACATGTAATTAGGTTTTATAAGATACAGTTTTTTTCATCTTTTTTGCATCTCTGTGCTGCTCATCTTCTTCAATCTCTTTGAGCCATCACCTGTCTGCATTTACTTGCTCCAGCAATGGCTGCACATCATTGCTTTGGACCAACCTATTGTTTGTGACAACAGTGGACCTTGCTTTCACAACGTAACGGCCAAAGGTAGTCATCACCAAAAAGGCACAAGCACACTGGGCGTTTATTATAACAAAAATGCAGCTCTAAAATAATAAAAAAGTGTCCACAAAAATGTGGCCATAAACTGAAGTTTGTCAGAACAACAAAAATATTATTTTCTATCATTAACCTATTCCATTCTCAAACTGCTTTTTAGGCTGGTTTCACACGGGAGCGGTGTGGCGGCAGCGGTAAAGCAGCGCTATATTTAGCACTGCTTTACCGTCGCTTTACCCGCGGTATGCGGACGCTAGTGGGGAGGTTTTAACCCCCGCTAGCGGCCGAAAAAGGGTTAAAACCCCCCGCAAAGCGCCGCTGCATCGGCGCTTTGCCGGCGGTATCCCTGCGGTGTCCCATTGATTTCAATGGGTAGGAGCGGTATAGGAGCAGTGAATACACCGCTCCTATACTGCTCCAAAGATGCTGCTAGCAGGACTTTTTTTACCGTACAGCAGCTGTTTCAGGTCGGTTTGCAGGTGCTATTTTTAGCGCAATAGCGCCTGCAAACCGCCCAAGTGTGAAAGCAGCCTTAGTGGGGATAGTAGTGACAGCAGCGGCTCAAACACATCACCATTTATTAGCTAGGCGCGAGTACTTTACATCAACAAAAATATATTGTTATGGGTGTAAAACATATAAAACTGCTCCATTTTAGCCTTCACCCAATGCTTGAAAACACTCAAAGTGCCAGCCCTTCACCAATAGTAAAAATACATACTCACCAGAGGAATATGCTGTCTATCTGGTGAGTGTGTATTTTTTACCATTGGTGAAGGATTGGCACTACAAAGCGTTCGGTAAAGTCTGAAGTAGAGCACTTTTATATGTTTTACACCCATAACAATATGAACAGTTTATTTTTGTTGTTCTGACAAACTTCAGTTTATGGTCACATTTTTGTGTACACTTATTATTTTAGCACTGCATTTTTGTTAATGTTTGGTTATTGGTGTACTATATATCTACAATTATTGCACGTGCCCGTTTTAATTTCCCTGAAAGAGCGCTGACTTTATTTTACAATTTTTCACTGGGTGTTTAGCCATTATATGTGTCCTATCCCCATCACTGTGGAGCTGGGCATTGCACCTGTGCCTTCTGGACACAAGAATATTCCAGGATTGGACACACAAGATTTAAACGTTCAGTGTGTATTTGGCCTAATAATGCCGAAGCACAACTAGGAGACAGTGTCTCAATAAGGAACTTCATGGCTGGATCACCAAGTTTTAAGGAAAGCATATAGAAAAAGACTGAAAACAACTTTTGAAAATAAATTTAAGCGGAGTGCCACCCAAAAATGGAACTTACGCTTTAAGTACTCATGACCCCCTGACATGCCGCATCGCTGGACCGTGGGACAGGCGAGTGTCTGTTTATTAAAAGTCAGCAGCTACACTTTTTGTAGCTGCTGACTTTTAAATGGGTGGAACTCCGCTTTAAATCGTAAATGGAAATTTAATGATTGGGTTTAGATCTACATTAAATATACTGTAAATACAATCATTCATAACATTTGATTACACAGAACAGTGCAGAACATCTCTGTTTAGAAAAAAGTTTGGGCTGCTTCTCGATCTTTATCAGGGGCTCCAGGAATAAAAAAAAAAAACAACAGGGGGAAAAAGCCTGGCAACACACCAAGAGAGTAAGATGAAAGAGATGACTGCGCCGCAAAACCCAAGATGCCTCGTCTCACCATAAGTCTGAGCTTGTTTACTGTACATTTTTCCTACTAAGCCACAACAATGGCATTTCCATGACTGAACATTCTACTTAGAGATGGAAGTGCCAAGCTTCTGTCAGAACACGTACACGATCATAAGAAATTCAAAAGGCAATGGACCCAAAATGTTTCTATGGCAACTATGCCACGTCTGCTATATGGCACGTTGCAAAATACGTTATGGAATTATAGAAAAATAGGCATAATGCATTCGTAGAATGCATGAAGGTGAAAAACCTTGAGACTTAAACACTTTAATTAAGAAAAAATAAATAAAAAAACCTTTACAATCACTTGAAACACTGATGCATTTTGCCCACAGGTGAGAACGAGCCCTGGCCATTTTTGTTACCAACTTGCGAATTTTGGGGAAACCTAAAGTGGAACTTAACCGTCTCAACATTGACTATTTTTAATCCTTATGCTGCAGCATTAGTAAATAGATAGGAAAGTATATTAAATTGTAATGGTAATAAACTTATTTTTTTTACATTTCTTCAGTAACTTCCTTGTTTCCATGCCTAGGCAAATGAGGTCATACATCCCAGGAGCCTTCAGCAGGGAAGGAGGGTTTTCTCAGATAAGCAAACCCTCATGCCTGAGCTAAGGGCAGATGGATTCCAAAACGTTAATGCTACACAAATCATGTGTCCTTACAGAAATGCTAGGGGGTGTTTCTCAAAGTGTTTTCTTAGCAAAATAAAGCATGGAAACGTAGATGAATGGGGAGAGTTTCCATTGAATATTATAAATTAAATGGCGTTTTTGGTTTGTGGTGTTCAGATGCAGTGTAGTTCCACTTTAAGGAAGCACTGTGTTCAGTACTCCTCCCCCATTCTCTTCATAGGTTCATCAGACCTCACTATCGTCACAGGCCCCAATTCTGCACTTTGTATGTTTTGGATAGAATAGAGACTAGTTAACACCTTTGTCAGCCATTTTAAGGTAATCTGTGTCATTTTGACACCTTCTGTTCTGGTGACAGCTATACAATTTAGATTTACTATCACTTTGTGACCAGTTACAGTGAAAGTACAACTCAAGATCTGCGACTCAAAATTTCGAAAGCAGATGATTGGCATGACAGATAACTAATCAAGTCAGTGGAAGGTAAACAATGGGCTTCCTTTAACCACTTACCCACTGGGCACTAAAACCCCCTTCCTAACCAGACCAATTTTCAGCTTTCGGTGCTCTCACACTTTGAATGACAATTACTCAGTCATGCAATACTGTACCCAAATAAATTTTGTGTCCTTTTTTTCACACAAATAGAGCTTTCTTTTGGGTGGTATTTAATCACCGCTGGGTTTTTTATTTTTTGCGCTATAAATCAAAAAATACAGAAAATTCGGTAAAAAATAAATAAAAATAAAAATCCTTTCTTTCTATTAAAAATTATTTTTTATTTATTATTTCACCATTGGATGAAACATGTCAGGCGGGTTGATGCAAGTACGCGGATCTGTTGTTTTTACTTATGCCCTGATGTCTGCATATTTTCTGTAAGTAGACTACATTGAATAAAAGTTTTTTTAAATCTTTATGGGCTTCACTATTGTGGCTGTTTTTTTTCCTCCACTGCCGTGGGAGAATCTTTCCAGCCTTGCAGTGCTTTCCTGGCTCTAAATATCCTGGCACTATTCGTCCACTGAAGTCTTCTGGATCTGGGCTTTCGCTACCATCATTTATTTCATCTCATCACCAACCTCTGGCACCGTTTGTTAACATCGCTCACTATTTTCAACATTCTGGTAAGCAGATCTGAGATTACACGCGTTGCAAGATGTATTTTTCTTTCGTAATGTTGTGATGCACTGAAAATTTTTTTTGAAGATCCAATATTTAAGATATAAGAATTGACTTTCTCCCTTTTTTTGGGACAGATGGACTTTTGATCACCATTTCCTTTTATATAGCGCCACACTTGTGTTTTTTATGTTTATTTGGTTTGCTTATCAACAAACTGTGTTGGCTGCAATATACACCTACATTCAATTAGCGCAGATATTTGGTTCACCCTTCTTTCATATTAAAAATTATTGCAGAGTATTGGCGAGTATTGGCAGAGTATTGGCGAGTATTGGCGAGTATTGGCAGAGTATTGCACAGTGGTGGCAGAGCATTGCACAGTGGTGGCAGAGCATTGCACAGTGGTGGCAGAGCATTGCACAGTGGTGGCAGAGCATTGCACAGTGGTGGCAGAGCATTGCACAGTGGTGGCAGAGCATTGCACAGTGGAGCCAGAGCATTGCACAGCGGAGCCAGAGCATTGCACAGCGGTGGCAGAGCATTGCACAGCGGTGGCAGAGCATTGCACAGCGGTGGCAGAGCATTGCACAGCGGTGGCAGAGCATTGCACAGCGGTGGCAGTGTAGCTGTCACTGACCAGCGCTGTGGGCACTACACATCCAGCCCACAGCGCTGGTCCCGTCTCTCCCCCATTCCGCTTCTCCCCTCTCACTGTACCGATCGGTACACAGGGGGGAGAGGAACCGGCGTCATGACGTGATGCCGGTTTGTGTACATGTGATCGCTCCTTCATTTGGAGCTATCAGCGGCCGTTTACCATGATCCGTGATGCGCCGGGTCCTCGAGTGTTCCCGAGTGCGCGCCCCAGGGGGTGCGCGGGAGCAAGTTTCTGGGAGGACGTCCGTAGGACATTCACCCAGAATAAGCCGACCGCGCTGGCTGAACTTCCGCCAGCAAAAGTTTGAGAGCATGTTCTCAATTTTTTTCGTTAGGAAAAAGTTCTGATCGGAAATTCCGATCGTCTGTAGCAATTCCGACGTGCAAAATTCCTACGCATGCTCGGAAACAATTTGACGCATGCTCGGAAACACTGAACTTCAATTTCTCGGTTGGTCGTAGTGTTGTACGTCACTGCGTTCTTGACGGTTGAAAGTTCAGAGAACTTTTGTGTGACTGTGTGTATGCGAGCCAAGCTTGAGCGGAATTCTGTTGGAAAAACCATCCAAGATTTTTCAGACGGAAAATCCGCTCGTGTGTACGGGTCATTGCGCTAACCAATAATTGCCCAATCATTTCAAGAAATGCTTAGATATGCAAGAATCAGCTGTATTGCTTTTAGTGTCTCTTTTGGGAAGCATACATATACCCCTACAGCATAATTGAAAACCATGGACAGCGTGGGATCAGTTGTGTACCAATGTCAAACTAGTTCACAGAAACACAATAATAGTAATGGGACAGTCACTTTTTCTTTGCAGTTAGGCAGCAGAGCTATGCAATAGCCCAAGACCTACATGTATTTTTTTTGTTTGTGTGTTCCAGAAAGAACATTCTGTGTAGTGGGAAAAAAAAGAGAACTATAACCACATTTTCACAGTACATGGCTATAAAAACCTGCAATTGACTTTTTTGGATTAGTTTATGTTACCTATTTTCGTCCACCCAGAAAACAGCAACAATGTGGTCAAGAGAACCAAAATGTAGGTCCCTACTGCAGATTAATATGGAGGTACAGTGTTGTTGCTGGCATTCGCGCCCACTTTGTAGGTGGGAAGGAAAAGAAAAGAGTTCTTTCTACTTTGCCCCAAACAGGCACTGCTCTCTGGTAGGGGCGGCTCTGTCCTCTGGACTGAAATGAAGACACTGCAAGCCGCAGCACACAGCAAGGGCCAGAATGCTGATAATAAAGATAGAAAATTATGTTTATGTTTTGTGATAGTGATCGGGGTCCATGCAACAGCCAACGATAAAGTCAAGCCTCGAGAACAAGCTTAAATCATACATTTTTCTGCTTTTGCCCAATCACTCAAAGAAAACCAGTGAGAGGCTTGCATTGCTGACTTGATTTTAAAGATACATGCTTCAATGCTGTCACCCTCATTCTTCCTCCACTGTCTAATGAGTCTTGTAACAAGTATGCAGTGCAATATTTCAGATGCTTCAGAATTCAGACATTACATACTTGTTCCAGGTCAGCAACTCATTGGGTAAGGAATGTTAGCATGGACAGTCAGCTACAGCAGCTTTCACATATCTATTGTGGGCAGCAACTAACAATTATTTTCATAAACAATTAGTTGGGCGGTTATTGTGTCGATTGATCAGATAAAAACCTAAAAATAAGCGTGGTGTACAATTTGGTTACCATGTAAATTAAAATGGTTCTAAAGGCAGAAGGTTTTTCATCTTAATGCAGCAGCCTCCCTAATACTTACCTGAGCCCCATCTCAATCCAGCGATGCTGCAAGAGAGGCTCGGCTGTCCGGGACTTTCCCTCCCGATTGACTGAGACAACGTAGTGGGCGTCACTGGCTCTCGCTGCTGTCAATTAAAGTCAGTCAGCTAATGAGGAGAGAGAGGGGGCGGGGCCGAACTGCAGCTCCATGTCTGAATAAACACACAGAGCAGTGGCTCGGCTCATGTACCCCCATAGGAAGACCGCTTGCTGTGGGGGCACTCGACAGGAGGGAGGGGCCAGAAGCACCGGCGAGGGACCTGACAAGAGAAGGATCTGGGCTGCTCTGTGCAAAACCACTGCACAAAGGAGGTAAGTATAACATGTTTGTGATTTTTAAATAAAAAAAATAATAATTTGGTATCACTTTAACCACTTGACCCCCAGGCCTTTTCTGGCACTTTGTTTGCATATGACAATTAGTATTTTTTGCTAGAAAATGTTTTTTAAACGCTTCAGCCCCGGACTGCTGAATGACCGGGCAATTTTTTTGCGATTCGGCACTGCGTCGCTTTAACTGACAATTGCGCGGTCTTGCGACGCTGTACCCAAACAAAATTGACGTCCTTTTTTTTCCCACAAATAGAGCTTTCTTTTGGTGGTACTTGATCATCTCTGCAGTTTTTATTTTTTGCGCTATAAAAAAAAATTTGCGACACTTTTGAAAAAAAAAAAAAAAACACAATATCTAGACTGCTCATGGACCTGTCAAAACTAGGTACCCGCTCCTCCCCCCAAAAAAATGACATCCAAATGTGGCATGTAAGGGGGCGAGGAGTGCTTAAAGCGGAAGTTCCACTTTTGGGTTTTAATAACATACGTCATACTTACCTGCTCTGTGCAATGGTTTTGGACAGAGCAGCCCTAATCCTCTTCTTCTGGGGATCCTTGCCATCTCTCCTGGCTTCTCCTGCCTAGGAAGCCACTTGATTGATCCCTGTTGACGCACACAATTCCGCCCCCCCCCCCCCCTCCAAGGCTCCCTGCTGCTTCATCCGAGTCCTGTGAGGACATTTAAAAAAACAAAAAAACATTTAAAAGGGACAGTGTAAAAAAAAGAAAGAAAGAAAATAAAATTTAAAAAAATGTGCCCGTGCACAGAAGCGAACGCATAGGTAAGTTGCAGACACAAATGTAAACAGTGTTCAAACCACACGTGTGAGATATCTCTGCGATCGTTACAGCGAGAGAAATAATTCTAGCGCTAGACCTATAACTCTAAACAGGTAATCGTTAAAAAAATTTAAAGGGTGGCCTATGGAGATTTTTAAGTACCGTAGTTTGTCACCATTTCACAAGTGTGCGCAGTTTTAAAGCATAACACAATAGCGATCTATTTACTCGGCGTAACATCATCTTTCACATTATACGAAAAAAAAAAAAAACTTGGGCTAACTTTACAGTTTAGTTTTTGTATTTCTTCCAAAAAAATTGTGTTTGAAAGACCGCTGCACAAATACAGTGCGACATAAAATATTGCAACGACCGCCATTTTTTTCTCAAGGGTCTCTGCTAAAGAAATATATATAGTGTTTGGGGGTCCAAAGTAATTTTCTAGCAAAAAATACTGATTTTATGGTATGCGTATGTGCATTCCAAAATCAAAATGTAGAATTAAAAACATTGCAATCTATTTTTTTTTTTAGGGGTTTTCCTGCAAAATTTGTTGAATCCATATTGGGATAGATGAACCCCTTTTCTGAATTTCTGTACAAACAAAAATTCTACTGGCATATGGGCTGCTTAAAGTGGAACTAGACTGCTCATTGACCCCCCCAACAACCGCTATTTTTTAAGAACCTGAGTGGGCGCAGATGTGCCGCTGGTCTCTGCCAGGCATTTGGGAGCTGGAAGAGACCGGATGCTCTTCCGTGCACTCTAACAAGTGGCGTCAGCTTCTGGCGGATGGGCAATAAAATGCCCAGTGGGAAATGTGAGCATGCACAGAAACCCACCGCAGAGATGCAGTTTAGTAACTCATCGTCTCCTGGAATAGCAGTGACATAGCAATCTCAGGAGGCCGCGGGTTAATGGTAAAGATCAGAATACATTTAATTAGCATTTGTGTAGGGGGCAAAATAAGAAATAGTTGTTTTGAGTTTAGATCTGCTTAAACCCCCTTTCGTGTGGGGGGGGGATCCGTTTAGACAGACTGCTTACCCAGCAGGAATTGCTCTGCTGATCCCCGTTGGTCGGGTTAGTCTCCGCTCACTGCCGAGACAGACCTGTCAGAGTCCCGCTCTCCTCTATGGGAAGATCGGATGAAAGCGGACAGCCTCCCCATAGAGGACAATGGGTGGACTGATTGGGTCCGCCTGAAAAGCGTGGACCTGATCAGTCCGATTGTGTGAAAGGGGGCCTAAAGGATAACAGACCTGGACTAACATCTTTTCCATACTTCTCTTCATTGCTTACCTTAAAAGGAAACCTTTCATGAAAAATATAAGGCAACTTCGGAAAGCTAGTCACTTGATGTCAGGTCAACTCTTTGGCTTGAATTCTGATTGGGCAAACTTTAACAGTTATGCAAATCAGGAGTTTTGTTCCTTTCTTCCGATTTTTGCTTGTTCCAGGTTAGTGAATCAAAAGGTATTGAAACTAGAAATGGCCAGGTAGCTAGCATTTTTAGAAATAGGTCAGCAGTGAGGCCCCCTATATTTTAAATATGACAGCTTTTCTTCTTTAAGGGACCATAAGAGAATGGGTAGGATACCACTGCTGAGCTCTCCTCTTGAAAATGCTTACCTTCTGCTTATTATGTTGATCCAGGGGATTCAGAATGGACCTGCATGCTTCTTCCAGGTCAGTGACTTAAAAAGTACTGATGCCAGATAACTAGGCAACTATTATTCTTTGAAGGAGGTCAGCAATGGCATCCTCCAAATTTCTCAGTGCAGCTTTCTTTTAAGGGGTTAAATCAGAGGAATGTTAAACAGGTCAGAAAACTGCAATATGAACTCAAACATGCATGTTATTGCACACAGTGTGCAGTCAATGCATGAAAATATAGCCATGTACAAACCCAATTCTATTCATGTCAAAAGCTGACCATTTACAATTCACGTCCTGTAAAGTAGTAATAAAAATGTGATCGATTATGCTGCTTTTTTTTTCCGCTTGCCAGACCCAAAGCATAATTTGCAAACACGACTTGGTAAAATGCTCCCAAGCAGTCACCTTGGAGGAGGAGGGGTTGGCCTTTTTATTCATGGCCAGTGCACGGCGGGTCAGCCTCTGATGTGGGAGCAGACGAGAAAGGAACAATATTATTTCTACTGTAATACTGTTGGGTAAACTGTGTCAGAGAGCTTCTGTACACGGGTCCAACTGGTAATAATTCATCAGCGTATACGATGAAAAGAGGGCTTTTTCTCCAAGTCTATTAAAAAATCAGCAACCTTTCCTTACCCTACAGAAAATAAAATGGGACTTAGCAAAAATAAATACATGGAAATAGCGAAATTGACAGCAGATAAGAATCATTGGTCCACCTGGTCCCTGGTTTTTAGATATCTGCCCCACTTTCATTCTGAAAGCCAACTCCATCAAAAATTTTTTTTCAAAGTTTGCATAACCCACTAGCGTTACATATTGCTTAGAGAGTTCAGGGTTGTAGTTGATGCCCTTCTCTCCACAATGAAGAAGGATGTCCTATTCATGCTTTTATTTTATATTATGGAAAGAAAATCGCACGATTCCCCCATCAAACACAGACAGTGTTGTCAGGGGAATCCCTCCTGCCGAGACATTGTTTTCTCCCAGCGCGGGCGGACAAGGGAAGCCGTCCACGCTGGGAACAGACAGTGATTATCGTTAGTGGCTATAGCAGCCACTTGCGATAATCGCAAGCGAATCTGGCACATTGGTTGTACCCAAGTTGACTAATCAACTTGGTACATTCAGTCAGCCCATTAATGGCTCAATTCTCCGCCAGGTCAGCAGGAACTGTGTATGGCAGGCCTGAAATATAGCTAAACGAAGAACTCCGGGGGAAAAAAAATCTCCAATGCAGTGGGGTTGTGCCTGCACCATTGTTGTGCTGGGGGGGGGGGGGGGGCAGGAGCAGTAGGGACCGGACTTGCAATGGGAGAATCGATGGATTAAGTAAGTATAGCTCCGCTCAGGGGGAGAAATGTTTTCCCTAAAGTTCTTTCATGGTTCAATTGAAGGTTAAGTTACTAGCTTGGTCTTGAAGAGGTAGGCTCCACGGCTGTTTTTTTACATTCATTTACCACTTGGCAAGCCAATGACATTAGACATAGGTCTATACATCAGTTGTTGGAACACTCAATATGCACTTGAGGCCCAAGTCCTTTATTACCAGAACAACAAAAAAAGAAAATAAGGTTGCTTGACAGAGTTTGCACCTTAAAAAAAACAAGTCAACAAGGCAGGTCCCACTTGGTCTAGATTAACTACTATGTATTGTGTGTACTGATTGCATCTATTGTGTCAACGTGTACACTTTCCCTGTACTGTATGCTTTCCTTCAATAAAGCACTCCTGTTTTGTTAAAAAAAAAAACAAGGCAGGTCCCAATACTTCAATTCTGACAAGTTCCCTTTAAAATGTTAAGGTTGGATTGATGGTCATGTTAAGTGTTCAAAGTCCATTTAGAGTGTTAAACCAACCACAAAAACACCAAGAATACTCAGCTACATTGTTGCTTCCTCACTGCCCAAACCGTTGGTGCTCCAATGAATAAAGTACCACTATTGGCATCTAGAAGATTCTGTTTTCTATTGCCACTGTATCAGTTTCTGCTGATAAGCACTCCAATGTTTTCCTTGAAGTCAATATAAAAGAGAGAAATGATATTCAGCGCTAATAAAACTAATTACTGCGAATTATTGCAAGCAGGCACTCAAGGCAAAATTTAAAACAATTCCTCAAAGTAACAGAATAATAAAATAGTGCTGCGCAAAGAATTAAACTAAATAGAACAGTCCATTTAAAATCCGAAATGGTGAAGGTGTAAAAGGAAGCAAACATCAATACAGGCTGACAGGTCTGACGAAAAAACTCAGTGATCCCTCCACCACATATAAAGATGGCCTTTCACCTCCAGAATTCGACCTGAAACAGGTCACAAAGCTTATATAAATATAGCCAGGGTTCACAGATCCTCCGTTTTTCCCATAAGATAAACTCCTCTCATTCCATTGGTATGTATCATGTATGGGGACAAGAAGAAAAGGGGGATCTAGTGCTCACTGTTTTGAAACATTTTATTTTCCACAAAACTGAAGGTAAAATCACTTACAAGTAAAGCACTCCAAACCGAGTGCAGGCATATGAACAGAACGAAAAGCGCTGTGTCCTACCAATCCAATGGCCGCGGGTGACGTCATGCGCAACACCTGACCCCTGTATGCGTTACGTCCGTGGGCGGGACTTCATCAGCGCGTGGCAGGGTCTTTACTTGTAAGTGATTTTTACTTGCAAGTGATTTTACCTTCAGTTTTGTGGAAAATAAAACGTTTCAAAACAGAGCACTAGATCCCCTTTCTTCTTGTCCCCATACATGATACATACCAATGGAATGAGAGGAGTTTATCTTATGGGAAAAACAGAGGATCTGTGAACCCTGGCTATATTTATATAAGCTTTGTGACCTGTTTCAGGTCGAATTCTGGAGGTGAGAGGCCATCTTTATATGTGGTGGAGGGATCACTGAGTTTTTCGTCAGACCTTTCAGCCTGTATTGATGTTTGCTTCCTTTTACATCTTCACCATTTCGGATTTTAAATGGACTGTTCTATTTAGTTTAATTCTTTGCGCAATTATTATTCTCTTTCCTTGAAGTCAACCTATCCAACTAGAATTAGGTTAGGAACTTAGGAACCATAAAATAGGGCCATGAACGTATACGAAAACTGGATCAGAAAGCAATATAACCCCTTTACAACAGCCTCTGAAGAACTCTGGACTGGCATGGCACATGGTCTTGACCACATAAAAAACACTAAGCAGACATCCAAATGCATCAACAGCACAGCTTTACCAGAAACATACCTCATTCAAAAGGGTCTTTTACAAATTACATTGTTCTAAACAAAAACAGAAATCTTATTTGGTTTTGGAGACCACAATCAAGAGGTAGAGTTTGCCTATGATTCTTACCTTTTCAGCTATACCAACCTCATCACAGAATTTTGTGGCAATGTGGCTAAGTGGAGAGTACTCTCTGTAGCGCCATAGCTCTGAGCTCCTGCCAATAGCATTAAATTAATATTTATATTAAAAAACAAACAGTTATTAAGGTTCCCTTTTGTTTACCTAAAATAAAAATAAAAGAGGTTATATTTACCTGTTCTGTGCGCTGGTATTGCACCGAACGGCCTGAACCGCCTCTTTTTGGGTCCCCCACTGGTGATCTTGGCTCCTCCTCTTCTGTGTCTGCTGCCCCAACAAGCAACTTTCTATGGGAGCAGACATGTGGGCTTGCTCCCAAACCGGCCTGTGTGCATCCATAGACACATACAGCATAGCTCGGTCCCACCCCTCGCTCGATTTGATTGACAGCAGTAGGAGTCAATTGCTCCAACTGTTATAAATCTGTGCTGTGAGACCAGGGAGAAAGAGCAGCGTTGCTGCAGATGGGACAGCTCTGGATCAATACTCGACTCAATATTCTGTAAATGTATTATAGCATATACAAATTGCCACACAAGCCAAGCCAGTCAATCTGCAGCGATGTAATTTTATGTAAAATGCGAAGCAATATGGAAGCCAATATGGTGTAGAGAACTTCCCCAGAAATGTAATTTTGTGCTTGTCTGATTGACTAATATCCCCAAAAGTCTGCACTAAGATACAAGTACAACCGCAAACTCGGGGGAGGGGACTGCTCCCACGGGAGCAGAGATCCTGGCAGCCATTACATCCTGCAAAGAAACCCTGACAGCAAAGATCGACTTCTTGACGGTAGATGTCGGTCTCATTCGCCAAGATAAGGACAAATTTCGGTCCCGTGTTGCTGAGGTGGAGGAAAGGGTCTCCATGGTGGAGGATACGGTCCGGTCGGACTCTAGGGAGGTGAGGGCCCTGCAGCTCCAAGTCAAGGCGCTCCAGGAGCGCGCGATTGATACTGAAAACCGCCTTAGGCAGAATAATATTTGCATACTTGGCCTGCCTGAGAGAGCGGAGGGTCCCAGGCCCGCTGAATTTACTGAACAGTTCCTATCCACCCTGTTCAACCTGGGGGATGTACCGCCCACTTTCGTTGTTGAGAGGGCCCACAGGGTGCCACCGCTCCCACCAAGGCCAGGGGCCCCCCCGCGACCTTTCCTGCTACGCTTATTAAATTACCTTCTCCCAGGAAGTACAGCAACGCCGCAAATCCTTTACCGATGTGCGACGTAGACTTCGAGAAAAAGGAATAAGATTTGGCCTTTTGTATCCCAGCAGGCTACGGATCACCGATGGCGATAGCACCCGCTTTTTTGACACTCCAGAGGCCGCGGCGGCATGGCTGGATACCCGCTAAACACATTCGGCTGAAGACTACAGCTAGCAGGGGGGAGTTAAGTATTCCCCTTTTTCCTTCAAAAGAACTGTCTCCTGGTAACTCCCAGCGTTAACACAATCATTCCTTCCTACTATATCCCGCTTTTACCCATATTGTATATTTTTGTCTCCCGATGCTGGCTAGTTTGCCATTTACTCCTGCCTAAGGAGCTCCAATGACTGCCATTGAATTACCCCACCTTTTGCTCAGAAGCGCCCCCTGTTTACCCCCTTGTTCCCCCTACCACACTTTGGACTTCCCTCCTGGAGTCGGAACGAATTCTCTCGGGAAGGACTGTATCCACCTTCGGCCTCGTGGCCCAAGGATTTTTCTTTTCTCTAGTTATGGGACAAAACCCTACATCTGTTTGTATGGCTCTCTGGCCTGTTTTTTTGGTCATTGAACTTGGTTCTTATGATGTTTGGGTAGGGTGTTATGTGCTCTGGGGGGAGGGGTTTCTCTGCTTTAAAGTAATGAATAAGTATTGTGCTCCTCAAATGCTATTGATTGTGTGCGCCAAATTTGGGTCTGTTTGCATCTACTGGTTGGTTAGTATCTTCCTGCTCCGATTTCCCCCTGGTGTTCCATGATGATCCCCTCAGATACTGAGTCGCTGACCATTCTATCGTGAAACGTCAGGGGGCTTAACTCCGAATACAAACGTTCGCTGTTATTCCAATATTTAAAACTGCACAACCCCGATATAGTCCTGTTACAGGAAACGCACTTAACTGGTAGTAAAGTCCTGGCCTTAAAAAAACCCTGGGTGCAAAAGGCGCTTCATGCGACCTACTCCTCGTATTCTCGAGGGGTATCTATTTTGATCAGTAAACGAATCCCATGTATAGTTCACGAGATTCATCTAGATCCCCAGGGGAAATTTGCTATGGTGGTGCTAAACATCTACAATAAGAAATATGTCATTGTGAACGTCTATCTGCCTCCTCCGAGCCAGATACACATTCTGTACGCATTGTATGAAAGGCTGGCTCCGCATTGCCCGGCGTATATCCTGTTTATGGGAGATTTTAATGCCACACTGTCCCGTGACCTAGATAGACCCTCCCCACATTCTACTTTCAATCCTGATCTTGGTACGTGGGCCCAGGCAACAGACTTCCGAGAGGCATGGAGATGGCTCCATCCCCAGGACAGAGCGTACTCCTGCTTCTCATCCACGTTTAAAACGTCCTCCCGAATTGATTTGGCTTTTGCCAATGATGCCCTCCTGGCCAATATACAGGAGGCCAGTTACCTTCCTTCTGGCCTATCGGATCATCATCCTCTTAAACTAACCATTAGGACCCCCAAGCCAAGGAGTAAAGCCCTTTGGAGGTTACAACCCCACTGGATCAACAATGAGGAAGTCCATGACAGGGTCTCTCCCTCCTTGCAGAACTACTGGGTACATAATGCAGGGTCAGCCTCCCTGGAGATGACATGGGATGCTTCCAAGGCCCACAGCAGGGGTCAGTATATCTCAGCTATAGCGGCTGTTAGGGCGGAACTTGGGGACAAGGTCTCTGTCCTGCAGCACAAGGTTGAGGAGGCTCTGAATAACTACTCGGCCTCAGCGACAGTCCCCAACTTCGAGCACCTTTCATCGCTTAGGCGAGAACTGCATCTCCATGTTTCAGACACCACCAGGCTTGGTATACAAAATAGCAGACAGAAATATTTTGAGCATGGCGATAAGAACAGCAAACTACTGGCGATGCTAGCACAGCAGGATAGGCCCTTAGCGGTCATATCAGAAATACTCACAGCAGAAGGAGTACTAGTAACCTCTCCGGAGGATATTCTATCTGCTTTCACCAGGTTTTATGCCTCTCTATATGTTTCCTCACTCCCTGATAGATTTGACCACACACCTATGACTTCCATGTTGGATACGCTAGCACTTGGATGGCTCTCTGATGCGGAGAGACAACTCCTTGTCTCAGAGATCACGCCAGAAGAGGTTGCGATGGCCATCAGGTCTTTCCCGGCAGGAAAGACCCCGGGGCCAGATGGACTACCCATAGAGTATTATAGAGCCCACGTGGAACTGCTTGCCCCCAGGTTAGCTCAGATGTATCGAGCATGTCTCCAACAGGGCTCCCTACCATCCTCTATGAGGGAGGCCCATATTGTTCTCATTCCAAAGCCTAATAAAGATCCCCAGCTGTTCGCCTCCTATAGGCCAATAGCACTCCTAAATTGTGACTTAAAAATACTAACCAATATATTGGCCACTAGACTCAATAAAGTAATAAAATCCCTAATTGACTCTGATCAAACAGGCTTTATGCCAGGTAGGTCCACAGACATCAACATACGTAGGCTGTTTTCTAACATTCATGCCCCTCATACTAATCAAGGCACTAGGACCATTGCCACCCTTGATATGGAGAAGGCATTTGATACGGTGGAATGGGTGTATCTGTGGGAGGTGCTTAGAAGAATGGTTTTCCCACTGGAATTTATTGCCTGGATACGCACACTCTACACCAGTCTCCTAGCATGTATTAAACTGAATGGCTCCCTGTCTCCTTCGTTCCCCCTGCAGAGGGGCACCAGGCAGGGATGCCCTCTCTCCCCGGCCCTGTTCGCCCTGGCCATGGAACCTATTGCTGAGGCCCTCAGGAGCTTGGCCGAGGTCCGTGGTCTTAGGGTGGGTGGGCTGGCTGGAGGAGAGAGTGGCCCTCTATGCAGATGATCTACTGCTTTTTTTAAATGATGCCGGTGACTCTCTGCGGGGTGCACTCGGAATCATGGACGCCTTCTCCGCCTTCACCGGGTTGAAGGTGAATTGGCATAAGTCTCAGCTTTTTCTGGTGGACGAGGGGGCCAGGACCTCCTCACCCTCCTCTACCCCGCTTCAATGGGTTGACAAGTTTACATATTTGGGAGTTATTATTTCAAGAGACAGCAGGGACTTTGTCCGGCTCAATCTTGAACCTGTTCTGTTAGGGATCAAATCCAAACTGAGGGCGTGGGGCAATCTTCCCCTCTCCCTCATTGGGCGCATCAACCTCCTAAAGATGAAAGTCCTCCCTAAACTTACGTATATATTTAGGAATTCCCCACAATGGCTGACTAAAACCTTCTTTACCTCTCTTAAGCAACTTTTCCTCTCCTTTATTTGGGGGTCTAAATCACCTAGATTCAAGTACACTACTCTGACCAGGCCTGTGGACAGTGGGGGTTTGGCTCTCCCTGATTGCCATAAATATTTCTTGGCCACTCAGCTTGTAACTGCCCACTGGTGGTTGCAGCCAGACCTGACCAACTCTGCAACGGTGCTGGAGGCGCCTATAGTGGGGTCTCTGGAGGCCTTGAGAGGATTGATATTCAGGGGGCAAAAAACACTTCACTGCCTCACCCCTTCTATGCGCACTACTATGAGGGCATGGAAGGCGGGAGAGACACTGAGGGCATCCCTGGCGAACTCCTGGTCTCCTCACACCCCCCTGTGGCTGAATCCTAACCTGTCACAGTTCAATACCATCCCAGATCCACAGGCCTGGGCCAAATACAAAATACTGACTCTTGAGCATGTTATCACCAACGGGGAGCTCACTCCCTTTCATGTATTGTGTACCAAATTTAATGTACCTGCACAGGCTCATTTCAGGTATCTTCAAATTGCACACGCTTATAGGTGTCAATTCTTGGGTCAACCGATCATATTGGAGTACTCTGAGCTCGAATCCACCCTTCGGGTGAAAGATTTGGAGAAACCCACGTCTCAGATTTACGGGTCCCTGCTGGTTGCTGCCATCCCCGAGCTGTCCTCCCTCCGCAGGCAATGGGTGGGGGACATACCGGAGCTGGACGACGATGATTGGAGGGAGATTTGGGATTTTCCATTCTCCCCTCTGGTCTCAGCCAGGGACAAACTGGTCCAATACAAAATTTTACACAGAGCTCACTACACACCCCACAGGCTGCACAAGATGTCGCCGGCGCATTCCCCGGCGTGCTGGCGTTGCTCCTATCAACCAGGGGACTTCTTTCACATTTTCTGGGCTTGCCCAGCAATTGCGCATTATTGGAAGGAAGTTCTCCATGTGATAGTTAAGACCACCAAGACTAGTGTCCCCTATGATCCTAAATACTGTCTGCTGGGACTAGTGGAACAAATGTCAATTCTCAGAGCTAGGAAAATACTCATATCCCTATTATTGTACTATGCACGCAAGGCCATCACAATGAGCTGGAAACAATCATCTCCCCCTTCTGTCAGGTTCTGGAAAAACCTTGTGAACGCCAGTTTGCCCCTGTATAAAGCCACCTACTCGGGCAGAGGTTGCCCACAAAAATTTGAAAAGGTGTGGACCTGTTGGTTAGATGATAATTCAACGGCAACTGATGCAGTAACTAATCCCTAGATTAACTTTCAGGTTATAGTATGATAGCAAATTGACCCAAGTACCCTCATGTCACATTATCCTGTCATTATAATATTGAGCACAGACCCTCCTGAACTAAACCTCTCCCCACATTGGGGTATAGATAAGTAAGTTGTGTTTTATCGGTCTGCCTTGTTGCGGTATGTTGCTGCTTCAGAGGCAGTCTGGTTATGTTATATGATGTACACTGTTGTGGTTGTTGCCGCATCAGAGGATTGACCCCTGCGTGGGTAATGTTTAGCCCCTGTGTGGGCAAGTTTTTGTGTTAATGCAAAACTCAATAAAAAAGATTTTATAAAAAAAAAAAAAAAGATACAAGTACAACTCTAGGCATCCTCTGCAACAGAAATGTCATTTTTGGTGATATACTCCCAAAAGGTTAATCACTTCTAAACAGATTTAGCCTAGGTTCACACTGACATGCGGGAATAAAATCGTGCAAGTTCAGCTGAACTTGCACGATTTCATTCCCGCATGTCAGTCCCGACTTCAGGGTGCGATTTCAGAGACATCTGTGCGGGTTCATGCACAGATGTCTATTGAAATTGCACCCCGAAGTCGCCAAAAGTAGTACAGAAACCACTTTTGGGAATCGGTGCGGTGCCGCAAATGTGGCGTCACACCGACTCAGGTGGTGCCATTGCCGGCATAAGCCGCCGATTTGACATGTCAAATCGCATGCCAAATTGCTGCAATGTGAACCAGGGCTTAGACACTGAAACTTTTCACATTAGAAACCCCAAAATACATCAGTTGATTATAATTAGTCACTCCTGTTCAAAATCAGTATCTAAAAGAAACAGGTAGGAATCTGCAACAAAAGTGGATGTATTCTTTAAAATATATATTTTTTTATTTGGTAGAGCAAATCCCCTGGCCTATGGCAGGTGGATAATAATGGGAAACCCACAATTCTAAAGAAGTAACTGAGAAAATGAAAGCGGAACTAAACTAAAATGCTAGATTAGAAATAGCTAGGAAAGTACTGTATATTATATTATTATTTTTTTTTAATTTCCTCAGTTGCTTTCTGGTTTCTGGCCTAGGCCAAAATGATGTCATACATCCCAGGAATTTTCATGCTTTTTTTTTTCATCTGGAGTAGGATCTCTCTCAGCTAAGCACACCCTCCTGCTTGCATGCATGAGCTAAGGGCAAATGGATTCCAGGAAATAAATGCTACGTGAATCATTTGCCCTTCTGCAAGATTGCCACGGCTAGAAATGCTAGGGGGAGTTTTTTTAATATTTTCTTATAAAAATTTGCAAACAGGTAATTTTACTCCTTCATTGATGTACGCTGATGAGGCTGCACTGATGGGCACCGATAGGCAACGATAAGGCGGCACTGGTAGGCACTGATAGGCGACACTGAGAGGTGGCACTGATGGGTGACACTGAAGGGCATTGATAGGTGGCACTGAGAAATGGCACTAATAGGTGGAACTGATAGGTGGCAGTGATGGGCACTGATAGGTTACACTGATAGGCAAGCACTGCAAGGTGGCACTGATTGGCACCACTGGTGGGCATTGATAGGTGGCACTGATTGGCACAGATGAGGGTACTGATTGGCATCCTCTTCGGGACCAATGTCCCTTGCACATAAGCCGGTGATCGGCGATTACCGAGCTTTTGTTTACGCACATGATCAGCTATCATTGGCTGACAGCTGATCACGTGTAAGGGGTCGGGATCGGCCCCTTACTCGTATCTGTGATCACCCGAGTCTGTGACTCAGTGATCACAGTGCACGCACTCCAGGGGGCGCGCGGGGAGTGTGCAAAGGGGAGGACGACATATGACGGCCTCCCGGAAATTCTGGTCCGCACTGTAGCCGTCAATCGGCTATAGCGCGGATGCCAAGAGGTTAATCAAAGTGCCAGTTTTAGAGAATCTGGCCTATAAAACCACATTCAGATCCTTAATGCAGCTATTGTACACATGTGGGAGCCAGGTAGAAAATTAGGCTAAATTGGGAGCCAACTCTCAAAAACGCACATGTGATGTTTTGTTTTCCCCAGCCTGTAAACGCACCTCTACAAATATGCCTGTAAACGCCTAAATGTGCATGGACACATAGGCCAACATAAAGTTGCTTCTACAGGCTGAAAGAGGAAAAACGCAAAATACCTACCTTTATAAGCAGCATTTTTGATGCCCGGTGTGCATGAGGCCTAAAGTGAACCTGTAGGGTCAAAGTTTCCAAAGAACGCTTTCAAAATATAGGCATCAAACATATTTTCAGGCACCTCATTTTGTTCGTAAATACCTTTGTCAATCCTCAGTAGGTTTTCTGTGCACTGGACACGTCATACAGAGATGGCTCTTATATTGAAAGTAGTAATAAAGACGAATAAAATAACTATATCTCAATCTGCATATTATTTCATACAAAAGACCATTTGTTTTATTAAAGTTCCAACACACAGCTTGTTGCTGTGTAATACAAGTAGTCAGGTGACCATGACTTGGGATCCGACAGAGAAAGAGCTAATTGTAACACTAACCGTAAATATATGGTTCCATCACTTACAGTATCGTGTGAACAAAATGAACACACATCTCCATTTTCCCCAGCAGCAGAATCACAATTATTAACAAACAGAGAGAATGAATATGTCCATTATTAACTCCTACAGCTGATCAGCGTTCACTCAGATCTGTGAACAAAGATGTGTTACTGCATGACCTTTACAATATGATAACTGTTCACCAAGAGTGATAACTCACTCCAATGAAGGACTATTGAGTAGAACGGCCAGAAAAGATCCACTGATCCTACATAGCAGAAAACAAGACAATTAATAATGATGACAAATACAACTTCAGTTGCCTTTTACATGCAGGCAGACTAAAATTAGACCACAGCTAGATAATAGATTATTATCTGCAAAGTAAATAACAACAAACCAATTAGATGATGTCACCTTTTCTCAGAAAAACAACCCAATGACACACTAAGAAATGGATGACCTCACTAAGCCCTGTCAACCAAAACAGAAAGCCCTGTCTTGTCATTAGCAGAGTCCAAAATTCACAATATCTTCAGGATTCTCAAATAGGTCTCAAAGCTTAAAACTGGCCAGGTCATGAGATGAACATCGCCTAATAGAGACATTTTGGACTGGCATTTCATGACAATGGCAACTGCAGGCACCATCAGCCAAGTTAGAAAACCTTGGAAAATGGCTATGGTTCTTATGAGGTATGGAGGCGCAGGAAGCGGCTCCAACACAAAGCTTAGAAACGAAGGAAAGTGACGGCAGAAAAAGACAGAGTAGTCCATCGAGTCTGCCCTTTTTTTTTTTTTGCTAACTTTGTCTGATCTAGGTTTGTCCCAAGCACCATTTACGTTCTCACTACCTGTGCTGGTAGTTTATTCCAAGCATCAACTACCCTTTCAGTAAAATAATACTTTCCAAGATTAGTTTTGAACTTTCCTCCAGTTAGTTTGAGTCTCCATGTTCTTGATTTTGGTTTCATATTGAAAAAAACTGCCCACATGAACCTTATTCACCCACCTCATGTATTTAAAGGTTTCAATCACGTCTCCCCTTTCCTCCAGACTGTACATATTAAGTTCCTGAAGTTGCTCTGGATATGTTTTATCCCCCAGACCCTTCACCATTTTTGTTATCCGTCCCTGGACTCGTTCTATCTTATCAATATCTTTCTGTACGTGAGGTCTCCAGAACTGCACACAATTATCTAAATTTAGTCTCACTAAAGACATAGATATATATCTATATAGATGTCCTTCACAATTCACCCATATGGATTTCACTAAAATGGTTTAAGCAAATAGAGGCGATATTCCGCAAACTACTATGGAAAGGCAGAAATCCTAGGATTAAACTTTCTACTCTCCAGCTAACCAAGGATTGGCGGTGCCCCAGCCGAGGCTGTACTTCATTGCTTCCCAACTTCAGCATTTCGCTGGTTGAGGAGAAATGAACTGGGCTTATCCTATACAGGCCTTACTGCTAAGTCTCGGCTCCCGTTATCTATTGGCACAATCGGGAGCTTTTGCTTATTGTCATAATGGCCCCATCCTAATACTTATGGCTAAAGTTTGGCAAGAAATGAAACGTATAATGAAATATGAAGGGGCCTCGGAATATACACCACTGTGGGGGGGGGGGGGGACAGGCACTATGTAGAGATTTGTAAGTTGGAGGGGTTTGAACGATGGAGTTCCCAGAGGATACAATACGTAGCACAACATTACATCCACAATATACAGAGATCCTTTCAGGATCTTAAGGAGGCGTTTCAAATCCTGACAGGATTTCTTTAAAATATCTCCAAATACAACACACATTACAGGCTCAGGGTAGAAGTGTCAAATTAGATATCAGTCCTATGCCACTTCTAACCTCTTTGGCCATAGTTTGAGAAAAAAGGTCTCATCTCATCTTTGTATGGGTAATTGATGGTCAAGGCCCAGGGTACCCCCAAATGTTTGGGCAGATGAGGGTGGGAGAAAGACCTAGGCAATATATCAGATGATTGGCAAATCATTCTAGGGGGAGTGCCTTCTGTATCCTTGTCATCTGCGCAGCGTCTGACTCAATTGTTCATCATACACAGAACGTATAGGACTCCAGAGAAGCTGTTTAAATGGGGCAGAAGGGACACTCCGGAGTGTCCCTGTTGCCAACAATCTCGGATCAGCTTCACATGCTATGGAGGTGTCCCAAGCTGGTCAGATATTGGCGCGAGCTGGTGAATACCATTAATGGGGCTTTTTCCACTCACATTGCCCTGGATCCCAAAGTATCCGTGTTGGGATGCTTGGATGAAAAGGTATATCCGCTGGAGATAGTAACACCCATTAAAGAGGAAGAAAACCCTAATGGGTTTACTTCCTCTGTTTCCCTGCAAAGGTAAAGCATAATGGGCTATGTTACTGTTACTGGCCAAAGCCGCAATGAAGTCACTCCCGCCGGCCGATCCCCCCGCCCACCGCTCCCGCCGGGAGCCGCCGCTAGCAGCATATCGCCGCTAGTAGCGGAATGCTCAGTGCGCCTGCCTGTCTTATTGCAAATATCTCCTAAACCGTGTAGGTTTAGGAAATATTTCTTGGACCTACAGGTAAGCCTCAATCTAGGCTTACCTGTAAAAGTCCTGGATGACTTAACGCCAATGTAAAAAAGTATATAAATACAAAAAAGAGACGGCCTTCAAATAATACAAGTTTGAGGGATCATCAGCATTCAAAAAGAATGCAACAAAAAATGTAAAGGTGCTATTAGGGCGGCTAAGATAGAACACGAAAGACACATAGCAGATGAGAGCAAAAAAAATCCCAAAACATTCTTGAAGTATGTAAACAGTAAAAAAGGAGGACAGACTTTATTGGCCCCATAAAAAATGAGGAAGGACATCTGCTTACAAAGGATGGGGAGATGGCGAAGGTATTGAATTTATTATTCTCCTCAGTCTTCACAAGGGAATCGGGGGCTTCAGTAACCAAAACTGCAGTGTTTATCCTCGTGACACATCACAGGAAGCACCCTCATGCCTAACAGAGGACAGAATTAGAATTAGATTTGGGAAACTTAACATTAATAAATCACCGGGACCGAATGGCTTGCACCTGAGGGTACTTGGAGAACTCAATCAAGTAATTGCCAGACCATTGTTTCTCATTTTTACTGACTGGAATGGTACCAGCGGATTGGAGAATGTAGCACCAATATTTAAAAAGGGCCCAAAATACATCCCTGGGAATTACAGACCAGTTAGCCTAACATCAATAGTATGCAATCTCTTGGAGGGGATGATAAGAGACTATAAACATGATTTTAGTAATGAGAACAATATCATTAGTAGTAATCAGCATGGATTCATGAAGAATCGTTCTTGCCAAACCAATCTATTAACCTTCTATGAGGAGGTGAGTTGCAATCTAGATGAGGGAAGGCCCGTAGACGTGGTGTATCTGGATTTTGAAAAAGCATTTGACACAGTTCCCCATAAACGTTTACTGTACAAAATAAGATCCGTTGGCATGGACCATAGGGTGAGTACATGGATTGAAAACTGGCTACAAGGGCAGTTCAGAGGGTGGTGATAAATGGTGAATACTCGGAATGGTCAGGGGTGGGTAGTGGGGTCCCACAGGGTTCTGTGCTGGGTCCAATCCTATTTCATTTGTTCATAAAAGACCTGGAGGGCAATAACTTCTCCGCAGGATGTGGAAACCTTGCAAGAAGATCTGAACAAATTAATGAGGTGGGCAACTACATGGCAAATGAGGTTTAACGTAGAAAAATTTAAAATAATGCATTTTAGGTGACAAAAATATGAATGCAATCTATACACTAGGGGGAGAACCTCTGGGGAATCTAGGATGGAAAAGGACCTGGGGATTATTGTAGATGATAGGCTCAGCAATGGCATGTAATGCCAAGATGCCGCTAACAAAGCAAACGCAATATTGGCATGCATTAAAAAAGGGATTAACTCCAGGGATAAATCGATAAATCTCCCACTCTACAAGACTCTGGTCCGGCCGCACCTGGAGTATGCTGTCCAGTTCTGGGCACCAGTCCTTAGGAAGGATGTACTGAAAATGGAGCGAGTACAAAGAAGGGCAACAAAGCTAATAAAGGGTCTGGAGGACATTAGTTATGAAGAAAGGTTGCGAGCACTGAACTTATGCTCTCTGAAGAGACGCTTGAGAGGGGATATGACTTCAATTTACAAAATACCATACTGGTGACCCAACAATAGGGATAAAACTTTTTTGTGGAAAGGAGTTTAACAAGACACGTGGACACTCATTAAAATTAGAAGAAAAGAGGTTTAACCTTAAGCTGCGTAGAGGGTTCTTTACTGTAAGAGCGGCAAGGATGTGGAATTCCTTTCCACAGGCTGGTGATCGATAGTTTCAAAAACTATTAGATAAGCATCCGAACGACCGCAACATACAGGGATATACAATGTAATACTGACTTATAATCACACACATACGTTGTACTTGATGGACTTTTCTTTTTTTGGTCTTTTTTTAAACTCACTTACTATGTAAAAATTTCATTATGATTTGAACTTCCGCATTTTCCGAAATGCAACACTGTTCAAATCAAGGTGGGCTCTCTTTCCATCACTAATAGATGGATGTCATAGTCCAATACTGGTTAGCAGTGTATAATAGAGGCCAGTCTCTTTTTAGACAACACATCAAAGATCGCAGGCAATCTAGAACAGTGTTATTTACTGTAAGTTTATAAAAACAGACATTGTGACCGCTGTACAAAAAGATGTTCTAATCTTTCTAACTGAACACCTACTGTATATTGGCATAGGTAGGTTAATAGACTGTCCTTCTGCATAGCAGTGCATTCAGTCTTGATGGACAATATTTTCTCTGACACATACAATTATTTCTAGCCAGTCGTTCTGAATAATTGCATGTCCAGCTTTGGCAGACATCTTTTTCTACATACAAACTTTTGTCTAACTTCCGCCTTCGAGGTCTCTTTGGTACTCCAAAATGAATGCACTTAGGGACCCTGTATAAATCGGAAAAAGACCTTTTGGGACACCTGGACCCTGTAGCAACACTTTGTATACACCTTTAAATTGACCCCAGTAATTGTTATCATTTCTCACTTTATCTGGCTGTCTTTATATTTCCATGATTGTATACATTTGTTGGAGGTGCTATTTGGTGCCTCCAGCAGGGGTACCCATGTCTAGTCAGCTAATAACCAATTTAATGTTTGTTTGCTTTCTAAGTCTTGTTGGCTGCTAACTGATTTGAAACTTGTTTTATTTTTGTACTTTTGTATGCACATTATTGCCAAGCAGACCCATCAAAACTGAAATCTGCTTATCTCTGTACCCTTCTATGCTTATTCTTGCCTAGGTTGTACTGTGCAATTTTGGGCATATAATGAAAATGAAATTTATCCTTTTATCAAAAAAAAATAGATTAAACCACAATCTCTAAATGCCCTATGCAAAGTCATATTGTGCCAATTCTTCAGAGAGCTGGCATTGGCCTGGAAGGAAAAGTTTGCCTATATCTGATGCAGAGAGACAGTAGACCGCATTGTCTGTGGTCATATTGCATTCTTGGTAAGTAAACAGAACTGTACCACCCAACTAGTTGACAGTTTACCGCAGACAGATTTCTCCCTTTGGTGTTTTTCCACTTTGTTAATGAATATGGTTATGTTAAGAAAATGAAATATTTTGCCCTTATCTAATCCTTCTACAGAAACATTGATCTTTATGGCTTTGGAGTGTGCCAAGCAGAATCCATAACTATTCGAACCAAGCAGAAAAAACACATCCAAATGTATGAAAACCAGGACAAATTAAAAAAAAAAAAGGACAACTAAACCCTAACTAGCAATGCACGTAAATAACTACATAAAACCCCATGAACACTTAATCTGAGTACCTTTGTGGCTTTTTCAGCTGTGTTTGCACATTTGTGTTTTCATTACAGGCTTGAATATTTTTTTTTTTTTAGCTAATGTAACCTGTGTTACTAGGCAAAGATATCCATAAAAAGTGCACAATGCATGCTTTTCACATGTTGTTCAGGTGCTTCCATTGAATTCAACTTGGTCCAAAGCACTCAACTTTGCTCCTAATGACATGTAATTTTTCAAGTTACAAGCTTTAAAGCGTGATTCCACGGACCTATTGTTTTTTTTTTTTTTTTTGTCTCATTGATAATGCTGTGCTCCCAGCATTCACCGCTTGATCCCACGCATGCTCAGTTACATCAGTGAGCAGCCGTAACCCTCGTCACGTGACCAGCGTCTTCCGTCTGAAATCTCACGAGATTTCAGGATGACGGCGTCCCCCACTGCTTCTTGGGAATACTGCAACACAGCTCCCAGGAGTCATTGCGGAGCCGGGGAAAGGTGAAAACCACGCCTACTCCCACGGGAGGAGAGACCGGAAGTCATTCTAATGCCGCGTACACACGAAGGGACAATCCCGCGGGATTATCCTCTGGACTGAAGTCCAGCGGATAATCCCCTCGTGTGTGGGCGCCGGCGGACTTTTTGGCGCCAAAGTCCGGCGGACTTTTTGGCGCCAAAGTTTTAAGTTTTGTTTTAAAATTATCCGCTGGACTTGGCAGTCCAGCGGACAATCCCGCCGTTAGTGGGCAAGTCCGCGGGACTTTTGAAATGAACGGACTTGCCGCTCATCGGCAAGTCCGTTCATTTAGCACGTGACTTCAGGTTACGTAGCTAGCGTAGGCAGTTGCTGCCGCCGCGCTAGCTCCGTGACCTGGCATGGATTTAAAGGGACTCCCCACGCCGAAAAAACGGCGTGGGGGTTCCCCCCAAATCCATGTCAGACCCTCATCCGAGCACGCAGCCTGGCAGGCCAGGAAAGGGGTGGGGACGAACGAGCGCCCCCCCCCCTCCTGAGCCGTACCAGGCCGCGTGCCCTCAACATGGGTGGTGCCCTGGGGAAAGGGGGGCCGTGCGGCCCCCCCACCCCAAAGCACCTTGTCCCCATGTTGATGAGGACAAGGGTCTCTTCCCGACAACCCTGGCCGTTGGTTGTCGGGGTCTGCGGGCGGGGGCTTATCGGAATCTGGGAGCCCCCTTTAATAAGGGGGCCCCCAGATCCCGGCCCCCCACCCTATGTGAATGAGTATGGGGTACGATGTACCCCTACCCATTCACCTAAGGTGTAAAATGTAAAGTACAAAAACACACACACTTTTGAAAAAATATTTTATTGCACTGCTCCGGGGGTCTTCTTCCGTCTTGGGGGTCTTCTCGCCGGACTCCCCCGCTCTCTTCTGCTCTTTTACCTAGCTCTTTCACGAGGGGGGGAGTCCGGCTACCTTCTTCGTCGTCGCCGCCGTCGTCTGGGGGTCTCGATCCGCCTTCGGGGGTCTTCCGGGGGTCTCTTCTGTTCTTGCGGCGGTCGTCGTCTTCCGCGCCGCCGGCGCCTTCTTCTTCTTCTTCTTCTTCTTGTCCTTCTTCTTGTTCTTCTTCTTCCGATGTTGACCCGACGCTCTCTCTGCCCGGAATGCCTGTGCCGCTCTGCGCTGAGACTTATATAGGGGAATGGGGACAGGGTCACATGTTCATGTCACATGGTGACCCCGCCCCCTTGCGATGTCACAGTCCCAGCATCCTCCGGGACTGTGACAACACAAGGGGGCGGGGTCACCATGTGACATGTGACCCTGTCCCCATTCCCCTATATAAGTCTCAGCGCAGAGCGGCACAGGCATTCCGGGCAGAGAGAGCGTCGGGTCAACATCGGAAGAAGAAGAACAAGAAGGACAAGAAGAAGGACAAGAAGAAGAAGAAGGCGCCGGCGGCGCGGAAGACGACGACCGCCGCAAGAACAGAAGAGACCCCCGGAAGACCCCCGAAGGCGGATCGAGACCCCCAGACGACGGCGGCGACGACGAAGAAGGTAGCCGGACTCCCCCCCTCGTGAAAGAGCTAGGTAAAAGAGCAGAAGAGAGCGGGGGAGTCCGGCGAGAAGACCCCCAAGACGGAAGAAGACCCCCGGAGCAGTGCAATAAAATATTTTTTCAAAAGTGTGTGTGTTTTTGTACTTTACATTTTACACCTTAGGTGAATGGGTAGGGGTACATCGTACCCCATACTCATTCACATAGGGTGGGGGGCCGGGATCTGGGGGCCCCCTTATTAAAGGGGGCTCCCAGATTCCGATAAGCCCCCGCCCGCAGACCCCGACAACCAACGGCCAGGGTTGTCGGGAAGAGGCCCTTGTCCTCATCAACATGGGGACAAGGTGCTTTGGGGTGGGGGGGGCCGCACGGCCCCCCTTTCCCCAGGGCACCCCCCATGTTGAGGGCACGCGGCCTGGTACGGCTCAGGAGGGGGGGGCGCTCGTTCGTCCCCACCCCTTTCCTGGCCTGCCAGGCTGCGTGCTCGGATGAGGGTCTGACATGGATTTGGGGGGAACCCCCACGCCGTTTTTTCGGCGTGGGGATTCCCTTTAAATCCATGCCAGCTTGCGGAGCTAGCGCGGCGGCATTTACTGCCTACGCTAGCTACGTAACCTGAAGTTACGTTCGAAATGAACGGACTGCTCCGTGTGTGGGCAAGTCCGTTCATTTTCAAAAGTCCCGCGGACTTTTGGCCGCCGGATTATCCGCTGGAGAAGTCCGTGCGTGTGTGGGCAAGTCCACACCCTCGGAAAGTCCAGCGGACCTAGCTGGAAAGTCCCGCGGGATTGTCCGCTGGACTAGGTCCGCCGGCAAAAGTCCGCACGTGTGTACGCGGCATAAGAATGACTACTAAAAAGGTAAATAATGCTTAATATTTTTTTTTAATGGTCGTTTGTGCATTTACTATAATAAGTGATTTTAATAAGATCAAGATGTCATTTTGAGTACCAAACCGCTTTAAGCAACACTCCTTTCAGGTGTAAAACAGGCACGACTGAATATAATAGAAATCCTAATGTCGAAATATGGAAGTGCTTCCAAGTTTCAAATCGCACTCTCAGGTGTTTTTGAGCCTCCTTATTCTTACCTGAGCTTTCAAATGGAGATAGAGCCAGCAACTCCAAAGTCTATATATAAATCTTTAATGCTACATATTCATAAGTTAAAAGAAGTGAACACTGATCAAGGCTATATGCTGAAACACGTGGCTTCTTTTAACTTTTAAAATTGTAGCAATAAAGATTGCTATATGAGCTTTGAAGTTGCTGGATCTACAGCTGTGTTCATAAGTTTACATACCCTGGCAGAATTTATGATTTCTTGGCCATGTTTCAGAGAATATGAATGATAACACAAACATTTCTTTCACTCGAGGTTAGTGTTTGGCTGAAGTAATTTATTCTCAATTAACTGTGTTTAGTCTTTTTAAATCATAATGACAACACAAACTACCCAAATGACCCTGATCAAAAGTTTACATACCCTGGTGATTTTGGCCTGATAACATGCACACAAGTTCACACAAATGGGTTTGAATGGCTACTAAAGGTAACCATCCTCACCTGTGATCTGTTTAATTGTAATGAGAGAGAGAGAGAGAGAGAGAGAGAGAGAGAGAGAGAGAGAGAGAGAGAGAGAGAGAGAGAGAGAGAGAGAGAGAGAGAGAGAGAGAGAGAGAGAGAGAGAGAGAGAGAGAGAGAGAGAGAGAGAGAGAGAGAGAGAGAGAGAGTGTGTGTATGTGTATATATATATATATATATATATATATATATATATATATATATATATATAAAAAGGTCATTGAGTTTCTGGACTCCTGACAGACCCTTGCATCTTTCATCGAGTGCTGCACTGACGTTTCTGGATTCTGAGTCATGAGAAAAGCAAAAGAATTGTCAAAGGATCTGCGGAAACAGGTACTATACAAAACAGGCAAGGGATATAAAAAGATATCCAAGGAATTGAGATTGTCAATCAGCAGTGTTCAAACTCTATATGAATAAGTGGAAAATGAGGAGTTCTGTTGAAACCAAACCACGGTCAGGTAGACCAACTAAAATTTCAGCCACAACTGCAAAGAAAAATTGTTTGGAATAAAAAGAAAAACCAAACACAAAATAACTTCAGGTGAAATACAGGACTCCCTGAAAACATGTGGTGTGGCTGTTTCAAGATACACAATAAGGAGGCACTTGAAGAAAGATGGGCTGCATGGTCGAGTCGCCAGAAGAAAGCCATTACTACACAAATGCCACAAAGTATCCCGCTTACAATATGCCAAACAGCACAGAGACAAGCCTCAAACCTTCTGGCACAAAGTCATTTGGAGTGATGAGACCAAAATTTTGCTTTTTGGCCACAACCATAAATGCTACATTTGGTTGTAGTGTTTATGGCCACAACCATAAACATTTGGAAATCTTAAAACGTGCAGTTCATGCAAGACAGCCCAAGAATTTACAGGAACTGGAGGCTTTTTGCCAAGAGGAATGGGCAGCTTTACCATCTGAGACGATAAAAAGCCTCATCCACAAATACAACAAATGACTTCAAGTGGTCATTGATGTTAAAGGGGGCAATACACGGTTTTAAGAATTGGTGTATGTAAACTTTTGATTAGGGTCATTTGGGGAGGTTCTGTTGTCATTATGATTTAAAAAGAGTAAACACAGTTGATTGATAATAAATGGCTTCAGCCAAACACTGACCATGAGTGAAAGAAAAGTATTTGTATTATCATTCATATTCTGTGAAAAATGGCCAAGAAATCATAATGGACGTGTAATGGACAGAGGCCATTCGAGCCAGAGCACCCCATCTCAGATTCCATTTCTGACTTAAGTGGTTTACCAGTTGTGAGCACTGCACTTGTGTTTGTCTTACCTGAGCTATTTAAAAACACATTTACCACAGCACTTCAACAATCAACATCAAGATTTTGATTCTGTTTAATGGTACCCATCTTTAAGTAATTGTATTTGTAAATGAATGTAGTGTACCATGCACTGTTCTCTGGATCTTTTCTACACCTTCTGCTATGAGTGGACGTGTCATATTGGTGAACAAAACTTGTGCACGGCCACACAACAGTTTTTCCTATGGTGACAACATTGCTTTTAGAGAGGCACAGGCTCCGACAGTGTTGTCCCTCTTGTACAGGAAGCTCTTTACTAGCAATATCAACATGGAAATAAGAGCCTGCAGAAACAAAACCAATCGTAAATCAATGGAGGGTAAGCTACCAAGCTTCTTTTTTTTTTTTTTTTTTTGCCTGGTGTACAGCACTTTAAACAAATCAAGGTATTTTTGTTTTACACCATCTGTTATTATGAGCTTTCATAGATTTAACTTAAATGAGCTCGTATATCAGCAATAGAGGCATCACCAAGGCTCCCTTAGATCCTAAAGGAAACTTCCACTAAAAGTATGATTTTTGACACCGCTGATGCCAAGTCTTATTGGCTTTAAAGAGGAAGTAAACCCTAATGGGTTTTACTTCCTCTTTTGCTAGCTGCAAAGCCTGCAAAAGAAAAAGCATAATGGGCTAGTATGCATTGCATACTAGCCCATTATGTGCCTTTTACCTGCAAAAGAATCCAGCGATATCCCCTGTGTGAGCAGCGTCCATCTTCTTGCCCTCTTCCTTCAGGGGGCGCGGACTCTGGTTCTGTGATTCGCTGGAGCCGCGTGACGTCACTCCCACGCACGGGAGCCGCGACTTGCGGAATATGCTAGGGAAGAAAGGTTTGTTTCTTCCCTGCACATGCGCCATACCAATTTCCGGCGGACTACAAGTGAAATATCCCATAAACAGCGCACAGAGATATTTCCACTACCTATAGGTAAGCTTTATTGTAGGCTTACCTATAGGTAAAAGTACAAAAAGTGGGTTTACAACCACTTTAATATAGCACAAGTCACTGACCTAGAAATAATACTATATGCCACAAGTAAAGTCAGAACTCTTGGTCTGCATGTGTGTTATGGGAGAGCAATTTTGAAAAGAGTGTAGCTATTGGATATATAGCATGGTAAGGCAACTAGTAATTTCAGAACCATGTATGGTACTTCCCTCAACACAGGTTTCCTGTAAGGCAGTGGTTCTCAACCTCAGTCCTTAACTACCTCAAACAGGGCACGTTTTGGAAATTTTCCCTAGATAAAAAAGCTCTCATAAATACCAAAGCATTGACATTGAGTAAAAGGACTTGTGCAAGGTAAAGGAAAATCTGAAAACATGACCCAGTTAATTGAAGTTAATTGAGTACTAAGGTTAGGAACCACTGTTGTAAAAGGACAGTTTCAGCCAAAACAGGTTGCTCCATTTTATGGTAGAGTTGGATGGGACTCTTGTACTCTCTATACAGCAGCCAAAATGTGAAAATATCACTAGACCCTGATGCAGGTTTGGCATGTGGAGCAGCCTTCAAGAAACTGTGCTGCTTGTTGTCATTAAGCCCAAGTTACATTTTCAATTCCTATGTAAATCCAATGCAAACTAGTAGGTCCTCAAAAATACTTTGAGAGAAATATATTGTTTAGTATTGGTAATGGAAAACACTGGAGTACCAGCAATGATCATAGAATGAGCAGCTTAGGGAAACTCTGTCAAAACTGTTGCAAATATTTATTATAGGCATCAAGAGGTGCCTGCCCACACCAGGCTTCCATATCTTGCCCATACAAAATCCTGGCCAGTCCTAAGAGCCTGCCTCTTTCCTATTGGTCCCTCACTCATGCCTTTCTCAGCATTTAATAGGAATATTCAGGAGGCAGGAAGAGGCCAGAAAACTTAAGCAGGATATGTAGGAGCTTGGCCATTCAGAACAGCCCATGATTTAATGGTACGGCAGATTGGAGGAGGCTCTTAGAACAGCCCATGATTTAATGGTACGGCAGATTGAAGGAGGCTCTTGGAACAGCCCATGATTTAATGGTACGGCAGATTGGAGGAGGCTCTTGGAACAGCCCATGATTTAATGGTACGGCAGATTGGAGGAGGCTCTTGGAACAGCCCATGATTTAATGGTACTTCAGATTGGAGGAGGCTCTTGGAACAGCCCATAATTTAATGGTACGGCAGATTGGAGGAGGCTCTTGGAACAGCCCATGATTTAATGGTACGGCAGATTGGAGGAGGCTCTTGGAACAGCCCATAATTTAATGGTACGGCAGATTGGAGGAGGCTCTTGGAACAGCCCATGATTTAATGGTACGGCAGATTGGAGGAGGCTCTTGGAACAGCCCATGATTTAATGGTACGGCAGATTGGAGGAGGCTCTTGCAGTCTCCTCTACTACTTTCTTGTTCAAGCAAAAAAAAAAAAAAACATGCACGGTTACCATTTGCATTTAGAACAGTTTAGCCCTCAGTGGAATACTGTTATACAAGTTGTGAAATAGTGATAGTTTCATAGCTATTCAAGTATAAAAATCTTTCCCATTCATTGGGGATGAAGGATCTGGAAAACTACTACACACTCTGAACTTTGGAACTTCCTAAAAAGGAACTGGCAAGGCAATGTGAAGGACATTTGACTTCATCTTAAATGTTTTTAAAGCTTCTTTATAATTTTAGTATTATGCCATCATGTTGGAATATGGGAAAATCGTGAGGAAATACTATTTACACCCCGTAACTTGTGCTAAAAAAAAAAAAATGCCCCATATACTTTTGTAAAACAACAATGCAGAACATCCATCTAACCTAAAGACCCCTCCCACCGATTAGGGGTCCCTGGGCATTTTTAACAGAAGACAATAAACACTGGAGGTAGAATGTATCCTTTGACTTGTCCAAACATCAACCATTCTGGATTGAAAAAAAAAGGAAAGAAAAATGACTAAACAGACCATATTGTGTTTGTTTTTCTTGTTCAGGGTCCAGATTTACAAGCATCCCTGTCTGTTGGCCTTGGATACAACCTTAAAAGCTGTTCTGCCCCTTAAAGGGAATCAAGTATGACATAATAACGAAGGCTGCTGAACTCTTGGCTTTGGCTTCAATGCATTCAAAGAGTCACTGACCCAGAACAAGTATAGAGATCATTTACAGCTGTTTTTTTTTGTGTCTGTGAATTAAAAGTACTTGAAAACACAATTTGCCAAGCAATTAGAATTTTTATAGAGGCCAGCAATGGCAATTCCAGTATCTCTCTCATGACTAAGTTACTTCAGATTTACTAAGCGAAGGACATATATTTTTTGTTCAGACTGGGTCACAGTGGTGTTTTTTTTTTTTCATTTCTGTGGTAGTTTTGGAGTCTGTAATTTTATGGCATTCAGCAACTATCCTTTCAAAGAACTTGTACAGAGATGTAGGCTGAGTTTGCATCCTCCTTAAAATCCTAGTTAATTGGCTGCCTTGCTGATCTTGCGATTTCTTTTGGAGAGGATGACCAACAAGTAGGCAGATAAGGCGCTCCAACTTGGTGATATTAAAATGGTTGTATACTTACCTGCTCTGTGTAATAGTTTTGCACAGAGCAGCCACTATCCTCTTTTTCTTAAGTCCCTTGCCGGGGCTCCTGGCCCCCTCCTGCTGAGTGCCCTCAGTGCAAGCAGCTTGCTGTGGGGGCACCTGAGCCGAGCCGCTGCTCTGTGTCTATTCAGACACTGAGCCGCCCCCCCATCTCTCTTCATTGGCTCCCTTACTTTGATTGACAGCAGTGGGAGCCAATGGCACCCTCTGCTGAGTCTCAACCAACCGCGCAACATCGCTGGATCAAGATGAGGCTCAGCTAGGTATTAGGGGGGCTTCTGCACACAGAAGGTTTTTTTAACTTGATGCATAGAATGCATTAAGATATAAAAACCTTCAGCCTTTATAACCACCTTAACTTCTTAAACTTGCTGCATGCACTTTTCAAGCCACTAACTCAAAAAGTACTGAAGCTAAACACAGGCAGATAACTAGAATTTAAAAAAGGAGGTCACCATCAGTAGCCTCGATATTTCTCTTTGAATTTTGATCACTGATTCTTTTTGCCAGAACATTTTACTTATGTTTTGCATGTGCTGTCATTAATATGAAGCTGCTCCCTTTGGCACCTTTGAAAAATTAGCATTTTTGACTGCGCACTTTGGACACCAACTAGGTGGTCTTTTGCATGGCTGTAAAAACTCTCATATCAAAGTGTCAACTAACATGCCTCTTTTATAGCTGACACTTGCTGCTAATCGGCCAAAAATTGTTAAGATTCATCTTTTCAACCCTATTTGAAATTGTAATCTGGTTATTTAAAACTAAAGCATCATTCCAGTGCTATTGAAGTCTTTGGTCAATGAGGGACAGGTGATGATTTGACACCTTTTGAGGAATCGTTGACCACATAAAATATTAACGTGTTCATGCAATTTAGTTTGTAGTTGTAGTAAATAGTTGTTTTTAATCTCTCTTTAAATCAGCAGATTATAAATGTCAACTGCCATGACTGTCCTTTTTCAGGCATTTTCCATTAGGGGTTACAACTTTGCCACCATGTCACATGCACCCCTTTCTGGAAATTACAAAGGGCTGGGAGGACATACACTACACTGCACAGGCACAGTCTACCGATATCACTATTTGGAAGTCAGTGCAGAATAATGATGTACTGGCAACAAGTGCAGGTAGACAGGAAGTGTTCGAAATAGGCTGGAACAGATCAGTAGAAAGTAAAGATGAATTCCAGAAATTCAGACACTTTGTAAAATGTGGCGGCACACTATGAATTAAAAATGTAACCTCCTGCGTTCAGGTGTGGCGTTAAAGATAGCCAAAGAGTTATCCTCTTAGCTAATTTTGTAGGTATAGCGCACAAACGTCTTGCTGACCTCTCAGGACTGTGGGTATCCTTCGGCAAACTATAAAACAAGGAGAGAGGGCGCACCGACCTAGTGTTCTGCTATTCATGTGTTTGGCACAGAGAAAGAGGGCTTAACCCTTGAAACGTGTTAGCCGTTGCCAGGCGTTAGGAGGTCTTCCTGTGCCATCAGTGGACTATGGTGGATTTGGATGCGTTCTCATCAGCTTTTCTAGGTATGCTTCCACATGATATGCGTTTGTGAGTATTCACTTGTTATTTATTTCTCTAATAAAATTGTGTTATGATAATGCACTTGGTTGTTGTGACCTCTCTTTTGTTGTTTATCACTATGAGTGAACTCCAAGGAGGTGCATGACATCTCAGGAATTTATCTCCTATTTAAATCTGACAGGTTTATGGCTCTGCTGGAGCATACACTGACTGACACACAGAGCAGCTATGGCTGACATTTCCCTCTGCTGCCCTTTCAAAGAAGCCTTTGTATTTTGTAAAGGAGTTCATATAATACAAAGGCTTATGTGACTGGGCAAGAAGGGGGGAGGAGGCATGCACAGCAGCTGCACCGACTAATGCTGAAGATGACTAGACTTGAAGCATCAGCGGCAGGCTCACGGAAATACAGCGATCGCCATCTTTCGGGAGTGCAATATGTAAAAAGATAAGCCCAGGAGGTCTCATAAGGAAAAGGGGTGATTATTGGCGCAAGATGGGAACACGGCTCTGCAAACAACCACCGTCACGATTGTGCCCATATAAAGCCCTCTTCCAACATGGCTCCATAATGGCCTGAAGAAGGAGCACATGTTCCGCGAATGTGTCGCCGATGCTGAGACATCCCAGTGTTGTATCTGGGAAGTGACATCCCCAGCCCGCCAGTGCGTTCCAGGAAGCGCCAGAATCCACCGGCGCCAACCACCTGCACAACTGGATGGATGACCACGTCCCTCGGGGACGCCCCAGACAGCACTGCCAAGGACCCTACCCGACACACAGTGCTTAGTTACTGTATATGCCTGATTTCAACAAAACTTGTAAGTTTGATTTTAACTTTAACAAATCCTTGCTACAAAGCTACACTAAGAAGGCGCTTGTGCTTCTCCTTCTGTTGCAGGAGATCTCATGCAGCTCTTTAGACTTAACTCCTAGTGTGCTTTCAGGTTTTTAAAAAACGTCCCTGGAATTCAGCCTTAATGCAGAATAGGATGAAAAAAATGGATGAAAATCATATTTCATGGAACAAAAAAAATTAATAAAATTGCCAAATATTTACAATACACTACTTTAGCAAATTTAACATCATCCAGTTAGGGTTTGAATCTACTTTAACCACTTCCAATCCGAGCCAAGCAGCAATTTTTCAACCTTTTTACTACTAGGTGAAAGTGCTGACCACTACACTACTGTGCCGCCCATTGCAGCTTAACAATCATTCGATGTGATGGCTGCATCAGTTTTCCTTTTCTAGGCTTTTTTTCCCCCTCTGTTTTCACCTGGTGATCCAACCAGTAACACACTTCTTGTATTAGAGTGTCTACACTCTGAAAGAAGGAGCCACCTTTGGACAGAAACATTGATATCTTAGGCCCCTTTCACACCTAAGCGTTTTTCATGCGGTGCAGCGCTAAAAATAGCGCCTGTTCACCGCATGAAAAAATCCTGCCCCTTTAACTCCAGTGTGAAAGCCGGCGGGCTTTCACACTGGAGCGGTGCGCTAGCAGGATGACAAAAAAAGTCCTGCTAGCAGCATCTTTGGAGCGGGATAGGAGCGGTGTGTTCACCGCTCCTATACCGCTCCTTCCCATTGAATAGAATGGGACACCGCGGTGAAACCGCGGCAATACCGCCGCAAAGCGCCGCTACGGCAGCGCTCTGCGGGGGTGTTTAACCCCTTTTCGGCCGCTCGCGGGGGTTAAAACCGCACCGCGAGCGGCCGAATACCGCGGTTAAAACGACGGTAAAGCAGCGCTAAATATAGCGCTGCTTTACCGTCACCGCGGCTCCCCGCCCAGGTGTGAAAGGGGCCTTATAGAAAGAGGAGTGTTTGTACTAGCAGATTTAGATCCAATAAAATATTGTGACCAAACTCCAGCTAACACTTTTTAAGCAATTGAAGCAACATTCTTTTCTTTTTACATAAATAAAAGCGGATTATTGTAAGCACCCTTGTCAATGGTTAATGATTTGTCTAATCCCTTTAACCGTATCTGCAGGACAGCCTGTTCAGTTGAAAAACAAAAAGACATACTGGCTAGATCACCAGGTGAAAATAAAAAAAAGAAAGCCTAAAAAAAAGAAAATGAATACAGTCACCACATCTAAAAATTGGTAAGCTGCAATATAATAAAATGTTTTCTTTTGGGTTTAATACGGCTGTAGATTGGGACTAAGAAGTAATTTTCCATATATTACACCCTATGAGAATTATATCTAGTTCTCAATACCAATGCAAATCTGCTGAAACCCAAATATAATAAGGTCAATGAACAGGGGTGTATCTCGAAGGAAATACTGAACAGAGAATGTTCACTTACAAATTAAGGTGTCATTGTTCAAGGAACCAACTATTTTGCAATCCATTATTTTTTCTCTTTTTTTAGTATTTGACGAGAATATTTAGTTTGAAATGATGCCACCAGCTTTTGAAAATATCCCAGCTCACAAAGACTGGAATCATTTTTCTCAGAAATGAAATCTAAGCAAACTCCTGCCTTGCTAGCTCAAACCCACACAAAGAAAAACTGCAGACGACAAAAAGAAGGGGGGGGGGGGGGGGGAGAAAAAAAAAGGCAAGAATCACTTTTTATTAATAACATACAATAAATCACAGAGAGGTATGAATCACTGAGACAAATGGAGAGTAAGGCCCCAGTCACGGAAAACACACAATGTAATTGAAAGCTGTGAAATGCCTGTAAACCCCAGGCTTGCTGCTGATCCTTCCAAGTGATGAGAGAATCATTTCTCCATGAGCAGCAAAATCAGCAGCAATCAGAATCAAGGAAAAAATTGCAATCATTAATAAAACCCGACTGAGCAATAGTTGCATCTAAACTCACTATATAAAAATAAAGCTAAAAAAAAAAAAAAAAAAAAAATACGACTTTTTAAAAAAAAAAAAAAAGTTTGTGATAGTCACGAATGTTAAAAATGAGTGCAGGACTTGGCTAGTTCTCATTATCTTCATACCATGACAGTCAGTGGCTGTCATATGCACAGACACAACAGTCAAAGCAGGGTGGGCACAGATATCAAATTCTGGGTATCTCTTGGGCTGCAATCACATTAATGCATTGTGGGCACACAAGATTAGACATTAATTTTTCCATTTTTACAACTCATATTAAAACGCACTGCTGTATGTGTTATTCATTTTGAAAAGGCACCCCAATGGAAGTCCCCAATGTAGCAAGATACATAGGTGCAAACACTCTGTTACCATAGATGACCCCACTGAATTTCACGAAGTAAATATCTTTATCAGAATATATATATATATATATATATATATATATATATATATATATATATATATATATATATATATATATATATATATATAATATATAATATATATATATAAAAATAAATTCCACAAAGTGGAAACTGCATAAACAATATGTACAGTGCCTTGAAAAAGTATTCATACTACTTGAAATTTTCCACATTTTGTCATGTTACAACCTAAAACGTAAATTTATTTTATTGGGATTGTATGTGACAGACCAACACAAAGAAACACAATTGTGTTTTTCTTCAGCAGGGACAGCTGCTCAGAGTTGATGGGAAGATGGATGCAGCCAAATGCAGGGCAATCTTAGAAGAAAACCTGTAATGCCGCGTACAAACGAGCGGACTTCTCGTCAGACTGAACTCTGAAGGACTTCCACTGAGTTCCGCCGAAACGGACTTGCCTACACACGATCACACCAAAGTCCGATCGTTTAGAATGTGATGACGTACGACGGAACTAGAAAAAGGAAGTTCAATAGCCAGTAGCCAATAGCGGCCCTTGCGTAATTTTTGGTCTGTCAGGACAGCATACAGATGAGCGGTTTTCTCGATAGGAACTGGATCCAGCTGAAAGATTTGAAACTGTTCTATTTCTAGGTCCGTCAGAATTTTAGAAAGAAAGAGTCAGATGAAGCCCACACACGATCGGAATGTCTGACAGAATGATTCTGTCTGACCTTTTCTGCCGGAAAGTCCGGTCGTGTGTATGCCGCATTAGAGTCTGCAAAAGAATTGAGACTGGGGCAGAGGTTTACCTTCCAGCAGGACAACGACCCTAAACATACAGCCAGAGCTACAATGGATTGGTTTAGATCAAAGCCTATTCATGTGTTAGAATGACCTAAATCCAATTGAGAATCTGTGGCAAGACTTGAAAACTGCTCTTCACAGATGCTCTCCATCCAATCTGACAGAGCTTGAGCTATTTTGCAAAAAAAGAATGTGCAAAAATTTCACTCTCTAGATGTGCAAAACTGGTGGAGACATCCCCAAAAAGACTTGCAGCTGTAATTGCAGCGAAAGGTGGTTGTACAAAAGTATTGACTCGTGGGGGCTGAATACAAATGCACACCACACTTTTCACATATTTGTAAAAAAAAAAATGTAAAACCATTTATCATTTTCCTTCCACTACACAATTATGTGCTACTTTGTGTTGGTCCATCACATAAAATCCCAATACGTTTTTGGTTGTAACATGACAAAATGTGGAAAATTTCAAGGGGTGTGAATACTTTTTCAAGGAACTGTATAACCAAAATGGTAACCATGGATTTTCAAGGCACCATAAGCAAAGGTTCTGACCTCTTAAAAACAATTCTTCATGGTCATTTATTTCAGTATCATATTAAAAACAAATTGGCATATAGATATAAAACCATAAAAGTTCAAGTCTTACACAGAGATTGTGTAAATGGTATTATCTGTCCTGCGATATGTAAATTAAAACAGCAGCAAGCCTGGTGTTTACACTCACATGGAAAGCCCCATTGATAGCATCCCATTGGACGAAACGCGTCAACACGGAGATTCTGATGCTGACGTCACGGCGCTGTGCGATCAGGGTCAGCAGCGGCTTTTCTTAAAGGGCAAGTTCAACTTTACAGAAAAATCTGTAAGGTGAACTTACACTGGACCCCCTCCCCATCGTAACCGGACCCACTGTACCTAAAGCCAGCATTCTCCCGCACTGACACATTGGAAAGCCGCTTTACCGGTCCGGGGAGCAGAAATCCCCCGTGGGTTAATCTCCTACACGTACCTCATAAAGGTACGTATAGGAGGCAAATTGCCACATGGGCAGCGCCGATCAATCCGAACACGCATAGCCTGTCCGGTCAGCACTGGAGAAGAGGAGAGAAAGCTGTGGTAAAATGTAAAATCCCAGGAACGATAAAGCGGTTATACGATGTGTCAGTGCGGGAGATTGTCGGCCTCAGGTACAGCGGGGGGGGGGGGGGTCCAGGGGGTAAGCTCACCTTACAGATTTTCTGTCAAGGTAAACTTACACTTTAACTGCATTTTGGCTGTTATGTGTTTGTTAATAAACGCACTACATTATTGGAATTTTCTTCTGGCTCTTGGTGAGCTTGATCTACCCTCAGCTGGAAGCATATGAGGAGATGTCATTGAAGTTTACATGCCGCCTGTGGTTTCTGTGAGACCTCTATGTTTGCTTGGGCGCGTATTCTGTAGTAATGGTAGCCATTCGCTTTGGCAAGTTTTGAATTAATTCAATGTTGGTGGCTGGTCACTGGAGCACCTTCTGAGGAATATCTACATGAACACTGCCGTTGTTATAACCAATATCTGTTTTCACTGATTATACTTTTTGTGGGACTCTACTTTGCAATCATTGGACTTTATATCTTGGAACTGTATATTTACATGTCATATTACTTTCTATGGTACTCTAATTTACTTATTTATTTAAGGTGCTAGGCTTTTGATCAGTGGCGTCACTAGGGTTGGTGTCACCCGGTGCGAAAAAAAAATGGTGTCACCCCCCCCCCACCAACTTTAGTCCCCCCCTCAGTACAGACCCCCTCCACTAACTACAGACCCCCCTCCCGCAGTATAGATCCCCCTCCCTCAGTACAGACCCCCACACCAAGTACAGACCCCCACACTAAGTACAGACCACCCTCCATCAATATAAACCTCCTCCCTCAGTACAGACACCCCTTCAGTGCAGACCCCTCCATCAGTACAGACACCCCCCTTAGTGCAGTCACCCCCCAGCAGTACAGATACCCCTCCCAGTGCAGACCCCCCCCAGCATTACAGACAACCCCCTCAGTGCAGACCCCACCAGCAGTACAGATACCCCTCTTAGTGCAGACCCCCCCCCCCAGCATTACAGAAACCCCCCTCAGTGCAGACCCCCCCAGCAGTACAGACACCCCCCCTCAGTACAGACATCCCCCCTCAGTGCAGACCCCCCCAGTGCAGATCCCCCCCAGGGCAGGCCCCCCCAGCAGTACAGATATCCCCCCTCAGTGCAGACCCCCCCAGTGCAGATCCCCCCCAGGGCAGGCCCCCCCAGCAGTACAGATATCCCCCCTCAGTGCAGACCCCCCCAGTGCAGATCCCCCCCAGGGCAGGCCCCCCCCAGCAGTACAGATATCCCCCCTCAGTGCAGACCCCCCCCCCCCCCCCCAGTGCAGATCCCCCCAGGGCAGGCCCCCCCAGCAGTACAGATATCCCCCCTCAGTGCAGACCCCCAGTACAGACCCCTCAGTGCAGACCCCAGTACAGACCCCCCAAAAGACAGACAGTACAGACCCCCCAGTGCAGACATCCCCCCTCAGTGCAGACCCCCCAAAGTACAGACCCCCCAGTGCAGACACCCCCCAGTGCAGACACCCCAAAAGACAGACAGTACAGACCCCCCAGTGCAGATATCCCCCCTCAGTGCAGACCCCCAGTACAGACCCCCCAGTGCAGACACCCCAAAGTACAGACACCCCCCCCCCTGGGTGCAGACACCCCCCAGTGCAGACCCATCCCTCAATACAGACACCCCCATCATAGACCTCAGATACAGACAGCGGTGTGTGTCCCTCGAGCTCCTCCTCCTTTGTGGATGTAAGCAAAGGAGGGGGAGGCGGCTTCGTTCCGCTCTGCTCCGCTGAGGGACACAGCCGCGGCGACGGTGAGACACGGCGGCTGGCGGTGTTAGCGGTGCCGCTACCCACGGGTGTCACCCCTTTGGCGGGTGTCACCCGGGTGCGGCGCGCACCCCCCGCACCTGGCTAACAACGCCACTGCTTTTGATTTCACTTATACAGATATACTCCACAAAACCCTGCCACAATGCCACTGTGTAACAATCATAAGTATGCATGCATTCAGTTCAAAGTCCACCGTGTTTCAAAGTGTAGTTAGTTAAAACTCAACGCATTTCACAACCATCATCGTTGCTTCCTCTGGAGTTCAGTACAGAGAAATCACAACTTTTTCAATAACTGGGTGGAGTGCGAAGTTGCCAATGGGCCCATTGCATCCATTCAGGTGACGACCCCAATCCCTCTCCACCCAAAGCAGGCCACTGGAGCAACCAGGAGGCACCAACACACCACACACACACACAACCGGAGAACAGGTGTCCATGGAAATTATAATAGGGTCCTCTGAGACATGGGTGGCCTTGTGCACATGCTACAGTGGAAGGATGCCCACTTCTCAGTAGAAGTCACTATTTCCTCAAAGAGTATAAATTGCTCAATAAAAATTTATTGCATAAAAATAATATACTCACAAAAGAACTGAATAAGCTCACATCACATAAAACCAATGAATCTGACAGCTAGACATGGCTGTCCAACCATCTGAACCTGGATTGTCAACCTGGGAACAATTTCAAAGTTATTACATGCCATTATTTAGGTGTTTCAAGGGTGCACCCTCTTCATCAGAGCCCAAGTAGTACAAAATGGTGCAAACGCAGCTGTTCCTGTGACATTTACTTAACAACAGGTATTGCGGAAAGAGAGGAATGAGGAGAACAGGAGTGAAGCTGTGGGTGGACATTCAACAAAAACTAACAAGTCCAAAGTAATGGATTTGTTTAAAATGTTTTATTAGAACATCACATTTAAACCACCCACAAATAAATCTAATACACCTTAATAAAGAAAGTGAATTGCTTCAAGCTAGATCTGGAAACATAAAAGAAGAATCATTTGATGGAGGAATATTTTAATGGATGTGTAGCAGTAGAGAGTAGTGCAATATTTGAGCATTCTGAAGGCAATGTAACAGATACCAATCAATTCCAAAACAGTTACAATTACATTAACTACACGGTTTCATACCATCGTAATGAGCTCTACCAGGTCAGGATTGGTGAATTTTGAGCACAGTAATGTGCATCTGAATTTGGCTGACAGCGGTGTTATAATTGGAAGAGAAAGAGCAACAACTTGCCAAAACGTTGTAAACAGCGACATTTCCCCTTTTTGACACAACCGTCGCACCTGAACATAGAAAAATCATGCAGACGCAAAACAAAGGAGGTTACTACCAGTCTGTCCATGTTTCTTGTGCCAGAATTTTGAAGCAGATACATTAATAAAGTCCCCTCTCTGTGTGTTAAGGTACTCTGCATTAGAAAAAAAGTGTAGTTGCATTATCACGTGTTGCAGTGTAATGACAGTCCATTCAAAATGCACATAAATTAAAGCTGAACTCCAGGCTAAAGAAAAGCCTTGTGTATCCTTACATAAATCGTGATGTCCTTTGTGTATTTCTTCTACTTTTGTGGAGCATAAAATTCCTGCATTTTGCCTCTGTGCAGGAGTTTTCTGTAATAAAGACCAATTACTGCTGCTCTCTCTCTCTCTCTCTCTCTCTCTCTCTCTCTCTCTCTCTCCTTGTGCAGGGCTGACTGGTCTTATATCCACCATCTTCCGCAGTTTTCTGCAGGCAGCCTGCAGGGGGGCCTAGTGGGTCCCTCCCTTAGGTAAAGAGCACATCCTTTGCAAAGAAAACGAAGAAAGCAGTTGGATGTGCGGGTATATTACACAGTACATAAACATGCATGATTGCATAGAGGAAACCTTTTGATGCTGGTCCCAATTTGTAGAACTAATAGGGGCCTAGAAAACATTACAAGCTGATTGACAAGATATGTTTTATTAGCTGGCTAGACCATTCTGGAGGTCCAAGATGAAACACTTAGTGGGAGTTGGAAACAGCAATGTGAATTGTGCCCCCTACGATGTCATCTGGTGGGTTTTGTAAACTCTAGGTAGCTCCAGAATTTAAAAGAGATTTAAACATCCAATTGTAGTTTGTCATTTTGGCCAGGAAATCTCATCACACACACATCTCTACTAGTCAAGAACTTCACTCAAGCACTGCCTCAGCACTATTGCTTCCTAGGGTAATTTAACAACTTCCAAGGTCTACTCTCTGATTACTGTAAAAAAAAAAAAAAGTGATGGTGCCGATTCACTGTTCAATGAGCAGGCTAGAGGTAGAAAAAAATAGAAGAAGCCAACTTCATGGTTTAGGAACATACATTGGTTATTTAAAAGTATTTGTATGGACTAATGAAAAGAAATGAGGAACAGAAAAAAAAAGTTGATGCTCAAAGTTTACCTTTCTGCTCTGTGAAGAAGAAAAAGGGACTATATAGGCTTTACATTTGGACTGGTTTCCTTTACCCAAGTATTTAATAAAATAGGCACCTGTATGTGTATTATGTTACCTGTACCTGTATTATGTTTAATTAGAATGTAGCTCAGTGGTCCTGTAAGATATAATATTTCGTTATACTGTGTGCCCTTACATGTAGAAGAATGACAATAAACCTTGATTTGACTATATTAACGAATCCTCTAAGGATATTCACAATCAAAATGCCATTGACAGATACCTACAAATCTATGTCCAAATACCCTAAAATATAAAAAGCAACAAACAATTCTCACTGCAGAGGACAGCCATTTCTGAAACCAAAATCCAAAGTAGAGTTCTAGGTAAGTAAAAGTAATCAAGATTTCAACTTCTTTTTAACCACTTGCCGACCAGCTCACGCACATTTACTGCTGCAGGTTGGCAGCGCTCCACAAATCGTCGTACCTGTACGTCAGTCCATGCATGCAAGTCCTGCTACAAACGTCATTAACAGTAAAAACAATAAAAAAAAAAAATATATAAAAAATAGTCCCTAAATTTATCCCATAGTTTGTAGACGCAATAACTTTTGTGCAAACCAATCAGTATTAGCTTATTGCGATTTTATGTAACAAAAATATGTAGAATACATATTGGCCTAAACTGATGAATACATTTATTTTTTTTATATATTTTTTTTTTTGGATATGTATTATAGCAGAAAGTAAAAAAAAAAAATTGTTATTTTTTTTCCAAAATTATCACTCTTTTTTTGTTTATAGCGCAAAAAATTAAAAACCGCAGAGGTGATCAAATACCACCAAAAGAATGCTCCATTTGTGGGGGGGGGGGGGAAGGACATCAATCTTGTTTGGGTACAACGTCACGCGACCAGTCAGTGCGTTCCCCTCCCTCCTCCTCTCCTTGTCACGGGGAGCTGCAATCTCCGTGTGTGTGTCACAAAGCTGAATTGTTCATCAGCCCCTGTAACAATGTCTTGCCTCCTGTAATAGACGGCACACTGCTGGGAAATTGAATCAGTGTGATGTGTATCATAGGAGGCAGGACCTTGTTACTGTGGCCGCCTGGTCCAGGAAATTCAAATCCAGCTCCGTGACACAGCAGGAAATCACCGCTCTGTGTGATCCGGAGGCAGGACTGCATCTGCATCTGACAGGCACCGGTGAGGCTGCATTGACCTCTTGTATCATGTCTGCAGTCTCTGACCATCTCCTGTATCTGTGTATCAGGTCTGCTAGAGGTGCACCGAATGAAAATGTTGCTAATACTATTAGCAGTGTAGTGTGTTTAATTTAAAGTTATGCCGCGTACACACGGTCGGAATTTCCAACAGAAAAAGTCCGATGGGAGCTTTTCATCGTATATTCCCACCATGTGTATGCCCCATCGGACTTTTTCTGTTGAAAATTCAGACGGACTTAGAGAACATGTTCTATATTTTTCCAACGGAAAAAAATGCCTATTGGAAAAACCGCTCGTCTGTATGCTGTTCCGACGCACCAAAAACCATGCCTGCTCTGAAGCAAGTACAAGACGGAAGTGATCGGTCAGATAAAACTAGCGTTCGTAATGGAGATAGCACATTCCTCACGCTGCAAATTCTGTGATCTTTTAATGCAGCGCATTCTTTTGTGCTTTATAATGCTAGAATAATGAAGTTGTTTTACTGCTGATATTCACACATAGTTCTTACAAACTAATTTCTTTATTATTTCTCCTGATCTCATGAATAATCTTTTAATTTTTTAAGGCCAGATCCATAATGATGGTTAGAATTATTTTTTATAGTCATCTTTTTTTTTTTTCCATCAAGATCTCCTTTTTTTTGGATTATTGAAAAATTATTTTCTAGTGATCTCCATATATAATGATTTGTTTTCTTTGTGTGTCAAGTTACCACAATAACATTATTATCTTGTATTTTTTAACCTCAAGGAGGTTGGCGTCCCTTGTTAATTTGACAATGTCTTTTTGAAATGTACCTGCCTACTCACAAGCTGTACTTTTTGTAGAAAAACACATAGGCAAGTATTTTCAGAAAAATATCCAATAGGGTGAATCGTCTCTCACCAAACTTCTTCGAACACGAGATAAACACGAGATTAGTAGGAGCCCAAAGAGTGGCACAGTGGCTATTGAACTTTCTTTTTATAGTGCCGTCGTACGTGTTGTACGTCACCGCATTCTTGACGGTCGGAATTTGGTGTGACCGTGTGTATGCAAGACAGCTTGAGCGGAATTCCGTCGGAAAAACCTTCAGAGAGTTTATTCCGACGGGAAAACTGGTCATGTGTACAGGGCATAAGAGATTGCAGACATGATACAAGAGATGGTCAGGCTGCAGACTGCATTTTTCTTGAGCCTTTCTTGCAATAAAGGTGCCAATAATGGCCAACAATAAATTCATATTAATTTAGATTGATATTAATTAAAAAGCTGAATACAATTATATATAAAAATATAAATATTTTTTTTAAACAGTAATTTTCATTCGGTCCACCTCTAATTTTATTCCCTGCAGATTTTGTAAGTTTGCCCACTTACAAAGAAATTAGGGGTCTATAATCGTTATTATAGGTGTATTTTAAATGATAGAGACAGCATATCAACCAAACATCCAGAAAAAACACGATACAAATATTATAAATTGAGTTGCAGTTCAGCAAGTAAAATAAGTATTTGATCCCCTACCAACCAACAATAATTCTGGTTGCCACAGACTGGCTACAGTAGGTGCTCATGTGGTACACAGATTAGTCCTGTCAATTTAAGAAGGTGCTCCTAACAACAACTCGTTATGTGTATAAAAGACATCTGGCCACAGACTCTCTTTCTTCCATTCAAACCTCACCATCATGGGCAAGACCAAAGAGCTATCAAAAGGACGTCAGTGACAAGATTGTATACCTGCACAAGGCTGGAATGGGCTACAAGACCATTAGCAAAAAGCTTGGTGAGAAGGAGACAACTTTTGAAGCAATTATTTGCAAATGGAAGAAATACAAAATAACCATCTATTGCCCTTGGTCTGGAGCTCCATGTAAGATTTTGCCTCACGGGGGAAGGATGAACATGAGAAAAGTGAGGGATCAGCCCAGAACTACTCGGGAGGAGCTTGTGATTGAGCTCAAGGCAATTGGGACAACAGTCGCCAAAGAAACCATTGGTAACACAATATGCCGCCATGGATTAAAATCCTGAAGGGGCCAACAAGGTCCCACCCCCACCCCTCAAAAAGGCACATGTACAGGCCTGTCTGAAGCTTGCCAATGAATATCTGAATGATTCAGAAAAGAATTGGGAGAAAGTGCTGTGGTCAGATGAGACCAAAATTAAGTTCTTTGGCATTAAAAGGAGAAGTCCAGCGTGAGCTCGTTTGACTGGGCTTCTCCTATGGGTCACAGGAGTGCAATTAGTTTTGCACTCCAGTGACCCATTTTCAGCAAAGAGCGGTCTGAAGTCCGCTCTCTGCTGACCTCACAGAACTCAGTCCAGGCACAGCGTCATCACGACATTAAAGTCTGGATCCGCCAGGTGCATGGACTGATGCCCGTCTCAGCCTCTCAGTGAGCCGCTGAGAGCCTGAGACGGCCGTTCCCCGCCCCCTACACAGCTCAGCGCTCAACTAAGCGTGGGGGGCAGAGTGGAGAGCCGCTGACTGATAGTTATCGGCTCTCTGTTAATGCATAGAATGCATTAACATTAAAAAAACCTGACTTTACAACTCCTTTAATTTGATTCGCCGTGTTTGGAGGAAGAAAAATGCTGACTATAGCCTTAAAGAGGAGGGTCACCTGAAAAAAGAAGACGATTGCTCGTCTCTCGGCTGCCCCCGCCGCCATCCTCTGTCAGGGAATCAGGAAGTGAAGCTTGTTCCCAGTTCCCTACTGCGCATGCGCGAGTCGCGCTGCATGTCTTTATTGGTCCCCGTTGTGTCCTGGGAACTGTGTTTCCTAAGACACAACTGGGCATCTTCGGATATGGGCGGGCCAGCTCCGGCTAGCTAGTCCCGGAAGTGGGTGCAGATACCTGTATTATACAGGTATCTGCACCCCCCCTCCCCCCTGAAAGGTGCCAATTGTGGCACCGGAGGGGGGGGAGGAATCCGATAAGCGGAAGTTCCACTTTAGGGTGGAGCTCCGCTTTAAGAACACCATCCCTACAGTCAAGCACGGAGATGAAAAAATTATGCTTTGGGTCAGTTTCTCTGCTAAAAGGTACAGCCAACTTTGCCGCATTGAGGGGCTAATGGATGGGGCCATGTATTGTAAAACCTTTGAGGAGAACCTTCTTCCCTCAGCCAGAACACTTAAGATGGGTCGTGGATGGGTCTTTCAGCATGACAATGACCCAAAACATACTGCCAAGGCAACAAAGGAGTGGCTTAAGAAGTAGCACAATAAGGTCATGGAGTGACCTTGCCAGTCTCCAGACCTTTACCCTATGGAAAGTTTATGGAGGGAGATGAAAATTCAAGTTGCCAAGCGATAGCCAAGAAACCTTAAGAAATTAGAGAAGATCTGTAAAGAAGAGTGGACCAAAACCCCTCCTGATGTGTACACACCTGGTAACCAACTACAAGAAACATCTTACCTCTGTGCTTGTCAACAAGGTTTTCTCCACCAAGTACTAAGTCAAGTTTTGCTTGGGGATCAAATACTTATTTTACTCACTGAACTGCAACTCAATTTATAACATTTGTATCATGTGTTTTTTTTTCTGGATTTTGGGTTGATATTCTGTGTCTATCATTTAAAATACACCTATGATAGAGACCCTTCATTTATTTTTTGTAAGTGGGCAAACTTACAAAATCTGCAGGGGATCAAATAATTATTTTCCCCACTGTATCTAGCATATCCTTGTATCCGGTAAGATAATATTTGGTTACTGCACCATATCGCTCTGTGTGTCCTGCCCAATGGCAGAATTGATGACATGACATAACTACACATTTATAACAAGGCTCAGTTTAGCCTCTTGTAAAAAGAATATGGCAATGCATCTAACTTTATTAAAGTTGCCAAAAGTTTACTCCCGGAATGGTGCTTGGCCTTTTTTTACAATATTCCAGTATCAGGAGCCTCACTGTGTCTAAGGCTAGCTCTGTATCTATTGTTCTAGGAAAGCGATTAAAAAAGGTTTGAAATCAGTGACTCCGCTTACTAGCCAGTAAAGTAGAATTTTCAGAGGTATCTCTGCAAAGCCAACCGAGGTTCTCTCAGAAAGTGTTTACTTTAAAGTGCTCAGTCATTTGTGGCCAAAGAGAAGGGTTATGTTGAATGTAGCGACTACATTTTAGCCTTAATCTATACTTTATATTTCTTTGCATGAAATAGATATTAGAATTCTACCAGTTTTTTATCCAAAAATCGTCATGCCTAAGTATGTACAGTTTGAGAATAAAGGCACTGCTGTCCCTAAAAGTCGGTCTCAGGAGACTTGGAGGGAGATTTGATGATATCACTATTGTGCTGCCCACTGTTCAAATGCCGAAGTCTCTGACATGAACAAAGCCCTACATCTACCAAAATGGCCACCTCCACACACAGACAGTGCAGAAAGAGATATGGCAAGTCTAACAGAAACAGATAATCTGCAGGGAGACCATAGACAGTACTGGTGACTAGTCCTTTTCCCTCCTGCAGCTTCCAGATATCAGTGGATCCATAAGTGGACAATTCCAACAAAGCACTCGAAATATCAACTATAAATGTTATTTTTTAGTTTTGACTTTTAATGTGGCATTTCGACCTCAGATCTTTTCATCCAAACATCGTTTAAGGTAAACTAAATCTCTGCGCAAATTAATGATCTAAATTAAGGAATAGAGAATATGATGTAAATGTAATATACATATCATACATTGTTTTTTTTCTTATTATAAATTCATACTTCACGGGTAAAATTCTTGTATCGCACACAGAAGGGGTTAAACTTTTAAGCACAAAAAGTTCACCTAAGGTACTAGAAAAAAAAAAGGTCTTTTGAATATGTATTTGGTAATGTAAAAATATGTACAAGATGTGTACAAGATGTGTAAGAAGCCCTATGAGAGTGCCAGAAACGAAGGGAAAAATACCTGTCAGGGCAGTTATCACACCATGTCTAATTGATTACAAATGTTTGAAGGTACAAGCTATAAATCACCACTTTAATTCCACATTAACCTCTCACCATCATCCGCACTCCTTTCCCCCCTTAACTACTGAACGGGGCTGATGTCTCAATGAAAAGGACTGATTCCACCAGCGTGTCTCCAACCGTTTCAAAAACCAGTTCACAGCAAAGTCATTAAATATAACACTTCCTCTTTGATTAGTCGCCTAATAATTTTCTTTGACCCTTGACATAACTCCCTTGTTGTATCAGGAACCATAAAATATTAAGACACACCAACTAAAAATAAGCCTACAATGACTATTTTAAAGACTGTGTGTGGCCTTGCCCATATATTTTTGGCAAGTTGCTTATTCTCCGACCACAGCTATATTCATCCAAGAGCAGTGGCACTGGAGAGTCTCTGTCTCACCTGTCAAAGCTGAGGAACGCTGCACAGAAGACCACCAAGAGTCCATGGACTGGGTCCATGGTTCTACCGCAGTTTGCTCTGATAAGCTTTTTTTACTAACTAGAGAATAAACTGTAGGGAGAACACAGTGAAGTCCACACCAGGACATCTCCCCGAAAGGTACTTTTATAGGAGATAAATGAGAGGAACGCAAGCAATTTAGCTACACATTACATTTTATTGGTAAAGCAAAAAAAGCCATGTTACAGTGCGCATTTAATGTCAGCATAACATCCAACAAAACAACTGATGGGTCATGTTCTGGTGAGCCACACACAATAGAACATCAAATGCAATTAATGTATATCTGAGAGAAAGCAAGTTTATTTGCATACAAGTGTACCTGTGTGCTAAACATAATATTCCTTCATTGCAATATGCTAAACATAAAATTAAAACTCATTGTAATTAAGGAAAAATTCCCGAACAGAAATAGTCAAAAAAATATCTGAAAAGCAAAGGAAAGAAACATTATTATATTTGGAAATGTTTTGAATAAAACACGTTTTGCTAACTGTTGGGGGAAGTAGAGAAAAAAGCTAAGGGGAATAACAGCTTAAACGTATTAACACTTCACTTAATCTCTCTCTCTCTTTCTCTCTCTCCCTCTAATTTTCTCTCAAAAATGTGTTTTAGTTCTGTAAATTCACCTGAAAACACCTGAGCAACATGTGGCTGCATTTAAAATCATTACAGATAGGCGAGCTATATGATTTGAGGCAAAATTAAAATGCCAATATCTCTATGTGAATTTAGTTTCCCCCAATTTTACATTAGAATGCACTTTTTTCAAGGAATGTATGCAAAAGTTCACAACTGGTTTAAAAAAAAAAAAAAAAAAAAATCACAGCTAATAATATTTTCAATACAAAGGAGAATAAGCCCTACTATGCCCAGTACTATAGCTTCATACTTTTAATCTTTTGTAGGTCACAACATAAAAGTACTGTTTTATGATCTTCAAAACAGGTATATTTTTAAGTTACCGGTACCAATAACATGCAATAAGAGCCATTTCTTTTTTGGCCAATAAAACGTATATTATAATCTATAAAAATGTTAAATTCCTGTGCTAAATGTCTTCGTTGTCTCCGTTTAGGGGTGAAAAAAAAAAAAAAAAGAAATACTATTTTGGGCAATTACCAATTTCCCTGCTAAACTCACTAGGGGCCAATATAAATCATATCAGTAGCAGAGAAATAAAGGTCTCCATTATGCAACATTTCACACATCTACTGTACCCTGTATGATACATAGTTACACATAAGGAAAATATATATCTAGGTAAAAACTGGGTTATTTTACAGTTTGTACATTAAAAGTCTCTACCAGTTTTGCACAATATATATTTGAGTGGTGAAAAGCATTAAAACAATACATATTTGGACCATATATTAAACATGTATCGTAACAAGACTAGCAACTATAACACTGCAGACTTGCAATTTAGATATAAAGGAGTTAAGAACACACAACAGACATACATGTGTTTCCATTTATGTCAAGAGCCAGAAACCAATTCGTAGACCTTGAAAATATCACAATCATATTTGAATAGCTATTATCTTAATATCCACACTGCTAAAAAGGAGATGAGAGGGTCTCCACAAATATACAGTTTAAAATGGTCCTTGTCTTGTTTCCCGCAAAGAACATCAACCTTTCAACCATAAAGAACCTTCAGGGATAACATAACTGTTAAACTAGAACATAATTATGATTTTACCATGTGTGAATTTGTATTTAATTGGAATGTCTCCTTGAAACCTGCAGTAATAGAGATTTTATTATACATGTAAAGTCCAAATTTGACAGATTTGCTTTGATGAATGCTTCCTAGGTCGAATAGATAAATGAGCGATATTAAAACAAATTGGGGATACTGTCCTTGAGCATGTCTACTGGCTGCTACCAGCTTCCAACAATAGAATCAAGAAACAAAAATGACCATCACCGAGTGCGACTTATGTATCAAACGCAAACACATCATGAAATTCGTATGTCCCCAATGACGGGAAAAGATGGCTTGCTCCCAGCAGGAGATTAGTAGGTTCTTATTATCAGGAGCCAAGTTCATCGTATGATGCTTTTCATACAAAATTGCTATTTAGGTTTAACTCCTTATGTGACGATTAAATCAAATCTTACATCTTGTTACTAGAAAACTGAGGAGGACAGAACAGAGCAGGTTCACATAAGAACAATATAATCCTGATAATATGCAGATTTTACCAAATAGGTTACCAGCTTCTTGAGCAACAATAGTAAAAATGTAAATTCTATAAGAAGATTACATTTTCAAAAATAGTTTTTTTTGTAAATGTCACAAAAGCAAAAAAGTACAAACGTTAAATAAGTCTTTCAAAAAATGATTTCAAATGCGTTTCAAATCATTTCACCCCCCATAAAATTAAGCCACAATGTGGCGGATATGACCAACAAAATAATTTCTAATAAATCTAATGTAGCAGTAAATAAAACGGAAATGTACTTACTCATCAACACAGCTTCACCAACTCCACTTTTCATGATTAGATGCCTTAAATGCTTACAGTAACTTTGATTAACCTCCTGGATGCAGATATATTATATACACATTATATATATATATATATATAAAAAATCAGGAGGTTTTTCATACATTTAAGTCATTTTTTTTGTTAGCAAATGACTTGTAGTGAGCTCAGTCTGAAGACTTCTAGACTTTAGAACGTGCAATTTAAGGACACAAGGAAACCATGCAATTAAACACAAAGTGCCATTTTAGAGTGCTTGGAATTTCACAGCGTGCATTTGCTTTGAAAGTAAATGAATAATGTAGCACAAAATCCGATTTTGTGGACATGAACAACGCTAAACCCTGATAGTCTCACCACAGACCACCAATGCGCTCCTTGTAAAACTACGATTACAAAGACATTGTTTCCCGATTAAAGGACGCTTTATGCTTTTAAAATGAGAAAATATAAAATGTAAGCATGTGTACTGGGTATACATTTAAAACAAAATATGTAACGTCCTCGTTTTGTTAGGAGCTGGATAAAAGAATATGTTCGCTGCAATACAGCTTAGTTTTTCTAGCTAAATTTGTGTGTTTGTGTCATAGTTAATAAAGACTTAAGACATTTCCAAAAAGTTGTCCGTGGCCCAGTATACTTTGCCCCTTGAAGAATGACAGCTGCTGGTCCCATTTTTGTCACAACTATATGGGTCAATAAAGACATATCACAGGCTCATTGAAATTTACTCAAGACTTTTTTTTTTAAATATGTACCTAATCTTACATGATTAGCAGCCCCCAACGTGCCCCTACTGATTGCAAGTTTTTACATTTTTTTTAATTTAAATACAATTTTTTAATTCAACGGTTTGCAAATTTTTTATGTGTTTTGGAGTTATTTTCACACAGTGACCAACTGTTTCATTTCGTGAATCAGATTATTTTATTCCATTATCAAATGATTGCGAGATTAAATAAAAGGTTTGTGATAGCAGTGAAATTAATTAAATGCTATTAAAAAAAAAAAAAAAAAAACACGACACCAACTAAAAGTATTTGTTTGCCTCGTTAGTGCAGGCTACAGTTGTAGCAAGAAAATAGTACTTTTAAATAGGATTAATGTATAGTTCTGTGGCATTTAATTAGAAGCAGTAGCTTTGCTGTCTATGCTTGCCATGAATATATGAATATGTGGGGCAACCCACAATAGCCCGGTCTAGAAACCACCCACTTGGATCTTGTTCATACAGCGTTATTAATTACAGTAACTGATTTATGCAGTTATTGGAAAAGAAGACACATTATCCAGAAGCTTTATCTTGTATCAAGATTTGATACAGGTTTGTTCATGTTTGAACATCCAATTCTTCCAGCCAAACTGGAAAAAGAATTGGACATTCACCAGTAACATCTAATGACTAGTACACCGCGTATTTAAATACATTCAGCAGATCTGTAAGAACACAGTTTATATTCATCGTAATTTGCCATAAATAAATTCATTTTAGGTATGTCAGTGGAAATGAAAATAAACAAACCACAGAACAAAGTAATGTGTGCATCAAAAAAATAAAATAAAAACAACATTACGTCAATAGGACTATCAATATGAATTTAAAAATAGATATAAAAGCGCTTTAGAAGAGGTAGAAATTAATATTTAGCATTTATTTTCAGGAGAATTGTCAATTTCAACGTTGATCGTATCATTTTACAGCTGGTTTCTCTATTTATCGATGAAATTACTTATCAATAGATTTCCCCAATTTTTATTAAGAGATTTCACCCATTTTCTTATTCCAATCATAATCCACTGTTAATTATTTTTAACAGATAGAGAAGCACGTTCATTTTTTTTTTCTCAATTTGACACTGTCAAGTTCTATCTCAGTATTTTATAAACTGGTGTAAACTAAAATATTGTGCAGAAATTATGCAAATTGTTTAAAAAAACAAAAAAACAGATAACAGGTAAGTGGTTCAAATGGAGCTTAAAAGGAAAATAAAAACATTAGTTTTCATTGTTCAAGGCCAATTTGCAAAATTGTTTTTATTTTTATAACAAGAATATGGATAGCTGGACATTGCCACAAGGGACACAAATCAATGCAAAAGATATACAGGGAGAAGGAGGACCCGATGCTGGATGCATACATAACACAGCTGGAGGTAAGTGAAAGAGGGCCCTTAAAAGGGTTTTTTTTGAGAGAGAGAAAGGGGGTGGGTGAAAGGAGGTGGTGGGTGAGAGAGGGTGGGGGGTGAGAGAGGGGTGGGGGGTGAGAGAGGGTGGAGAGTTGGGCTAATTTTGTCCAAGGATTGGTCATTTGTTTTTCACAAGTGGCCAGTGATCTGTCATTTAGTAGTAATGGCATCTAAAAGACAGATACCTATTGGCTTTAAATTTGTAAACAAAGGGTCCAAGGATCCTGGGTGATGTCAAGGACCATTTACCTACAGAAGCCGAGTAGGGAACTGTCATTAGTGATAAGAGTAAAAGCAAGTGACCATTGTCAGGTGAGGCGAGTCAGCAAGTAATCATGACTGACGTAAATCTACATCCATGGATGACGCGATTGATATTGAATTTACATTGGGGGCATAATTTTCTAATAAAGGACTTTTTTTCTCCGTGCGCATGTTTTTTTTTTTTTTAACCATATACATTTTTTTTGTGAGTAATTGTGATGATGACTTACTGTGCCAGACAATCTTCACCCATCACTATTCCCATTACAAATGTCAGATCCCTGGCTAGCTGCTGTATGTTGGCAAACTGGCCACAAATGCTGTGCATAGCAGCATATGCAAAATACATTGGATTTAAAAAAAAAAAAAATAGTATAAACAGGAGATGACAGTTTTCAAGTACCTTTGAATAATTTAAAAGTGCTTTCCCACTTTGTACAAAACAGTAGTAAATCCAAATCTCTTCATTAGTAACAGGGTGACAAAATTCACAGCATCCTTCACATATGCAAGTATCATTAAACAAAGAGAAGAAAGATCTTGCTAACAGGTGCAAAATGCACTAGATCAGATTTGGCAGTTTTTTGTTATAAACGTGCTGAACACTTTTTAGTTTTCTTTATGTTAGGTTCATTTAAAAGGAGAAGTCCAGCCTGAGCTCGTTTGGCTGGGCTTCTCCTATGGGTCACAGGAGTGCAATTCGTTTTTCACTCCTCTGACCCGTTTTCAGAGCCGATGTCACAGGATAGCCTTACTCTGTCTCCTCCTTTCCACTTCTTCATTTTGTAGGGGTCCCCAAAGCACAGCTCTGTTCTTGGACCCCTTTATCTACACCTCCTCTTGGTCACTTGATAACCTCCCACTGCTTCCAATACCATCTCTATGCCGACACTCTCTCTACTCGGCTCATTCCCTCAGTCTCCTCTCGCATTACTAACCAACATATTCCCCCATCCCCGCTCGTGCCCTTCCTGACTTTTTCATCAAGATCAATACTACAACTATCAGTCCCTCCCCATACACCAGGGTAGTAGGTGTAAACCTGGACTCTGACCTTTTCTTTTGGCCCCAAATCCAAACGCTGTCACAAGCTTGTAGACTTCACCTCCACAACATCTCTAAAATTGGCCTCTTTTAAACTAATGAAATCACCAAGCTACTCATTCACTCCCTTGTTATCTCTCACCTTGACTTTTGAAATTCCTTTCTCATAGGCCTGCCTCTCCATAGGCTCCATATCTCCTCTTCAGTCTATCATTAATGCTGCTGCCAGACTTTTCTACCAATTACTCAGTGTATGCCATCCCTCTCTGCCAATCCCTCCACTGGCTTCTAAATACCCAGCAAATTAAATTTAAAATAATAGCAACAGCATAAAAAGCTATCCACAACCCAGCTCTGATCAACATCACCAATCTGGTCTCCGCATATCACCCAAACTCTCCGCTTTGCTTCTCCCAAGACCTCTTGCTCTCTAGCCTCCTCCTTCCAGGCTCATCTCAAAGACTTCTCTAGAGCCCCTCCCATCTTCTGGAACTCTCTACCCCAATCTATCTGGCCATCTCCTACTCTGGTCACCTTTAGGGGATCCCTGACAAATCATCTTTTCAGAGAAACCTATCAGACCTCCAACAGCTGAACTTTTAACTGTTCCATCAGCTAATCCTCCACAGTTATTACCTTCTGTACCACCCCCTACCCTATTAGATTGTAACCTCTTATGAGCAGGGCCCTCTTAACCCTTTTGTATTCCATTGTATTGTAGCTATACTGTCTCCCTTTACATTGAAAAGCGCTAAGCAAACCGTTATAATAAGGTAAATGCAAAATACACCTTTAAAATCACATTAACCACTTGCAGCAAAATCACGTACATGTACGTCATTTGATTTCAAGTGGTATATATGGGATGATGCCTACAGCTACAGGCATAATCCAGGTTTTTGTTTTTTTTTAGAGCCTGCAGACGGCTTTTACAGGTAGCAGGAGAGGTCTCCCTCAATCTTTCCAAAACTGAACTCATATGCCCCTGATCTAACCAATGACACCATCAAGCTACTAAGTCTCTCTCTTGTTATCCCCTCATCTCTACTAATGCAACTGCTGCATCATTGGCAAACCTCTACAAAGAGGTCTGCTAGACTTATCTACCTTCTTACCAAGCACACATCTTAGCCAAGCCCTCCATTGGCGTCCACTCACCCAATGAAAAAATGTCAAAGTACTTACAGGCAAAGCCATGTACAACTCTGTCCTGAGCTACATCACCAACCTCACCTCAAAATATTACCCACACCATCCTTTTCACTGTTCTGAAGATTTCCCGTTCTATCCCACTCATCAAACTCTCCCATGTTTACTTCCAAGACTTCTCGAGAACCTTTCCAGACCTTTTCTCTTAGGTGATCCCTGAAATTTATCTCTTCAGGGATGCCTATCCCTCCTCAACCAAACACCTGAACTTTTACCTTCTCCATCATCAACTCATACCCATACAGCACTCTTTCTATATCACTTGCCTCTCCCTTTACACTGCACAGCAAGGTCATCCTAGCCCTCATCTTAATTTGTATTACATCTGTACTGTCTCCTTTGATATTGTACAGCACTGAGCGAAACTGGTGACACCATATAAATCCTGTGATCATACACTGCTCAAAAAAAAAAAAAAAAAAAATCAAAAAGGAACACTTTTTAATCAGAATATAGCTTCAAGTCAAAAACTCCTGGGATATTGATCTGGTCAGTTAAGTAACAGAGGTTTAAACAGTTTCAGCTGCTTTGGTGTTAATAAAATTAACAACAGGTGCACTAGATGGGCAACAATGAGACGACCTCCAAAACAGGAATGGTTTTACAGGTGTTAGCCACTGAATTTTATTCCCTACTCATCTTCTATGACTGTTTTTAACTAGTTTGCATTTGGCTAGGGTCAGTGTCACTACTGGTAGCATGAGGCAATACCTAGACCCTATAGAGGTTGCACAGGCAGCCCAACTCCTTCAGGATGGCACATCAATAAGTGCCATTGCCAGAAGGTTTGCAGAGTCTCCCAGCACAACCTCAAGAGCATGGAGGAGATTCCAGGAGACAGGCAGTTACTGTAGAGCTGGACAGGGCCATAGAAGGTTCTTAACCCATCAGCAGGACCAGTATCTGCTCCTTTGCGCAAGGAGGAACAGGATGAGCACTGACCACCACCGTGGAGCTCGATTGGCATTCGCCATTGAACACCAGATTTGTCAGGTCCGCTACTGTGCTTTTCACAGATGAGAGTAGGTTCACCCTGAGCACATGCGACAGACATGAAAGGGTCTGGAGAAGCTGTGGAGAACATTATGCTGCCTGTAACATCGTTCAGCATGACTGGTTTGGCGATGGGTCAGTGATGGTCTGGGGAGGCATATCCATCAAGGGACGCACAGACCTATACAGGCTAGACAATGGCACCCTGACTGCCTTTAGGCATCTGGATGAAATCCTTGGACCCACTGTCAGACCCTACGCTGGTGTAGTGGGTCCTGGGTTGCTTCTGGTGCAGGACAATGCCCGGCCTCATGTGGTGAGAGTATGCAGCCAGTTCCTGGAGAATGAAGGCATTGATACCATTGAATGCCTCCCACGCTCGTCTGAGCCAAGTCCAATAGAACACCTCAGGGACATTATGTTCCGGTCCATCTGACGGCGCCAGGTTGCACCTCAGTCTGTTCAGGAACTTAGTGATGCCCTGGTCCAGATCTGTGAGGAAATTCCCCAGGACACCATTCGTCGTCTCATTAAGAGCATGTCCTGACGTTGTCAGGCAGGCATACAAGCACGTGGGGACCAAACTACTGACCACTATTTTGAGTTTTGACACCACTGCAATGAGCCTCAACTCAATTTAAATATTGTAATGCAACTCAGGCTCTTACTTAATTCTGGGTTTAGCCCCTCATCCCCCCTCCCCCTCATTCCAACGCAACACTCTTAGAGAATTAAAGGGACCTTTTAGAAGAAAACAAAATAACACATACCTTTTTTCCAGGAGTCTATGGTCAGGTGATTTCATGGGGCCTCCTACCTTCTTCCTCTGGCAGTAGGCGGATCGTAAATACTGCAGAGAGCAGCACTACATAATGACATGGCGTAGCTCTCTGCAGCATTCACTTTGTGCCCAGATGGTTGGAAAAGCCTGGTCAGGCTTAGGAAAATGTTTAAAGCAGTTACGTATCACCACAGAGTGGTACTGTGGATATGATAAAAAATATAGAAAGTGCCACGTTCCGATACTTAGAGTTATTAAAGAAGCGATTTAGTTGAAAATGATGGACTTTATAGGCATAACACACAAATTTTAGAAAATTTGACAAAATTTATTTACAAAGTAAAAATACTAAAATGCAAAAAACACACAGAAATTTGCATATTTCACACAATGATTGCCTCAGAGCATAGTGATTACACTATCATTGTAGTCAAATTGGATCATGCGTCAATCGAAAACTTGGATAATTATACTTAACTCCAACAAGGAATAATTGTCAAATAAAACAGTAATACAGACAGTGTATCGTGAATAGCTCAGCTCGGATAGCGCTACATGTTACGCGTTATACAAACGCTTCATCAGGAGCTTTGTATAACGCGCAACTCCTGATGAAAAAAGTCGCTCCGGCCCTACTTTGTGTTTTCCAGCGCATTTGGCAACCCAAATGAATGGGCTGGTGAAACGTACAAAAAATGTTGTGGTGTGAACTTGCCCACAGCCAGGCAGGGAGAATTTTTCTAGATGGGACAAAGAGCAAATGCAGTGCTAACCATCCTCAAAGATTGGATCCCAATTTGCCTTTTCGCGGCTCAGAGAGCAATACTCAAAAATTGGACCTTTTCATCCTGTCCAAAAATCTCACAGGTTAAACAAGAGCTATTGCTGCAGCTTCATAAAGAAAAAAATCAACACTGACTTTAACCACCCGGCCGAAAATAGACGATTATACTTACGGTGGGGGGCTTTCATGAACTCAATAATATCTCCAGAGACACTCAAGTCTTTCCATAGCCCTTTCGTTAACTACAAGGATCTCCAATCGAACTATGATATTGATGACACCTCTTGAGATCTCATCCTTCCCATCTCTCTAAAACCTCTATGGATTGGAACGGGACTATTTATTCTTCACCCGCAACCTTCCAACATATACAAAAAACAACTCATCACTATTGCCAGACTAGTCTTTAACTACTGCATCTAAGGAAAGCAATTGCAGGTCCCCCCTTTCCCTCGTTCTGTTTTTTTTTTTTTTCTTTCCCCCCCTTATTAGTTTAGTACTATGTAATAGGAGATCCATCCAGTTCTAAATTGTTATCAATTATTTCTTCAGGATTTACTGCTGTATGTCGAGCACTCTCTCTTTCTCCTATCATTGTGCCCCCTCCCCCCCAGGGGTTACCAGGGTACAATGATAAATATTCACTGAATATCTACCCCTTCATTTATTTCATTTATCTCCACTGTTTAAATGTTTAAAATGCCTATATCGGGAGACAAGGAGTCCCTCCTGTCGCTTTCACCAGTTCTTCAATAAATTCTTTTTTTTTTTTTTATTATATATATATATATAAAGAAGAGCGAATACAAAAACGCAAAACACAGGTTCTAAACCTTCCAAAGTCAACTAAAATTTATTTATTTTTTACAAAGGAAGTACAGTTGTTTGCGTCTCATTTGGGGATACTTCCCTTTGCTTTCCATTGTAACACCTTTGCGTGCAGTTTTGCGCGTTCCCTTATGTTTTTGACAGCCTATTCATCTCAGTGGGCTGCCAAAATGCCTGGGAACATGCTAAAAATAAGGAGGCACAATTTTTTAAATTGTGCTACCCTAAGCCACATGGTACTGTGACACCATGCGGTTTGCTGACTGGGAATGCACCCATGTTTGCCAGATGTGTGGGAGTGCTATTAACAATTGATTGCACCTGCGTGAGTCTAAAGAGTGTTCTGGAGATGCAGGTTTCCCACACTGAAAGTAGCATAAATGGGCCCTATAGGAAAATGTTCCCAACAAGGACACAAACAGCAACTAAAACACAACAGAGGTTGGAACCCTTCTAACTGTATTGAACAACTAAAACTAAAAGAAGGCTGAAGCTGGAACGGATATAAATCGCACCAATAAGATCTTACCCAATTGTTTCCAGCTGTAGTACTTGTTTTTTTTTTTTGTATAATACCAATCCCTGGAAAAACTATACAATTTCTTGCTTCTTAGTTTGTATTAATTATTAAACCCAGGTAGTTGATGCACCTGATAATTTCTAGCTTGCGATATATATTATATATTTTTTTCAGCTAACCCAAGCACATCTTCCATGCAAGAATGGATAAACGTCGTCTGTAATTCTGCCTTAAGTTGCCCTCCCCACTCCCCCCCCCCCCCCCCCCCATGTCAGTGACTCTATGTCCACATCTGTCCAATACGAAGCATCATTTAGTATCAGTGCTTATTTTTCAAAGGTAACTTTAAAAAAGGAAACCTTTAATCAGTAGAGGTTTAGTAAACTAATCCTAAACCCTTGCAGCAAGAACCCTACTGTGCCTGCTGTTTTGACTCCTATAACCCTGATCGGTCGTTTTAAGATGGCCATACACTAGTAGAGTTTTATACAGAAATTAAAATTTCTGGAACATTTGTTAATTTCTCAATTAGTGGGATGAAATAGCAGTGTTTTTTTTTTTTTTCTTTTTGAGCAATGATGAGAAAAATTGAACCAGTTGGAAAACTTTTCTTAAAATGAACACATTTCTAATGATGTATACGTTTTTTGCTGTGGAAATTCCATTCATTCCAAAATCGAAAGTTAAGCCTAAATAACATTTTTAAGTACTTTCCAATAACGTGCGTCAAGTCTCTGTTGGTAATATTGAATGTACGGAGAAAGGTTTGCTTATTCAAAATTACACCAGTGTATGGGCAGCTTTAGGGACTCAAAAAAAAAAAAAAAAAAAAATCTTAACCGCTTCCCGACCGCCCACTGCATATATACGTCAGCAGAATGGCACGGGCAGGCAAAATCACGTACCTGTACGTGATCCTTTAAATGCCTGCCCGTGGGTCGCGTGTGCGCCGCCAGCGGCACGCTCGCGACCCGGTCGGGAGATCCGTGACCCCGGCCGCGGGACCAGATCGCCGCTGGTGTCCCGCGATCGGGTCACAGAGCTGAAGAACGGGGAGAGGTTTGCGCTTCCTACTCTGCCTGTCATTGATCGGCTGTTCCCGGTCATCGGGAAAGCCGATCAATGACGTAAGATGTCAGCCCCGCCCCCTAATTTAAAAAACACAACACACGTCACAGCCCATAACCCCTCCCCTCCCCCTAGTGGTTAACTCTTTCACTACAACTGTCATTTATACATGAATCAATGCATTTAAATAGCATCGATTGCTGTATAAATGACAATGGTCCCAAAAATGTGTCAAAAATGTCCGATGTGTCCGCCATACTGTCGCAGTCACAATAAAAATTGCTGATCGCTGCCATTACTAGTAAAAAAAAAATATTAATAAAAATGCTATAAAACTATCCCCTATTTTGTAAACGCTATAACTTTTGCGCAAACCAATCAATAATCGCTAATTGCGATTTTTTTTTACCAAAAATATGTAGAAGAATACGTATCGGCCTAAACTGAGGAAAAAAAAATTTTTTTTATATATTTTTTGGGGATATTTATGATAGCAAAAAGCAAAAAATATTGCATTGTTTTCAAAATTGTCGCTCTATTTTTTTTTTATAGCGCAAAAAATAAAAGCCGCAGGGGCAATCAAATACCACCAAAAGAAAGCTCTATTTGTGGGAAAAAAAGGACGCCAATTTTGTTTGGGAGCCACGTCGCACGACCGCGCAATTGTCAGTTAAAGCGACGCAGTGCCGAATCACAAAAAGGGGCCTGGTCCTTTGGCTGTCAATTGGCCCGGGGCTGAAGTGGTTAAAGTAGATCCTACTCCAAAACACAAGCTGTGTTTATGCCCTCCATCCCCCATTTTTGCAGTATTTTAGCTATCGGGGGTGAGGAGCTGGGTGGCTAGCTTCTCAAGCACTGGATTGAGAGAGGCAGGCAGGAGTTTCTCTTTGTCCCCAATATTGAAAGTACTGTTTTTTTCTTTTGCTGTAGGGCAGAATGGGACTGCAGTGAAGGTATTAAATATTTTAAAGGAGTCTCCTGTAAAGCTTTAAAGTTAAGCCTAGAACATACTAGTAGTTTTTTTTTTTTTTTCATTCAACCCAGCGGGGCTGAACGAAAAAAATAAAAAACTGACCGCTCTGGAGGACCTGCTGTGCCAACTATGCAATGTTAGTACAGCGATCTCCCCTGCTGTGCTATTGTGTTCTGACAGGGGGACAGCTCAAACCACCACCACCCGCCAGAGCACTTTGGTTAGGAGCCGATCGGCAGAGCTTTTTCGGTCATGCCCCTTCGACAGAAGCCGACTCCAGGGCACACGTGCATTCGGCCTGTGTACGTACTAATCTTCAGTTTTTTAAACCTGCATTGAAAATCTCTATTATCAAAATAAAAGACAACCAATTATTGCACCATCATGTTTAGGTTCAAATCTCAAACAGGGCACTCCCTGTATGGAGTTTTCATTTTCTCCCTGTACTACTGTGGGCTTCCCCGGGGAACTCTGGTTTCCTCCCCCACAAAGACACGTTGCTAGCTTAATTGACTCCAGTTTAAATTGGCCCTAGTATGCGTATGTAAAAAAATGTTTTTCCCTTCTATTGGTTGAACTGGATAGAGTTTTTTCAACCAGACTAACTGTATGTGGGGGACAAAGCAAACATGTGGAAGAAGGCGCTTTGGTCAGAAGAGACTAAAATTGAACTTTTTGGCCTAAAAGCAAAACGCTGTGTGTGGCAGGAAAATAGCACTGCATATCACCCTGAACACACTGTGAAACATGGTGGTGGCAGCATCATGTTGTGGGGATGCGTTTATTCAGCAGGGACAGGAAAACTGGTCAGAGTTGATGACAAAATGGATGGAGACAAATACAGTGCGATCTTAGAAGAAAACTTGTTAGCGTCTGCAAAAGACTTGAGACTGGGGAGGAGGTTCACCTTCAAGGACAACGACCCAAAACATACAGCCAGAGCTACAATGGAATGGTTTAGATCAAAGCATATTCATATGTTAGAATGGCCCAGTCAAAGTCCAGACCTAAATCCAATTGAGAATCTGTGGTAAGACATAAATTGCTGTTCACAGATGCTCTCCATCCAATCTGACAGAGCTTGAGCTATTTTTCAAAGAAGAATAGGCAAAAAAAAGTCACTCTCTAGATGTGCAAAGCTGGTAAAGACATCCCCAAAAAGACTTGCAGCTGTAATTGCAGTGAAAGGGGGTTCTACAAAGTATTAACTCAGGGGGGGGGGGGCTGAATACAAATGCACTCCACACTTTTCACATATTTGAATTTTATTTATTTGAATTTTAAAAAATGTTTAAATGTTGAAAACCATTTATAATTTTCTTTCCCCTTCACAATTATGTGCCACTTTGTGTTGGTCTATCACATAAAATTTCAATAAAATACATTCACGTTTTTGGATGCAACATGACAAAAATGTGGGGTTTCAATTTCAAGGGGTATGAATACTTTTTCAAGACACTGTAAATACCGGAAATAAAGCTGCATTTCTAAAACACAATTTGATTCATACAAAGGTGTACACACTCTCGTGTGTATGTATATGTATGTATATATATATAAAAATATAATCACACACACACACACACACACACACACACATAATATTATATATATATATATATATATATATATATATATATATATATATATATATATATATATATATATATATGTGTGTATGTGTGTGCATATATATATATATATATATATATATATATATATATATATATATATATATATATATATATATATATATATATATATATATATATATATTTATTTTTATTTTTTTATTATACATACACACACATACACACACACACACACACACATAATATATATATATTTTACGTGTGTGTGTAATTTATATATATATATATATATATATATATATATATATATATATATATATATATATATATATATATATATATATATATATATATATATATTATACATATACACACACACACACACACACACACATATATATATGTAATCTCTACACTCGTGATCTCATCTCACATGTTATTGTTCATTTGTTCTACTGTTTCCTGTTTGTATGCTTACTGCATTTTTCTGAAATAAAAATTTTTCGAAAGTAAAAAATATTTGATAAATAGCGTCCCTTTAAATGTTACAAGTTGCCCTGCTACCGTTACTTTTCTAACAAGGCTGCATTTATCTGTGATGCCATGGTATACTCACAGCTCATTGCTAACCCAGGCCTACAAATGCAGAACACATCACAGGAACAGCACGTAGCCAGAAGTGCTGAATCAGAGAAAAGAAAGCCGGTTCACCAGGTGTACAGACACACAACTTTAGAAACTTTGCTTAGGCAAGAACAGAGGTCTGCCCAGTGTGGGTGACTTAGACAGACATGATTTCAACTCTGCAAAAGGAATCTCCAGGCTTGCACTTCTCTGACAGCCAATTACACAAACCAAGCTAAGCAGTTAGCAACCAGACTTCAAGATGAAAGGTTAAAAACAAATATATAAATCGTACAATGAGTTACAGATTCTCACATTCTGGTACGAATGGAGCAAAAAGAAAAACACAAAAACCAAACTCCAGAAAATCCAAAGCAGACTTTTGGGTTTGCAGTAGGCTCAAAACGATGTGGATTATTATAAATCATTACTCTTGCTCGGGAATATTAGGCGGCACTAGTGCCAGCTTAATTTGCTCTCCTACAGACAATAATAAACTCAGAACAAACCAGAGGAAATAAGAATGGCATAAGGACTACGACTCGAACAGTGCATTGTACAACATGAGCTCTGTGCTCCATATGCTTTTAGCTGTACAGGAGTTTGAGCTCAAGCTGAATTTGTACTCTCTCCAAATCCTCATGAGTCAGAAAAATTAAAAAGCTATATCCTTCTGGATGCCAGGAAAGGCCTTACCACGATCCTTTTGTCAAAAAAAAAAAAAAAAGGGAGAGAGAGAGAAAGCCACAGTGGAAGGCTGTCCCACTTTGAGAGCTCTGATGTCATCAACCACATGATTCTGCCTCTCCAGTAACGTTGCTTGCAGAAAAAAGGAGTTTTAAAAGCTTTTGCTTTTTTGGATTGTGTGAATGCTTCATTCGCCTCACAAACAACCACAGAACCACAAGTGCGGTGCAAACTTTCTCCAGGAGGACAGCACGGAGCCTCTGGTTTTTAAATGGTTAATCTCCGCAGGTCACTACCAGTCTTCAAAACCATCATTGTCAGTAAGTACTCTTAAACCACATTCTATGCAGTAATAATAGTCTACCATTCTTCCTTACTGGGTCATGTATGGGGGGGGGGGGTTAGGGTTAATGTCTCGTGCCTGAATTAGAAAAGTCTCTCACATATCTTATAGCACACACATGCACTGTCACTATTACAATCTAAAATACACAACAGCAATAAGGTTCCACTATCCTGTATGACTGTAATCTGCTATATTTGCAGTTTGAGGCTTCAAAAAAGGAGATATTACTGCTGGGACATACAAAAGGAAAAAAAAAAAAACCCTGAAACCCGAAAGACGCCAAGACCAGAAAAATCGCAGCGGTCGGTTATGGCGTCAAACAGCCTTTTCAGCTCCGTGACACCGTGTCAGCAAAACTTCTTCTGGGGTAAGTGCCTAATCTGACCAATCATGACCTGCACTTGTTTACAGAATCCCAAGCAACAGGTTACATGCCAATGATAGGCGGCTTTAAAAAGGGCCAAAAACACTGTGGGCCACAGGTTCCTCTTGTTCCATCATTTCACAGGACACAAAAAACACAATTTACAATTATTCCAGCACATACACAAAACCTTCAATCATCTCATACATCCTGCAGCACGGAGACTAACAATTATATATATATATATATTTTTTTTTTTTTAAATCACACCTACCTGCTATAGAAATAATGCTAGAGAATCAGAGAGACGTTCAGACTTGACAAGAAGGGCACTGAAAAAAAGACGTGTGCCAGGTGAAGTACCTGGGAAGGTATTTAAATACTCTGAGGGCAAAGTTATATACAGAGCACAGTCTATTAAGTCACCTAATCATTTCAACAAGCAGCTCACTTTAAATTCCCGTCCTACTTCCAGGCACCCCACTGTTTAAAGGAAATTAGGAAAAATAGGACTTAACCGCAGCGGCCCTAAAACACATCACTATATTTGATGCACTGTTAGCTGAGCTGCTATTTGGCAAGACCACTTTTATGCTCAGCCTCACACAGCTTATAGGTAAAACCTGCAACTGCAGACATGGCTCAGGGTTACCTACTGCAACACTAGAAAAAAAAACAGGCTAAAAATTCACCTAAATTATGGAATGCAAAGCAGAATGATGCCCAGAAAAAAGGTGCCAACGTTGCCCAACCTGTAGCTGATAATACTGCTGTTGGGTTCACGCCAAATCAACCTTGATTTAGCAAAGATGTTAATAAAACACAATAAAACAAGCACAAAATCCCTTCAATACACGATATACAAATACACACTAAAAAAACAATTATAGAAGAAAAAAAAAATTGATAACACTTCAAACAATTATATAAAAAAAAAAATTGATAATTCACAAAAAATAAATGCATGCATGGACAACAGCGCAGATATTTGGTAGCTTTTAGTGTGTTATTTTCATACACCCCCTCCACACACACACACACACACACAGGGCTTGTGAAGCAGCATGCATCTAGTTTATTCATATTTAATAAAAACGGTAGAGAGACGCTATTCAACTATTCATAAAACCTGTGACAGCTTGCTAGAGTAAACTGATGTCCCTTTAAATAATGCCCAACATAGAGTTAATGTGATAACGTCTCACACACAGTGAGCAACTTCTGCATCACAGTGGCAAATGAATAAAATAATGAATTCTTCCTTATGACAGTCCTGGAAAACACAGCTGAACTACAAAAGTTGTGTTCATTCTAGCTGAATCATCTTTTGACAGGGGCTGTGGGCATTACTAGCCGGGGATCACTTACAATATTTTCTGAATCCTGTCCATGAAGAAGAAGAAGAAGAAAAGACTTGCACTGGCATTCGGAATCACTAGCTCTCCCTTTCTCTTCCTTCTTAATGAAAAGATGCTAAAAAATAAAAATATAAAAAAAAAGGATAAAATTGAACTAAATACAAATAAAAACATGTGATCCCAGCAGTGCCTTCAGAGAGTAATACCTGGCGGCAGGGATGCTACTTAGCCCTCCTACTACTGCTTTTCAATTGGCTGCCTGGAAGCACATTTGAATACAGACTTCCACAAGCATGGCTAGCAGAGTGCTATTACGCTGCGGAGCATGAGGAATGCTTAACACTGCTGACACACAGATGTTCCATTGTCGTCCCTTAATTCTCCATTATTCCTAATGAGTTTCATTTGAGCAGGATGCCGATTCAAGATTGCAGTCACAATTTTCAGGAGTAGCAGTTGCTTCTGATGCTGAAAGAATCAGCAGTGGTCAATGGAATGCTGCAAAGGCAGCTATGTTATTTATAAAAAAAAAAAAAAAAAAAGACAACTTAGAAAACTGATTTTATGAATGAAGCGGCCCATTTTATAAAGGAAAACAGAGGAAAGAAATTGTATTAATGAATCGCTGCGGAGAGAGTGTAGCCAGACCACAATATCCCTCTGTTTACAAGAGGAAACACAGTTTACATGTATAGAGATATTTGTTTTCTCTCGTTTCTCGTCAACTTCCAGAAGAGATTAAGGGAAATTCAGCTGGCTAGAGAGAACTTAACATATCGGACCGTCGGATTCATTTCACCTTCTACGGGGGGTCACAGGAGCAGTAATATTGATATACAAAAGAAAGAATAGAGATTTCCTTGGGGGGGAAGTTGAGTCTTTAACCCAGTCAAAGTAATGGCCACACTTTGACACCTGGACTTGACGACATCCACAGGGAAATTTTTATATTATATATATATATATATATATATATATATATATATATATATATATATATATATATATATATATATATATATATATATATATATATATATATATATATATATATATATATATATATAAAGCAGCAAGCAAGATAGTTCTAAAACTTTTGCAGGCTGAAAAAGTTTACTGATTCTCCCATTAATACCTGTATACTTCTTGAGTGCACACGATTTATGATACACCAATGTGGTCTTTTTTTTCCTGTTGTTGTGTGTGGTGAATTACCAAAATCACTTGGTCTTCAGTTTGAGCGAGTTTTGTAAAATGCGTCCCCATGTGTCGCCACTGCTGAAACTTTATATACTAAGCATGCATTCACGACCTGCACGATGTATGTAGTGCTTGCTTAACAGCATTCTGTCTTGGAACGCAAAGATTGCTTTGAGGATTCAAATGAGGCCACTTGTGAGATGAAAGTGTAACTTTCCCGGTCTGACCTGTGTATATTTTTCCTGTCTGTCAGCCTTTTAAACCTGAGCCTATAGTTTGTTTTCATTGTAGCAATTGGACTAATTGTTGGGCCTACTTCTGAAAAGGAGATTGTATCTGATGGATCTGTCTTTTCCACTAAGCATGTTTGTCTGCAGCCACGGTTTATATTGAAGCTGCTCTCTTCAGCTGGGCCTAGTTCAGACTACAGAGAGAAAACGAGACTTGTATTTTGCCCATTTTTATTATATGAAGATAGAGCATACACCTAGACAAAAGATGTAAACCTGTCTCAAATCTAGGAAATTCAAAGTGGGCATAGGATGAAAAATAGCATGGGAAGAGGTCACCTTTATAAAAGCTGAATGTCAAAAGTATCAGTTAATAGAGATATCAGATACTTCTACTTTGCTATTCAATTATGACCTGTATCTGCATATAAACATAGCAAAAAACCTTATGTGCCAGTAAAGTCCATTGAATTAATGCCTTTAAGCTTTAGTTTTTTTTTGCTATGTAGATATTGGCACTTTGAGTGATTATATTTGATTATAATTTGGGCCCATTGACATTTCTGCATTTATTTAATATATGCGAGTTAAAGTTAATTATCCCTTTTGCTCTTAAGTAAGCTTTTTTAGCACTTTTTTTTTTATTAATATTTTTTTTTTTAACTTTGCCCAAGACAAAAACAGTCTTGAGATGTGCTACAGTCCAACCATCCCGACCGACACTCGGTATCCTTCCTTATATGTACAATACTTTAGTCAGGCAACAAATTCAAGTAAAAACATAATATGGTTCCTCAAAATCCATATCAAAAACTATTCTGGACTTCTAGAAGTAAGTCTATGATTTTTTTTTTAATGGATTTATTTAGAGATGGTGTTACTTAAAAATATTGCAAATGTATTGTTTTTTTTAAATTTATTACAGGTACTTATATAGCGCCATCAATATACGCAGCGCTTTACATATATATTGCATTTAAATATGCCAATTTTATTTATTAATTTATTACAAGTACTTCTATAGTGCCGTCAATTTACACAGCGCTTTACGTATATATTTTACATTCACACCAGTCCCTGCCCTCAAGGAGCTTACAATCTAAGGTCCTTAACTCACATTCATACACATACATGGGGCCAATTTAGACAGGAGCCAATGATCCAACCACCATGTCTTTGGAGGGTGGGAGGAAACCGGTGGACCAGAGGAAACCCACGCAAGCACAAGGAGAACATGCAAATTCCAGGCAGATAGTTTGGTGGTTGGGATTTGAACCGACAACCCTAGTGCTGCTAGGCAAAAATGCTAACAACTTAGCCACTTTGTATGAACTTTCCATACAAAGAAGGGACAGGGGTTCTTCAAACTGGATTTATACTGTTCCATGTGCATGTAAGATATCTCCCACACATAGATGTAAATAGGCCCATATCCTGCAGTGTATAGATATAAAACACAATACTATGCTACCATTGCTTTGGCTCTGAAAAGGGTTCTCCCTCGTAACGTGTAAGCCATTTGTGATGCCATCTGGTTCCTCCAAATATCTGGTCCAGGTTACAGGTGTCTAGAGATACTGCTCGTACTTGCTGGAATATTGATAAGCCTAGTTTTAAAGCTCGTTTGTGAGTATAATTCTTGTTATAGTTTATAAATAAATTTTATCTTTGGTAATGCAAAAGGCCGGTGCGCCCTCCTCTTTTTGTGTGCATAGATATAAACCAGCACCACAGGAAAGAATGGCGTTTCTACTTGACATGCATTTTCAAAAATGCATGAGTTTAGCTGCATTAAAACCTACAATTGTAAATAGGCCCTCAGTATTCTGTGTAAAAATACCTACATTATGATCTAAGGGAGAGGAGTTTTTGTCAAAACACTACAAAACTGCCACTTAAGAGATCCTTTAGCAAATGTACTGGACGAAAAACAATAACATGAGAAAAGTGTGGATTACTACAATGGCGCAGATCTTGTCATAATTTTATGTGCAGGTGCTCATGCATTCAACTGCCCCAAAAGTGCTAAAATATGAACAGGTCCTTAAAGTGTAATTCCAGTCAAATTCTAACTAAGGCTAAACCTACTTGCACCCCCATTCTAAGCCTACTCTATCTACCTTGTAATAGAAAAGATGACTATACTTCCCTATTCTGAAGCCGCTCCAGTCCGGTCACATGACCAGCTTCCAGCGATGGTTTCCGTGTAGAGAGACAACCGACAATGGCTGCCCCATAGTAAACCTATGGGTGACGTCACTGTCCAGTCTCTGTAGCCATTGTTGCTGCCTCTTCTTTACACTGAAGCCGGCGTCAGGACCCAATCATATCACCGGACTGGAGCAGCTTCAGATTAGGTAAATAAAGTAATTTTTTTCTTTCACAAGGTAGATATAATAGACTTAGAAGGGGGTGGGAGTAGATTTGGCCTTAGTTAGAATTTGACTGTAATTCCACTTTAATATAAGCTGCATTTGCTCCATGTGAACATTTGCAGTAACTAGTTGAAAACCTCTAAATGGTATATGTGGAAAAAAAAAATTGCAAAATGTTATTACCTAGAGAGTGTCCAGTATTTGCAAAGTTTTAGTGACCATGTAAAACAGTAGTGATGCTGTGCAAATTTTCATTAAATCCGAGGCATAGTTGATACAAAGCAAACAATTTGTATATTATTAAAAAAATGTGCCTTTGAGAAAAGAGCTAACACTTACTATCCATTCATTACTAGGTGGCCCTATTAAGCGAAATCATCACCGGGGTTCTGTGGATTGTTAGGAAGGAAAACGGAGTTTAAAAACCTGATTTAACTCAACCACTGGAGGGAAAGACAACATAGAATGGCAACTCACTGGGCTATACAGGCATACCCCACTTTTAAGTGTGCAATGGTGTTTATTTACTAAAGCTGGAAAGTGCAAAATCAGGCTCACTTCTGCATAGAAACCAACGAGCTTCCAGGTTTTATTACCAAAGCTTAATTGAACAAGCCAAGGTTAGAAGCTCATTGGTTTCTATGCAGAAGTGAGCCTGATTTTGCACTTTACAGCTTTAGTAATTAAGCCCCATTGTGTACTTAAAAGTGGGGTATGCCTGGTATTAAATTGTTTTTAAACTCAGTTTTTGCTTAATGGTTCCTACCGATGTACTCCCACCGATTTGAGGAATTTATTACCAAATATATATGTTAGTAATGGGGAGAATCTCGAGTGCCTAATTTAGTTTGCATCATCGTTAGGATGGAGCTGAAGGCGATTTTAAAACCATGTTATAAAACAGCGGCTTTTTTTTTTTTTCTATAATGATGCAAGACTGGCCATTTATTAGCACATATTCTGTAAGCGTCGACAAATATTTGAGTACTACACAAGCGAACAAGTCATTTTATTTTGGGATCACTGAGTAATTTAGGACACATTGCACACCATTTCAGATTTCTAACACCTTGAAAAGTAGCAAAAATATTGGATACTGCACTTGATCTATACTTTCAGTAATTACTACTATTACCAAAAGTTAATAAAAAAAAAAAAAAAAAAAATTGGAAAATAATTTTGGCCAATATTTCCCATCCTCATTAATCACCAGCAACCACTTTTGTATCCACATACTTTTCAGTCTTCTTCAGATTGATTGAAAACTTACCCCATTGCAAGATCAACCTGAAATTGTACTATTTACCATGATGAGCAATGTAATAAACATCTAGAGTCTACAGCGAATTAAAAGTCTGGGATCAGCTTTGAGTAGAAATGTATAATTTTATTTCTCTACAGACTGTACTCAAAGTCGTGATCTCAGTCATTATACCACAATATTTAAGCTATAATAAAGTCATAAGAGTTAAAAAAGGCCATATGATTATATGATAGATGCAGCCCTTCCCCTACATCCAAAACGTAATGATTGATAGGTCATCCTCCACACAGGAAGAATAACAAAATAGGTTAACAAGTTTGGAACCACACTTAACAAATTGCATATAAGATAAGGGAAGAAAAAGCCAAAGCCGAAATGGTCAGATTTCTGTGGAATTTAAGTACACTTAAACAGGAAATCAAAATATTAAATCACCAGCGTTCACATTTTTTGACTGCCAGGGAAACCCAAACAAGATATATATTCGCACAGTAAGACTCTTAGCAAAGAAACAATTTGGTCTTAACATAGGCCAGCTATACTTATATGAAAAAAAAAAAAAAGTTGCACAATGCCTAGGAATGAAATACATACCTCACACGAAATTTCACGCTTTTGAAAGTTTATGAAAAATGTATAAGAAAATATACAGTCCAATGCAAAAGAAATGTAAAACCAATAAAATCAATGTCACTTAAAGCTCTGGAGAGTAAATAGTAAATTGAGTTCTTTTAAAGTTCAGTATGAATTCGAGCTTAGGTCTATTTTAAATTAAATCTGTAATATAGATCAATGTTAGAACTTTATGCAATATATTTTTTACTATATATTAAATGCAAAGTATTCAAATATATTTAACAAAAGCAAAACCCCATATGTGAAAACTGTAGTTATTTTTACTCTTTGCAAAACACAGTAAAGCAATAACATAAGCTAGCATGATCTAACCCAGCAGGTCTTGAATTTCAAGCTAGCAAAATGATTGTCTAAAATAAAATGGTAAACACATCCCTTGAAATGTATCACCATCATCCATTTTACCAATTTCCCTTGGAATAAACACATATACCGTATAGGTCAATCTAAAATGGCTAGCTCCAAAAAGCTACGAGACGTCAACAATCAAATACAGTATACTGATCATTAGCAACACACAATTTCGCAAAAACCAGGGATGGGGGTTTTCTTTGTAAAATGTTTTTCTTTAAATGATAAACTCTTTCATAAACAAACCTGGAGGAGTTTTACTTGATAAGGTGCCTTATAACCTTTCATATACGGTTTTCAATTTTAAAATTGTGTTTTATATTTTAGCTTTAGATCCTACTAAAAAAAAGGGAAATCAAGCTTATAATGTATACAATTGTTCAACTGTATGGATCTGATTAATTTATTAAATTTTAAATTAAATACAGTCAGTCAAATGCTTAATTTCCAAATATCATTTTGTGATCAGTAACAAGGATATAGACGACTATATAAAAGCTTAAAATCATTAAAACATTTTGAATGAAAAAGGGAAGCAAAAAAACACTAACAGAAATGTTATTAAATAAAGTGATGTGAATGGATCATTCACAAATCAAAGCATTCATAACTTTAAAGCCCTCTGAGCCATGTTGAACAATTACAAGCATTTTCAGCTGCCTCTGAATCCATGTGCTTTTAATTTCATAACATCGGTGGTCTCCAAATAATGTACTGAAGCTAAGTTAGAAAAACACAACTTGCAACTGTAAATTTACATCTAACTAAAAGGCAGTTTTTTCGGGGCAATCTAAAAATAACTTTTTTAATACTGTTAAAAGTCACCCATAGAGAAATCTCCGAGAGGCTATGCTAAAATATAATGTACATGTAAAATAAACTTCCAAAAGCACATTTTGTTAACGCTTTTTACAATTAATTGATACATTTAAATAAATGACAAGCCTGAAACACTTTTTATTAAAATGATAAAAACATGTCATGGCAAAACAGCTCAGGTGGGGAGGGGGAAAAAAAAATCTAGCTAAAAAAATAAAATCATCCTTGACGATGTTACAATGCTGCTCAGAGCGCTTGAAGCTGTAAAATTAATCTTGTGGTTACATCTTAAAATATGTGCTGTTTATTGAAGATGCTCCCGTCTTCTCATACAGAATCCCCATTGTGTTTGAAAGCCTCGGTTTTATTTGGCCTAAATTAATTTCCATAAACAAATTTAAGCTTGTCGGGCTTATCAGTCCTAAAATATTTGCTTACTGCTACCCAATTATAAGTTGGGTGTTTTCTTTACGTTTCAAACATGGAAGGTTATGAAGCCACCACTTCAAAAAAAAAAAAAAACAGTGAAGGGGTTAAGGAGCACTGTGGGCATTTTATTTTAAATACTAGGACAGACTTGGACCTCTCTGGATATGTGGAATGTGTATACCAATTACTTATTTCTGCATGAAAAAATAAAAATAAAAAAATGTATATATATATATATATATATATATATATATATATATATATATATATATATATATATATATATATGTGTGTGTGTGTGCGCATGCATACATATACACACACACACACACACACACACACACACACACACACACTATATTGCTATTCTTCTATTAACTTTATTGAAAAAAAACAGCAGTGCAAAACTGATTAACGTTCCGGAACTAGATGCTACATAGCATTTAAGCAAACATCGATGCACCGATACCGAGTATTTTTGTGAAAATGCTCCCGATACTTTGTGGTGCGATTTGAGTCCATACAAAATGAATGGGCGCAAATCTCACTGCAAATTGCATGCAACTTGAACAGAAATGCGGTTCAATTCCTGTGTGAACCCAGGCTTGTCATAGTGATTTCAGCTTGGTTTCACAATGAAAAATCGGTGTGGAAGCCACGTGTGATTCGGACAGGAATCCCACCGCATTCCTGTTCAAATCGCATGCAATTCTATGCAGTTTGATACAAGATCATTCATTTTGTATGGACGCAAAAGGGAATGCAAAGTATCAATTCTCAGTATCGGTGAGTGCTTGACTGAAAGTATTGGTACTCGTACTCGCCGATAAAAAAAAATGTTATTGGTGCATCTTTTCTTTTATATTTTGATAAAGGGGAGAAAAAAAAAACTATCACAGACTTTTTACCTCGTTACCCATACTTTTTATTATTATATCTGTACTAATGATGGAAAGATTCTAGTTCAAATCCCTAGCTGATCATGATTTTGAACCTTTCATGCACAAAAAAAAAAAATAAACAAACAAACTGGTAGTACATTTTTGGCCTTTTATAGGCTTGTGTACTATATGATCCAACTCTAACCATTGCTAAAAACTGAACTGAAGAGTTACCACAAACATTACTTTCCATTTCATGCATTTAAAAAACGAACTAATGGAATAATTACACTGTATTATGTTGTGGTAAAAATTAATTAGTTGGCAGATTTAAAAACATGTGGATCCCCTTTATCCAGTTCACTCACACTTTAGGAAGTATAGCCTCTTGATATAGGCCCGTTAGTCAATAAACTTCTCTGTGGAACTACAGAGGCCATCTGGTTACTACAAGATTAACCCCAGTGATGGCGTTTTTCATTCAAAGTTCACCACAGGTGTTTTTTTTTTTTTTTCCCCTTGTCTGCTGTCAGCAGTGACCTCAAAGTGGGCCAGACGTCCTTCTAACAAACCCCAGCAACCTAGCACGCGACACCTTTAATAGCCTCAGACCGCCACATATTGTGCCTACAAAAGAATCCCAGCGCTGTAGTTGGCTTCCTATAATTAAAAAGTGGCCTGCTTTTCTTTACCGAAATATGGCTATTTTACAGCCTTGTAACTAAACAGCAAACATGCATTCCTAGAAACTGACTGCGACTCTGAGGTCACAATAGTAGGATAGCATTTGCTTGTGCTGGAAATCAGTACTTGAAAGCAAAATAAAAAAAAAAATAAAAAACTTGTTCACAGGATCTCAACAAAGGGTTAAATTATGCAAGCAGCGCTAGAGCCATACAAAAGCTTTCCAGGCCTGCTTATCAGAGATGGTCTTGTCCCCGATAGGAACCCTGTACCTTCAGTAAACCCACATTGTGAGCTATTGTCATAACATTTACAATTTCTTGTAATTAAATACATTTTTTTTTATTTAAAATATTTCTTTAGAACATTAAAAGTGATAAAGTATTTTTTTTGTTTACAAAAAAACATGTTACCTGCTCTGTGCAGTGGTTTTGCACAGCCCAGCCCAGATCCTCCTCTTCTCAGGTCCTGACCCCTCCCTCCTGCCGAGTGCCCCCCTCAGCAAGCAGCTTGCTATGGGGGCACCCGAATGTGTCCATTCAGACATGAGTCACGGCTCGACCCCACCCCCTCTCTCTCTACTCATTGGCTCACTGTCTTTGATTGACAGCAGCGCGAGCCTATTGCGCCCACTGTGTGTCTCAGCCATTAAGGAAGGAGAGTCCCGGACAGCAACAACTCATGTAACATCGCTGAAACGAGATGAGGCTCAGGTATTAGGGAGTCTGCTGTACACAGAAGGCTTTTCATCTTAATGCATTAAAGATAAAAAAAAGAAACCTTCTGCCTTTAGAACCACTTTAATAGCAGATGGGTTTATTCAAGTAGCCAATGTTTATACAACACAGCATACATAAATGCCTAAAAGTATTTTTTTTTTTTACATTTTTATGGGCTTGTTGGCCTACATTTTGATTACTGAATTTCTTACACAGATTTGTACGTGCTCCCTCTAGTGGCCATCTGTAGATCTGAGAAAGAGATTAGCAACACTGCTTAATGACTGCTCGGATAGGCTTGAAGAGTGTTTCCCATACCATCCGGTAGGACCTAACCCACAAAAAGGAGCATTGAAAAAGGCAGCACTACTAAGCGGGAAGCTGAACCTGCACCTTTAACCACTTCAGCCCCGGAAGAATTTACCCCCTTCCTGACCGGGCCATTTTTTGCGACATTGTACCCAAACAACATTGACATCCTTTTTTTCCTATAAAAAGAGCTTTCTTTTGGTGGTATTTGAACACCTCTGCGGGCAAAGTGCCATGGCTGTCTATTGCTTTTATGCTATAGGAAATCAGAATCAGAGCAGATTAGTAAACTGCTCCCGAAGGCCCTTCCGCATTCTGTCCCTTATGCCTTCAGGTAACTTTTACCAAGTGTAGCAGGAATACAGAGAGAGCAGGCTTCCTTCAGAAAACATGGTTTCTTCTACAAATAAATACAAAGTCAAGCTACTCGAGAAGCTAAATGGTTCACCCCAGGAGAATGTAAACGATGAAAAAATATATAGATAGCTAAACAGCTGTCACGTTCAAAACCATAATAGAGATTACACAGTGGAGAAGACGGGGGCACATTCTTTGAATATATAAATAAAAATTACAAGATCTATACAACAAGCCCATCCCATATTCACCACAAAGTTACAGCCTTCTGAACCGTTCAACGGAAACGTGTACATTGCAGGAAAAACAGCAACATTTCAGACAGATTAAAGCCTAGTACACATTATCGGACGAATGATCGTACTTTATATTTTTTTTTTGCATGCTAACCTCCATATCGAAAACCAAATAGGTTACTAAAGTACGAGAATTCTCATACGACAAAATAAAAATTCGGAAGTGATGTGATGTATTTTCAGATGAAAAACTGTACCGATTAAATTAAAATTGTCCGATCTGGTATCGTACGAGAAAAAAAATCTTTGTTTGTCCCTCTGGATAATTTTGGACGAAAGCTGTGTACCAACGATCAGCTTATCGTACGATCACTTGGAAAACTGTATTTTTTGTATGATATTCTGATGGTGTGTACTAGACCACACCTCTTGCAAAAGACCTGTTAACCTCAGACCTAAACTATGTTCATTAATAAGTATGCAAACTATTTTTTTCCAGTATGCCAATGTGTAGATCATACCAATGGTATTGTTACAATACAGAGGCCCCAGAGTCTTGAGCCTCGTACACACGGTCGGATTTTCGGCAGGGAATTGCTTGATGACAGACTGTCTAAAATCTGACCGTTAGTACGCTCCTTCAGACAATTGTAGTCCAACTTTCCGCCAACAAATGTTGGATGGCAGGCTAGTAAATTTTCGGCGGACAACGGACTGTCAGATTTTCGTATCGTGTGTACACAAGTCCGTCACACAAAAGTCCAACGTACAAACATGCATACTCGGAATCAATGCTGACCAAACAAGACATTAGCAGAAGGTGCCCAAAGAGCTGAAATTCCACGTAGTACGTCACTACGTTTGTGTTTGTTGGCCGACAATTGTGTGCCGTTAGTATGCAAGACAAGTTCCTGGCACACGCCCTTCGGACAAAAGGCTGACGGTCGGTTGGCCAACAATCCGATTTTGTGTACGAGGCTTTGGAGAGTTTAAAAAAAATATATAATAATTTTAAATGTTACAATTATTTAAATTTTATTGGTCTTCTTTAGATTGTAGCATTTATTCAAAATTATTTTAAATAATTTATCCATCTCTTCCCATGTCAGTGACCACTGGATGATAAAAAAATTTAATAAAAAGGTAATAGTAATAAAATAAAAGTTTTACTAGGATGTTGACAAATATTAAGGCTGAGGCCCAGACGAACTCCCTGTAAATAATTAAAACTGGGTATTGTTGTATGCATCTGTATCAGGACAGTTAAATGTGCACAATAAATCAGAAATAATAATTCTCATAAGGAAAATTTTTGAGATTACCATTTTGGGTTCTAAAAGAGAATGACCCTTGATCTAAATGCCTACTGAAGGGTTTACGCTGCTTGAGGATGGTTTTCTGAAGACCTAAACCAATATGCTGCCCACTTAAGCTTGTAAATAGCAAAGAATAAATTAAGATATGAAATAATGCCATGGTGCTTATATGCGTTTGCTGTTTAACTGTAAACCTGGCTGGCGATGAGATAAAGTGACACTGCTACTATCCAATTCAACAAGAAGCATCCTCATTCTTCCAGCGGGCAGCAAGTAAATATCCACGATCTTAAACAGCTCTAGGCGGTGCTACGATCTGACACTTCATGGTATGCCAACTGCTGGACACTGTGGTTATTCCTGCCAGCCTCACTGTCACAAATATGTACTGTAATGACATAGCAGCTCAGGAGACTACGGCATTCACCAAGAGACGTACTATTCACCACGCATGGAAGTGTCCGATTGCAGTAGCAACCAAAAAAGTTTTAAAAGAATCTGATTATTTACCCTTAATTAATTAATTTACCCCTAATAAAACCCATGGGAAAATGACAAAGGAGGCATCTTCAGCCCAAATGTTATATTTTATTTTGATTACAAGTTTGTTTTTTTTTGTTTTTTTTATTTGACATTAGAAGCATTTTTTATTTATTGCTGACCTTTGATAGTTTTAAAATCGGGTTTTCACTAAAAATATTACATTGTATACCTGCCTTTAAAATACGTAGAAATTCTTAATCTGTTTGAATGTGGGCAAAGCCCATTCAAGAAATAGCATTTTCATGTGAAGAAAAAAAATAAAAAATTTTAGGAGGAAAAAATAACAACATTGCGGGGAAAAAAAAATAACTCCTATAAATTATTATACCTGCTAATACCAAAGAACACAAATTTTACAGTGCCTTGCATAAGTATTCATCCCCTTGGCATTTTTCATGTGTTTTGTTGCCTCACAACCTGGAATTAACATGGATTGTTTGAGGATTTGCATAAATTTAATTTACAGAACATGCCCACAACTTTGAAGATGCGTTTTTTTTTTTTTTCTTGTGAATCAAACAACAAAAATTGGACAAAATAAGAGAAAAAGTCAATGTGCATAACTATTCACCCCCCTAAAGTCAATACTTTGTAGAGCCACCTTTTGCGGCTATCGCAGCTCCAAGTCGCTTTGGATAAGTCTCTATGAGCTTGCCACATCTTACAATTGGGATTTTTGCCCATTCCTCCTTGCACAACTGCTCCAGCTCCTTTAAGTTGGCTGGTTTGTGCTTGTGAACAGCAATCTATAAGTCTGACCACAGATTTTCTATTAGATTGAGGTCTGGGCTTTGACTAGGCCATTCCAACACATTTACATGTTTCCCCTTAAACCACTCAAGTGTTGCTTTAGCAGTGTGTTTGGGGTCATTGCCCTGCTAGAAGGTGAACCTCAAATCACACACAGAGTGGTACAGGTTTTGCTCAAGAATATCCCTGTATTTAGCACCATCAATCCCTCAACTCTGACCAGTTTCCCAATTCCAACTGATGAAAAAAATCCCCACAGCACGATGCTACCACCACCATGTTTCACTGTGGGGATGGTGTTCTTTGGGTGATGTGATGTGCTGGGTTTGTGCCAGACATAGCGTTTTCTTTGATGGCCAAAAATTTTAATTTTAGTCTCATCAGACCAGAGCATCTTCCTCCATACATTTTGGGAGTCTCCCACATGCCTTTTCGCAAACTCAAAATGTGCCATTTTGTTTTTTGCTGAAAGTAATGGCTTTCTTCTGGCCACTCTGCCATAAAGCCCAACTCTATGGAGCGTACTGCTTATTGGCGTCCTATGTACAGATACTCTATGCTGTGGAACTCTGCAGCTCCTCCAGGGTCACCTTAGGTCTCTGTGCCGCCTCTCTGATTAATGCCCTCCTTGCCCAGTCTGAGAGTTTTGGTGTGCGGCCATCTCTTGGCAGGTTTGCTGTTGTGTCATGTTCTTTCCATTTGATTATGGTAGATTTAATGGTGCTCCTACCTTTTTTTTTATAACCTAACACTGACTTGTACTTAACAACATTGTCCCCTACTTGTTTGTAAAGTTCTTTTGTCTTCATGGCAGTGTTTGGTTAGTGGTGCCTCTTGCTTAGGTGTTGCAGCCTCTGGGGCCTTTCAAAAAGGTGTGTATAGGTAATGACAGATCATGTGACACTTGATTGCCTACAGGTGGACATCATTTCACTAAGTATGTGACTTCTGAAGGTAATTGGTTGCACCAGAGCTTTTTATGGGCTTCATAACAAAGGGGGTGAATACATACGCACATGCCAATTATCAGTTTTTTATTTCTGAAAAATACTTTTATGTATATAATTTTCTAATTTTACTTCACCGACTTAGACTATTGTGTTTAGATCCATCACATGTAATTCAGATTTAAAAAAAACATTGAACTAAAGGCTGTAATGTAACAAAATAGGTAAAAAGCCAAGGGGGGTGAATACTTTTGCAGGGCACTGTATATGTAACAGACCAAAATGGAGCGAATAAGAGAATTAGGGTTTGCATGCATGAATAAGTATTCCCAGACTCAAAAGTTGTTCAGCTTCTAATTGTAGGAGGTCGATTTAAAAAAAAAGAAGTACATTTTCTAAATAGAGAAGGTCTATTATATAAAAATACAGAAGATCCTCCTCATAGAGGCGATGGTCTATCACAGCATCTCGTTACCTAGCTGTGATAGAGTTGTTTCAACAATCCTATATACTCTGCTGCTCCATAAACACACGTCTAGGTGGAAGAATTCACAGAGGTTTCAATGAGTGAACTAGTGGCTTTTATGGCAGGATTTCTGTCAGCATGATATGTTCCTCTGGGAACCGAAAAGGTTGTTTCTAGAGATGCCAACGCTCCATTCATGAAAGAGTAGTGGTGATTTAGAGAAAATTCTTCCAGTATGCAAAGAGTTCAAGCCCATGCAAGCAAGCTCTTTGGCCTGTGAATCCAAATCGGCTTTAATAAAATTTAGGTTAAAATAAGCAGCAAATATATCATGAATCTCAAGGTTTTGGAGGCTTATGAGACTTCTATAAAATAAAGATGCTATGGGGAAAAATGCCTAAAAAAAAAAAAAAAAGAACAAAAGTCATCATGACCGTTGTCTGATTCATGCAATATTTTGAAAAGACAGTCCAAGAGTTAGTCAATTTATGGATACTTTAGACAAGGCTGTGAAATTTGTGGATGCAATGCTATACGTGGTCCAAAAATCAAATATTATGGTATCCACACCATCAAATAGGCTTCTAGTTTTATCTTAGGGGCCCAGAAAAATGCAGTGGTTTGCTGAGTGCCCCCATAGCAAGCTGGTCCCAAGCCAGGTCTGTGTGTTCAAAAGAACACGCTGCTCAGCCCTGCCCCTGCCTCACTGGCTGTGATTGACAGCAGCGGGAAGCCAATGCATCACAGCCAACCAGGAGGGAGAGACCCGGAAATGCCTCGGATCTTGTGCACATTGCTGGATCGTGATGGGGCTTAGGCAAGTATTAGGGGGGCTGAGGGGGGAGCTGCACACTGAAGGTTTTTTACCTTCATGCATAGAATGTGTGAAGGTAAAAAAAAACCTTCAGCCTTTACAACCACTTTAATAAATGATCGTATTTGCCCATATACGGGTGCTATTAGACCACCACAGACTGGTTTGATCATGCCATGATATTTGGGCCAGACTAGTAAGCCGAATAAAAAAAAGCGCTGCATGTCTCCGCAGACGATGAACATGAAAATATGGGAACCGTTTGCCAATGTCTGACCACATCTAATATCAATGGCCAACTTTAGTTTGTTGCTGTCAGAAATCCCTTTGCAAGAGACTGCAGGCTGACATGATAGAGCAGAAAGTATCATTTAACTGCAAAGGAAATAGTATAGAATATAGGATACTGAAAGCTCACACTATGGGATGTCTAAAATTTGCTTGTAATTCTAGGTGATTTGTGATTTTTAAATTTCCCGGGGTATTTCAGCATGTTTACACTTCAGCACTGTCTTGATTTCAGCTCAGACGGATGTACTAAAATGAGGTGGCAGTGTTTTTAAATGCAGCTACATGGACAGTCACGCAATAATGATAAGGTTTTATATTTGACCCAATCATCTAGCAATTCACGTTTGCTATTCTTTTCATTTGTTGTATTGCTAGGATTTTTATTGTACAGAATATTTTGTACTTTATCCATAATTTAGTGGCAACTTTGAATTTCCCTAGTGTTTTGTCAGTCCCCAAGTAGAAACCCCACTATGGCACATATGCACTTTGTTCTGTTAAACAAACAGTAATACTAAAATTTCTGCTAAACTTTAAGATACATACTTCTATAAAGTGTGCTTGTATTTTAATGTTAACCACTTCAGCCCCGGACCAATTGTCAGCTTAAGGACCAGAGGTCTTTTTTCAATTTCGCACTGCACTACTTTAACTGGTAATTGTGCGGTCATGCAATTTTGTAACGAAACGAAATTTGCGTCCTTTTCTTCCCACAAATAGAGCTTTCTTTTGATGGTATTTGATTGCCTCTGTGATTTTTATTTTTTGCGATATAAACGGAAAAAGAGCGAAAATTTTGAAAAAAAAAAAGAGATTTTTCTACTTTTTGTTATAAGAAAAATCTAATAAACTCAATTTTAGTCAAACATTTGGGCCAAAATGTATTCAGCCACATGTCTTTAGTAAAAAAAAATGCCAATAAGCGTATATTTATTGGTTTGCGCAAAAGTTATAGCGTCTACAAACTAGAGTACATTTTCTGGAATTTACACCGCTTTTAATTTATGACTGCCTATTTCATTTCTTGAGGTGCTAAAATGGCAGAGAAGTACAAAACCCCCCCAAATGACCCCATTTTGGAAAGTAGACACCCCAAGCTATTTGCTGAGAGGCATGTTGAGCCCATTGAATATTTTTTTTTTTAGTCCCAAGTGATTGAATAAAGACAAAAATAAAAAAGAATTTTTTTTTTCTTCAAAAAGTTGTCACTAAATGATATATTGCTCACACATGCCATAGTTATATGTGGAATTGCACCCCAAAATACATTTTGCTGCTTCTCCTGAGTATGGGGATACCACATGTGTGGGACTTTTTGGGAGCCTAGCCGCGTACGGGGCCCCGAAACCCAAGCACCGCCTTCAGGATTTCTAAGGGTGCAAATTTTTGATTTCACTCCTCACTACCTATCACAGTTTCGAAGGCCATAAAATGCCAAAATAGCACAAAACCCCCCCAAATGACCCCATTTTGGAAAGTAGACACCCCAAGCTATTTGTTGAGAGGCATGGTGAGTATTTTACAGCTCTCATTTGTTTTTGAAAATGAAGAAAGTAAAGTAAAAAAAAATTTTTTTTTTTCTTTTTTCAATTTTCAAAACTTTGTGACAAAAAGCGACATCTGCAAAATACTCACAATACCTCTCAGCAAATAGCTTGGGGTGTCTACTTTCCAAAATGGGGTCATTTTGGGGGGTTTTATGCCATCTGGGCATTCCATGGCCTCCGAAACTGTGATTGGCAGTGAGAAGTGAAATAAAAAAATTACTCCCTTAGAAAGCCTGAAGGCGGTGCTTGGTTTTTGGGGTTCCGTACGCAGCTAGGCTCCCAAAAAGTCCCACACATGTGGTATCCCCGTACTCAGGAGAAGCAACAGAATGTATTTTGGGTGTATTTCCACATATGCCCATGACATGTTTGAGCAATATATCATTTAGTGACAACTTTTTGTAAAAAAAAATATATATATTTTTTTTTTTTTCATTATTCAATCTCTTGGGACAAAAAAAAAAAATATTTAATGGGCTCAACATTGCTCTCAGCAAATAGCTTGGGGTGTCTACTTTCCAAAATGGGGTCATTTGGGGGGGGTTTGAACTGTCCTGGCATTTTATGCACAACATTTAGAAGCCTATGTCACACGTCACCCACTCTTCTAACCACTTGAAGACAAAGCCCTTTCTGACACTTTTTGTTTACATGAAAACATATTTTTTTTTTGCAAGAAAATTACGTTGAACCCCCAAACACTATATATATTGTTAAAGCAAAGGCCCTACAGATTAAAATGGTGGGTGTTGCATTTTTTTTTTCCACACAGTATTTGCGCAGCGATTTTTCAAACGCATTTTTTGTGGAAAAAATACACTTTTTTTTATTTTAATGCACTAAAACACACTATATTGCTCAAATTTTTGATGAAATAAAAAATATGATCTTAGGCCGAGTACATGGATACCAAACACGACATGCTTTAAAATTGCGCACAAACACGCAGTGGCGACAAACTACATACATTTTTAAAAGCCTTTAAAAGCCTTTACATGATACCACATTAGATTCACGGAGGAGGTCTACTGCTAAAATTACTGCCCTCGATCTGACCTTCGCGGTGATACCTCACATGCATGCTGCAATTGCTGTTTACATATGACGCCAGACCAACGCTTGTGTACGCCTTTGCGCAAGAGAAGGGGGGGCAGGGGTGCTTTTTTTTTTTTTTTTTTTTTTTTTTTTTTTATTTATTTTGGTTTTTTATTCTATTTTTAAACTGTTCCTTCCATTTTTTTTCTTTGTTATGATTTTTATTGTTATCTCAGGGAATGTAAATATCCCATATGATAGCAATAGGCAGTGACAGGTACTCTTTTTTTGAAAAAATTGGGGTCTATTAGACCCTAGATCTTTCCTCTGCCCTCAAAGCATCTGACCACACCAAGATTGGTGTGATAAAATGCTTTCCCAATTTCCCAATGGCGCGGTTTATATCCGGGAGGGGGGACATTCCCTCCTACTGCTTGTAAAAGCAGTCTAGAGGCTAATTACCCGCTAGAATTGCTTTTACATGAAAGCCGATCACTGGCTGAAAAGAATGATACCAAGATGATACCTAAACCTGCAGGCATCATTCTGGTATAACCATTCAAAGTCCAGCAACATACTGGACATATATTGTAATCTTTTTTTTTTTCATGCAGCCTCTTGGCTGAACGAAAAAAAGAGATTGATTGGTGGGTATGCCCACCATTAGAATACCTCCCTTCATCCACCCACTTCTAATGATGGGCATACATGCACCATTTATATATGCCGATGCATGGGGGCATCCTCCCGCAAAAGTTATGCCGTGTACACACGGTCGGAATTTCGACCGTATGTACGTGGCATTAGGAGCCAATCGCTCCTCCGCCCCCCCTGCTGCCCCCATGCTTCGGCACATATGCTCTTTTTTTTAACTGTGGTGGTGAAATCACCTCCTACAGTGTTGGAGTCGCGGCTTTATGTATCGTGGGAGCAAACGCTGTTGCTGTCAAGATAAATAAATCCGCGCTGCAACTGAATGGCGCACCTGAAAACAAAAAAATGCTTAACACTAAAACACAGTAAACAAAATTACATACCTGAAAAGCAAGCATGATAAAACATAATAAAACATTGCAGAATAGAATGGAGTAAAAAAAGAGCAACAATAGAGAGAGAGAGAGAACAATAAAACGACAACTATTTTTGTTTTTTTTATTTTTTTGAGATTCACAGGTAAAAAAGCTCCTGACTGTTAGCGACTGAATCAAAACGCTACCACAAAAAAAATGTTAGCGATCGCAGGGATCAGGCCTGACTCTGCGAACACTGCAGTTATGTGTGCTTAGTGTTTTGTAAGTGACAGTGATCGATCGATACTGCACTTGGGTGGGCTGGGCTGGGCTGGGCGGAGGGGGAAAACGCAGGTGCTAGCAGGTATCTGGGCTGATCCCGCTAACAATGCGTTTTTTTGGAACCCTAAACTGCTGGGACGCTAGTATAGATCTGATCAGATCAGATATTGATCTGTTCAGATACTATACCACTAAGGGAGGTGTATGCTTTGCGCGTGGGTGTTTGCGGTACTGGCACTAACCTGGGGCGACGCAGACCTTATTTGACCCTAAAACCTAATTGATATCACCCGCCGGGCGATCAGGGGGTTAAACCGTTATTGGGTAATAAATGGCGGGTGCCCTGACAGTATAAAAAACAAGCTAACTAACCAGCGTCACCCGTAACAGTAATACAAAAAAAAACTGGTTACCTAGCGACACTAATGCAGCGATCAGAAAAACGATCGCTTAGTGACACTGGCAAAAGGGGGTGAAAGGGTTAACTAGGGGCAATCAGGGGGTTAAACCTTTATTAGGTAATATATGGGGGTACCTGACGCTATATAAAAACCTGACGGGGAACCTAAATAACGAAATAACTAACTGGCTAACCAGCGTCACCAGTGACATTTTATACGGTGATCACTGGTGAAAGGGTTAACTCTAGGGGCAATCAGGGGGTTAAAACCTTTATTTAGGTTGTAATATGGGGGTACCTGACCTATAAACCTATTTATGAACCTATATAAACATGGCGGTTAACCTAAAAAAAAACTGGTTACCTAGCGACACTAATGCAGCGATCAGAAAAACGATCGCTTAGTGACACTGGCAAAAGGGGGTGAAAGGGTTAACTAGGGGCAATCAGGGGGTTAAACCTTTATTAGGTAATATATGGGGGTACCTGACGCTATATAAAAACCTGACGGGGAACCTAAATAACGAAATAACTAACTGGCTAACCAGCGTCACCAGTGACAGTTATACGGTGATTACTGGTGAAAGGGTTAACTCTAGGGGCAATCAGGGGGGTTAAAACCTTTATTTAGGTTGTAATATGGGGGTACCTGACCTATAAAACTATTTATGAACCTATATAAAACATGGCGGTTAAAATAAAAAAAAAAAATGGTTACCTAGCGACACAATGCAGCGATCAGAAAAACGATCGCTTAGTGACACTGGCAAAAGGGGGTGAAAGGGTTAACTAGGGGCAATCAAGGGGTTAAACCTTTATTAGGGGGGGGTAGGGGGCTACCTAGGACCTAAAACTAACTGCCCTGACAGTTATTACAGTCACACTGACACTAAATGCAGTGATCAGTAAATAAATGATCACTGCAATTAGTGACACTGTGACTGGGGGGGGGGGGGGGGTGATCTGGGGGGTGATCAGGGGGTGACAGGGGGGTGGAATATGTGCCTAACTGTACTGGTGTCAGTGTAGTGTTGTGCACTAACCTGTACATGTTCGCCGCTCGGCGTCTCCGGTCACATAGACCGGCGCACCGAGCGTGACATCACTTCCGCCTTCCTGTCTATACAATAGACAGGAAGGGGAAGCTTTTCATTCGCCAGGAGCGATCGCGAGGGGGTGGCCAGAAACCACTGGCCGTCCCCTCGTCCCGGATCGCTCCTGAAGCGATGCCGACCGTCCCCGCCGGCGGAGGGGGGTCCGATCGGACCCCCCAACCGCCGGAAGAATGTCACGTACAGGTACGTGATTCTGCCTGTACGTGCCATTCTGCCGACGTATATCTACATGGGGCGGTCGGCAAGTGGTTAAGCAATATGAGGGAAAACAGTATTTGAGGTTTTTGCAGGGATGAAGGTTTCAAAGTTCAACTATAAGAATTAGGGGGGGAAATTACCTTCAAGGTAACCCCTATTCCCCCACCCCTCCACTACAAGGGTTCAATGCCTGTCATGTCATGGTTGTAGAGAAATAAGGTTTAATACTTCCCTTATACCTCTCTCTGGCAGGTATTTGCACTCTCCTCTTTACTCCTGTCTGTGGGCAGTTGCTCATTCATAACCCATCCTACATACAGCAGATATATATATGAAACGGATAGAACAGAAAAAAAAAAAAAAAAGGCTTAACGTGGTCCTAAAGGCTCAAGATTCCCCCCCCCCCCCCAAAACTTACCTGAGCCCCATTGCAATCCAGCGATGTGCACAAGAGCCTCTCCCTCCTCATTAGCTGAAAAAGCAGCGATTATTGACATTGACTGTCAATCACAGCCACTAAGCCAATGAGAAGAGGGAAGAGGCAGAGCCAAGTAATGTCTCTGTGTTTGAATGGACACAGAGCAATGGCTTGGGAGTAAGCTTGCAAGGGGGCCCCCATAGCAAGCGGTTTGCTCTGGGGGCACTTGGCAGGAAGGAGGGACCAGGAGGCCAAGCAGGGGACCTGAGATAAAGAGGGTCTGGGCTGTTCTGTGCAAAAAAATTACCTACACATAGCAGGTAAGTGTGTTATTTTATTTTAGCTTTTAATTTGCCTTTAAATAGCACTTTAAAGCTCAAGTTTAATCTGCTTATATTTTGCCTTCCTTGCTTCCTTCTGCCCTCCACCCTCTTATTCATCAACATTTTTAAATAAAACCTTTAGGTTTTTATTGCATCTTTTTAGGGATGAGGTTCAAGTTCTGGCCTACCATAGGATAAAGGTTCACAGTCTCTGCAAAATAATTCTGAAATTCACCAGACCGAATACACTGCCTAATGGCCCGTACACACGATTCGAATATCGTACGAAAAACGATCGTCCGAGGAAGGATCGTACGATTTTCGGATCGTGTGTACACTACTTTCGACAGCCGATCACGACCGTTCATCCGATCTTATTCGATCGGGCATGCACGTTAATTTTCCTCGTACGATTCCCGATCGTACGATTTTCAGTTAGTCAGTATAGTTGTCGTCCGAAAAAATAAAATACAAATGCATTACAACACAAGACATCACTTCTGATTTTTTTTTCTGTCGGACGAGAATTTTCGTGTCTTTATTTAGCTTTTCGATCTCCACTATTAAGCGAAATCAGCCGTACGATCGGTCGTACGATATTCGGATCGTGTGTACGGGGCATAAACTTTGAACTTAGGTCAGATGGCTTAGAAAAGCCAACAAAAAGGGGCTTTGTAAAAAACACACACACACACACACACACACACACCCCTTCCAACTGTAAAATGTTGCATAGCCAGCAAAATTACTATAGATTGCAGTGTGGTGGGTTACATATTCTTTTGCCCCTTCTTTCATTCCATTGTTCACAGTTCAGAGGCCCAAGAGCCAAGAACTACTGGCCTGAGCTTGCATAGTGTGCACTGGAGCTTCTGGACTTGCCATGAGAAGCAAATCTTCCTAACCCCCAAAAGCCAGAACCAACTGACAACTGTTTGCACCTCAGCCCTGTAACGTTTCCACACAATGTGGCCTAACCAATCTGGTCTCGATAAATTACAATGTAGTCTTTCCAAGCTGGATACAGAGTGCCAAGCCACTATACAATAATTATTGCTTCCCAATAAATTAAATGTAATGTTTATTTTAAGATAAAAACCTGCCTCATTTCAGGTTTTATCCTGATATAAACAAAGTGTATAATCTAGGAAACAATAGCCACAAATAATGTTCGGTGGCTAGGCAGTATATAAGCAGCTTTGTTAGGCCGCAATATAAGAAGGAGAAATAAAAAAAAAACACATACAATTGCCTTCTAGTTTATTTCAACTTAAAGCACAGGAAAAAAAAAACTTTCAAACAGCAATTCTGATGATATATCCCACACTCCCCCTACACCAATGTATATTTACACAGTTTTAAGTAAGAGATTGTCAGTGCGTTGCTACAG